>JBBMFX010000007.1:17012071-17029571 GCA_037832545.1 Rhabdalestes septentrionalis
TATTTATACCACAACTACCTTAATTTTTAAAAATAAAATACAGCAAGAAAGTGTCACTCAGTGCGTGAAGTCAAAAAACTGGTTGGAGACAGAGACTCGTACTCGTCGAAAGTGCTTTATCCGTTCCGGATACTAGTTTCAGCCGAGCATCCGGCTCATCCCTAATATCCTGTATAGAAAAAATGGCCCAGAATATGTTCCTTCATGTAGTTAAAAAGACTGGCTTGAAATTCAAAACTGATTGCAGATAAAGTAAATAAATAAATGTTTGCTTTCATATTCATGATTATTTAGTGTCAACCACAGTGAGGTATTCATACATGTGTGATTTCATGATACAGATGACACCTCTCAGACTCTCTCTCCAAGCCATTCAGACTCATTACAGATCAACTTGGATGGCCTTAATGACCACAGTAATGAAAGAGCCATTTATAGCCCTGTAGTGGAGCGCTGTCATCTGTGCGAGCGGAGGGTTCTGCTTCCTCCCCATCTTTTAATGCTGTTTGATCCTAATTTCTGTCAGTCTTGACTTGCTCCTCTCTCTCTCACCTGAAAACCATGCTATCACTTCAAATCACTAAGAGGAAGGAGGAGCCGTTCACTTATTGCCTTTCTGTGTTATCTACTTTAGTCTTCTCCCGCATCAATATTCAAGCTGGTGCTGGAAAATGACTAGACTTCTGTGAATAAAACTCCTCAGTATTCTGCTTCACATGCTTTAAATAATACATATGCCAGAGCATATATTACCACCACGTCCCTAATTTGGTTTGATTCTTTTGACAGTCAGAGCATTGCTCCCAGTAGAGAGTGGATTTGAGGCTGGATAACATGCATTCTGAGATGACGAATGTCAGTTAGTCATGAGAAACTTGCTCTGATTTTTAAGTGCCCGAAACTAAACATATTCTGTCTTCATTCTTCATTCTTTTTTGTAGGCTAGTCTAAACTCTGTAGCTGGCATGACTGGCATCTTAACTGCTGAGAGACTGGATGTTTCACAGTGCGTTTTCAAAACTAATAATATTAGTGCCTTCTGCTTTACATGCATCTAATATTATAATTGCTTACAATTCTACATGTATTAACATGAGAAAATGAGCCACAAGTGTTAATACTCGGGCAAGGTGGAGCTACGGGACAATGTGTATTCAAAGTCAGGTAAAGACACTAATAATGGTATAGATTGCAGCTAAAAATCATGCTTACCTGTTAAAGTCTGCATAAATGACTGCATTTCCGCTTGGTTTTACACAACCACCATTGGAATTGTGTTGTAAAGATTTCTGGAGCATTTCTTGCCTGTGCACTACTGTTTTAATGGACAGGAGAAAGAATGCACTGTGGTTGCAATTAAGAGCTTCTTGAGTTGTCAAGAGCAGCACACAGATCAAATTATTGTTAGTATCAGTCGACTAGTTGATTAGTCTACACAAGCCCTATTATATAGAAAATATTGCAACACTGAGTTGTGTAATGCAGGTTTCAAGATGTAATTAAAAATCAAAACTGCTCAAAATATTGGTTATGTACAAAATGAACAATAGATAATCAATATTAACACCGTCAGATGTGATGAATAAAATGGGAAAGGCACATCAGTTCCGAAACCCAAAGCTACTGAAATAACTTAAGGTCAACTTGAATAATGAAATTGATTAGATCAGGCCTTTTTTATACAGTGTGTTCAGTGTTTGTCTGGGGAAATATATCTGCTCTTGTGTGAAAGCAATGAGAAATGAAAGTGATTAGCAGCCATAAGAGACACATTTCCATTCTAAATGGCAAACCTGGTCTCACAAATCTATCATAGACTGGGATCTACCAGAAGAAAGTGTCTATTTCACTTTGGATGAGGCCTCTTTCAGAATGGGTGGCCATCCGGAGAGAATGGAATGATTGATTTTTGTTGTCCTGAATAAGGAGGGGTTGGTTCGGGGAGAAGGGGGGTTGGCTTTCTTTGCCACATTGGGCAGGACGTAGACTCAGCAAACCTGTAGGGTAGCTGACTGGAGGGAGCGGGGGGGGCAGTTTGCTTCTTGGGTTACCTAATGTAATATTGATGGGAGCTGAGAGGAAAAGGAGGCCCGGCTGGAGACTCTGCAGCTTCCCCTAGCTCGGGCCATCTTCTGTCACTGCAGAGACTGGCCGAGACAGTTTTAGCCTAATTTAATCTGACTTTGAATGAGGCTGTATCAGAGGGAAAATGTGAACTACCATGCAGAGGCAAAGTCAGGAATAAGAGGGGGGAGGCGAAAATCATGACTCTTATCAATATTTAACAATGCCTGTCAGAGATATCTAACGCATCTCTTTAAATATGTCAAAACAGTATCTAAATGTAAGCTTGGTGGGTCATTTTCATATCTTAAAGAAAATATAAGCTAACTTCAACACCCTATTACTGAAAAAGGATCAATATTAACATATTCTGACATTTTTGACTCAGAAATACCTGCTCGTACCCAAATGTGACATGACACATGTGTTAAGAGATGCAAGGAAAATGGATTAGTTTAATACATAACATCTTTCACTAGTCTGAAAAAAGGGCCTCTACTGTTGAGTTTGGGCACGGATCTTCTCATTTGTGACCAAACTGCTGTTTGATGTGGCTTATCTCCATCTTACAGATCGCCGCCATCACCATGACAATATGCTTAATTAGAGCTGTTCCCAGCTACTGATGAAAGGACACTCCCGTGCCCTCCTATATATGAACATATGAGACGCTGATGCTAATTCAAAACACCCTTTGTCGCTGGACTGTCAGACAGTCTGGGAGGAGATCTGACACTCAGATAACACAAAACCCATCTGCAGGCACTTGCACAGTTACAGCAGTATTTATTAAAACATTAATAAACAAGACAAACAAGAGTTCATTCAAGCAGTGTTGATGAGGCTTAGCTAGCTTGAGGTGTTAGAATCACACTCGGAATCATTTGGTTATGCATATTTGTACATCCAAAGAACGTGTTTTAATCAAATTGCTATCTACATAAATGAGCAATATAGAAAGCAGCTACAAATGTGCAGCAAATTATACATAAGTGCAGTATGTAAAATGAAAGCATAGGCTATTTATACACTTAACTCAATGGAATGTTACATTAGCTGATGCAAAGTGTTCACCAGTCTATTCCTTCTATTCTGAAGCAATACATTGATGAACAATAACATTTACACAATTGTACAAAGCATGTTGGTGTCCCACATTTGCTTCTTTTTTTTATCCTTGACTTTAGATTTACCCAATCACTACATAAGTGGGAGCAAAAATATAATATAAAAAATCTTACATAGCAATGTTCTATAGTTTCATAAACTAAACCACACTCAAGTCCTTTTAAGATTACTTAGTTTGATGTGGTTTGAGGTAAGAGTGTATGATTCATTTTCGTGATTTACACTTCCAAATTCCAAGCTAGATTACCCTTATTACATTCCCCTTGTTTGTTGGGTGCTCTAAGGAATAGAGTAACGTTTGTTGACACCTAATGTCAATATATCTGCAAAAATGGACATGATGCACTTGCATAGTGAAAAACATAAAAAAGTATGTGTGACATTGCTGCAAAAATACAAATTGTGCACATTATATATAACAACTTCAATTCATGATGTCTTACTGACCCACTCAATCTCCTTACATCAGCATCCAAAAACTGGGCAGGGCATTTTACATATATAATAATGGCTATCTACTTTTAATTTAAGAAAATAAATATAAGCTGAATTCTTCAGTTTCAGCTTGCTTCTTTTTTCCTTTTCTTTTCTTTTTTCTCTTTCATGAAAGCAGTGGATGTGTCAAATTGTGTTACTAAAAATAATAATAATAATACATTGAGTCCTTTAATGGTTTTCTTCCTGAGTCCAGAGCTGTCTTCTTTCATCATGTCTTTTTGGCAGTGCTTTGGAAGACCCATTTTTTTCACGCACCAGTATTTATGATGTGTAGTGCTAAACAAACTTTGACAACCTGCAAATTTATGCATTATTATAACCTCAGAAATCTTCCTAGGTGACCTTTTATAGAATCTTCATGACATCACCGGGGACTTTCAAGTTATTTTGACTGGCTCTTACTTTGAAACGATAACATAACAGAATCGGTGAAAACACTGATTAACCCCAAAGAATACTGGTAAAACTTTTGGAAAGTTTTCTCAAGTACCTGACCCCAGCATTCACTAGGAATCATCTCTAGCCAACCAAAACGAATGTCTCTTTTTGGACAAGTCAATGCTTCAAAAAGGCATACATGTTGCAAATATTCAAAATATTCACAACTGCAGCCAAATGAAAATAGATACCATCATACATTTGTGTATATACAAGCTGGACATAAGGTAGATTTTTTATCTAAATTGATAGTTACCCTCCATGGTCAAATGTTTATTCAAATAAAACATTCTCTCTGTTGAAGCTTCATGTTTTAAAGGCACCCATGGAGCATATCTCCCAGTCAGACTGACATATTTGTTGGACGCTATTTCACATGTGGTCAGCAAGCACAAAAATAGGGTAATAGCTTCTATTATCAACCCCTACATCACTGCAACCCATTTGACAACAGTAAACACGGCCTTCCCTCGGCTATCGCCTCCAACACGATGATGGTTAGTCTCCACTAATCTTGTAAAGCCACCCTTTAGAGAGAGGCAGGGGCCTGGCACCAATGTGGAGGATTGCAACCACGCTGCATCCCTTCTCCTGTCCATAGTCAGTGTAAGGTTATAGCAATATCGTAATCCCTCCTCAGAGGCCCTTGCGCAGAAGATGATGACTAAATTTCTAGTGTCTTATCACACACTCCCAGGCTGGAACTAGTACAAGGGGGTTCTGAAGGGGGGGTGGGGTGTTGGAGGGGGAACGCAGCATGAAAAGTGGGGATGAGATGATCAGATTAGGCGGCTATTGGATTTTGTTTGCAGCGCCATGCAATCGGAGTAGAGCAGGCGTTGTTCAAAATGCCCACAGAGATGCAAAGCCTCTGCTGATTTCTTTCACCCATTTTTCTTTCTTTTTTGTTGGGTAGGGGGGTGGGCTCCTTGTCCGGGGGAGCTGGAGCCTGGAGCTCTTGGGGAGGGGAGATTGGGGCAGCAAGGGAAGGAGGGGTAAGGAAATTTAGCACTTGAGGGGTGTGTTTATAAGGTGGGTGGATGCTGGACCACTCCATGGGGAGAAGGACGAGTGGGATTGAATCGTTGGGGGCAATTCAACAGGATGGTAAATGTGGTGCCATCTGAGAGTCCGACCTGAGGCTGCTCATGAGGCTCTTCCCCAACACACATCATAGGGGAGAAAGGAATAGAGGGGAAGCATTTTCAGACACCCTCAATGGAATTAAGGAACAAGCCCCCACCTTCACATGTCAAGAGAAGCCACACAGAATAGAAGGCTGCGTGAGAAATGGTCTATTGTTGGCTATATTGGAGCATTCACGAGAGGATGGGGAAGCAGAGCAGATAGCATTGACTAGTCATGTCAGCAGTGGCCATTTCTCTGTGGAACTCATCCTTGTGGAGAGAACCACACATAGATTTTCCTTAGCTATGACGTGTATGCATAGATAAGCTAATGTTGCACTCCACCAGTGTTGATGAATAGGCCATGGTTGCAAGTGAATCATTGCTGGTCTCATGTGGAGGACCCTCTCCAGCTTGCTGTATTGATGAGGGATCTACAAGGGAAAGACTGATTGATTTTCGTTATGGGAGCAAAAAACTGTAGTCCATCCACATACCACTACATCCAATGATCATGAACTATACTGTGCAAGTAGTGATGATGGCAAAGTGCTTGATAACATCAAACAATGCTTGTCTTCATAGACAACACAAATTCTCAGAGATTACTTTTTAGGCCATAAAGTGTGGGTTGTGATCTAAATTAGACATCCTCGTCATTAATTAAAAGTGGTAAAAGATTTTAATCTACCCCTGAGTAGTTGTATAAGTTAAAATGTGACATAACTGATATAAAACCCCACACATTGTGGAAAAGGCTGTACTCAGCTTTAGACATGTCAATAATGTAATGGCACCAATCAATGGCAAAGATTTAGATCAGATCTTAATTAAAGAAACAACCACTGATACAAATGTTGTTTTCAATGCATCAATATAGCTGACTGGAGCACATACAGGCATTGATCCATGCGCTTAACATTATGCACTTAACATCCCTTTTCATCATCTAGCAGAGTTCATTTGAGGCTCTTTTTTAAATGTTTTCCCATTACATCTTAGAGATGCAACTTCAGAACAGCCCTAGGCAATCTGCTCCCTGCACTCACACAAGGTAAAGCAAAGGTTTAGAGGGTAGAACTCTTATGTGGAGCATCATCAGTGCAGTACATGCATTGAGCAAGTAGTGGGGAAACTAAAGATTCCACTAGAATCAACAACAGGAGCTCAGGCATCAAGCATACGAAAATCAATGGTCTTTGAGTGGGGACAGAATTCTTTTATGGACTAGTATGCTAATCCCGGCACTACCAGCAGACAGATTTCCACTCTCCAGCATCTGGGTTAATGGTGTTACCTCCATCATGGAATCAGCCAGGTCTTTCTATGGAATTAAATTTTCCTCCTTTTTTGTCCAGCGTTATTTTTCTTTGGTTTTTTAGGTTAAGCTTTCAAAGGGGGAGCTTGTCAAGCCTTAGACAAATGAACGAGCCACCCTCTCTTAATGCAGGAACTAAGAGAGCGAAGCCATCTTGAGGCAAGCAGAGACGAGCTTCAAAACGTCCCAGTCTCCAGTGAACAGTAAAACAATAATTATCAAAGGGAAGCTGAATTGATGGATCCCATTAAAAGCAACAAAAACTCTCCAGAGGCCTGGCTGCACAAACATCCAAAGTCAATAGCAAGATTCCCTTGGTAACTCTGACCACAGACCTAGTTTAGAGAGACATCAATCTGGGGTGTCAGTTTCCAGGTAATGAAGCTACACTGGATCGATATTCAAGACCCCTTTCTTTAAATAAGGTAATAATGTTAGTATTTCTCCCCATACAATACTTTCCCACTCTTGCAAGGAATGAGGCTTTGAAAAATGAACTCTGCTCCTGCATCCTTTTCTACATTCATAACTGTTATAACAGGATCTACTATGCCAAAGAGAAGACCTATTGTGCAACAAAATAAAAGACATTTTACGCCTCTTTCACTGAGTAGTTTGTTTTGGGGTTTTTTACTTCCCATCCACCTTTCTCAGATGTGGTCCAATTTTTTGGTCACTTCCCAGGTTCAGATGCAACCATTGTTCCACAAAATTCAATATGTTCTGTTTGAAAATCACTATAACATCATGTTGATTGATCACAATTAGCCACTCTAGGACAGCCTGAGCCTTTCTATTGTCAAGGACAGGTCAGGGTATTGTGTGTGACCTTGAAAGTATGTCTTACTCATTCCTCATTTTACAATAATACATTTAGATGCTGTATTGTGTGTTTGCTGGCTAAAGTATTAAGTGCCTGTTTTGTGTTGTTGTGACCTTTCATCAAATGTCACAAATATGGCATGATGCAATACTGGACCTCAATCATACATCTGTCATGTATGATTGCTGTCCAATAACTAAATGAATAAACCAATAAAGTATTTCCCAAATGGTAATTTTACAAGGATCTTAATCTAATCCTTAAAATGTAATTATTTTGGACAATTTTCATTATGAAAGTTTAACACATTGTAAATACTGGCTGCTTTAGTCAAGCAATGTCGAAAGTTGCTTGCCTCAAACCACCTGCCTCAAGTTAAACTGCTGGTCACATACTAGTAGAGTGGCACAATGGGCCATCCGTGATGCAGAAATATGCTAAGCAAATGCTCTCATCTAAAATTGTTGCCATGTTTTTGTAGACAAAAATGCAATGATAGTCTGGCATTGGTACCTGAGCAGAGAATCAATTCTTCACTTTTCCTTTGTGTAGTGGTCCTGATATTCATTGTGCCACCCATGCTACATAAGTTGGTGTCTTGCTTACATCATGTGGCATTTTGAATTACATTGGTTTGCTTCCATCATTGGAACTTTTCTTGCATCATCTGGCCCTTTCTGACATGAGGAGGTGTTTAAATTACTTTGGCTGATACTGTATATGTGCAATTTGAATTAGAATTGTATAGTGTACTTGTAGTTGCTGGCACATTATTTACTTTATTTAGTATTTTATTAGCATCAGATTGTACAATAATTTTAAAGACTGGTGCTTTTGTACTTTGGGTGTTATGTAAATGCTTACTTTGGTGCAAGAAATGTAGACACTTTCCCCACCCATACTATGGAATATGCCATTTGTGATTTTTGGGGTACAGATGGGTTACACCATTGCAGGGTCATATATGTAGGAAAACCACTGATGTTTTATGTTGTAATATTCTAAGCAAACCTTTGAGAACCACGATGCACTGATTTCATGGTGTCTCTTAAATTGATTTATTTATTTTTTTTATATCAAAGCCATTCATTTAAAATGTACACAGCGCTATGTAGAGACAGCAAGTTTTCTCCTAAAGTGGAGTCAAAATTTGATAAACATATCAATAATGCATTTATGGCAGCAAGAACAGTTTCATTATACATGCATGTTCTTCATGAAGTGCGGAGAATACTTTTTTCCTCTTATGAAGGCTGATTTGACTTCTTTTCCTTTGAATTTTATGCATCAAATGTTAATGCTCGTGAAAGTTTTATAGTAGGCTTCCATTATCTTAATGCATGTGATAGGAAGAAGCTCCCTTAAATCATGTATTAGGGCATTGTGCTATGTAAAACAGACGCTGAATAATACTATTTTGGGTGCAACATGACCAACTCTCTTTGTTTTGCAAAAGGCATTACAAAGACAGGCCAGACAGGAATGGCGTGCTTAGGTATATCAACTTATTTTTAGTCTGGAATGACTTTCGGGCTTTGCAGTACATGTTCAGCTGAGAAAAATACATTAGAAAAGGTGGAATTGCAAATCCAAGTTACATTAAAAGTAAAATTCATATTAAAGTAGAACGTACATTCAAATTAAATTATATCAGAGCATGTGATTGAGAAACAGTAATGACATGCAATGACAGCAAAATGCTTATAGTAAAAGTGAAGAGTTAATAATAATAATAAAAAAATAAAAATAATAAAAATAATAATAATAATAATAATAATAATAATAATAATAATAATACATTGTATTTGAAAAGCAACATTCAAAACACTCAAAAACACTGTAAATAACAAAATAAAAATATAACAATAATTATATATAAATAAATAATAATACAATAAAATTCACAAGGGCTACAGGTTAGAAAAGAAAGAAACAAAAAAAATAAAAAAATAGAAAGCTCATTAAGTAATAAATATAGAAAACATCAAAGAAAGTTAGGTTAAAGAACAGAGTAAGGAGATGTTGCTATTGGTTTTACACAAAGGAAACAGAGGTTATGACAACAGGAAAGAGCATAAAGTTGAATATTTATGGTAGTGGACAGCTTCTGTTATTCCTGGAGCAATTACAAACAACAAAGAAGCCATCCGTCAAAAACAATGCATTCAGCAGAACAAGGATGAGGGAGCTCGAAAAGATCTTCAAATGTAATGGTGTTTCTCTACAAGCAATGATAAGAACTATCAAAACCACTGTCTTTTCCGAGACTTCTGAGGAGGTGAAAAAATGAGCAACTGATGCCGTTGAATCTCGTGAAGACTTTAAAGAAGACCTTGGCAAAAAATCTAATTTATCCTTGACCAAACTAAAACTTCTCCATGCACATGAAGCTCAAATTAAACTTGTATCCTTACATATTGAATATTTGTGTTCACTGTCTGGATCATCATAATGATAGATGATTTGAGAATAGTCCATCACCACTCATTATTTTTTTATGTTTAGATAGTAAATGGTTGAAAATGTTTTACTGTCAAAGCTCATTCAGTCCTGTTTTCTAAGGTGGCCCTGAAGGGCAAACCACACCAACAAATTGGAGGTAGCTCAGTGGGTAGGATACTTGCCTATATACCATGAGGTCATGGGTTTGAATCCTACCTCCAGCACCACCACTGGGTCCCTGAGCAAGACCTTTAACCCCAAGTTGCTCCAGGGAGTCTGTCCCCTGTAGTTAGGAAATGGAAGTCGCTTTGGCTAAAAGCGTCTGCTAAATGCTGTAAATGTAAATTACTAAACACAACAAAAAAACAAATGGGAAATCAAAAAATAAAATGAAGGAGCCCAAAAACAAAACTGAGAAGGACAAAAAATAGAGGAATCACGAACAAAAAGTCAAATCACAAAAACAAATTGAGAAGCACAATTACATTAAGCACTCCCGGAATAGTTAGGTACCAGTCAGCCACAGGAGATATCACTGATTGGACGACCACACTGTTTGTCTTTAGAACCGAAAGTTACTCTGCATGTGGCGCATTTTTCCAATCAAAATATTCTCGAATAGCGAGAGCTACATTTGGGTCACGGTAATGTTCATGTTTGGAAAACATGACTTTCGGTTCTAAAGACAGACAGTGCGGTCGTCAAATCAGTGATGTCTCCTGTTGTTGACTGGTACCTACCCTTTCTGGGAGTGCTTTTTGTAATTGTGCTTCTCAGTTTGATTTTGTGATTCTTCTTTTTTTTTTTGCGATTCTTCTTTTGTTTTTTTGTGCTTCTTAATTTTATTTTAGTGATTCTTCTTTTGTTTTTGTGATTCTTCTTTTGTTTTTGTGCTTCTCAATTTGGTTTTTGTGCTTCTTAATTTGTTGTGTTTCTCAATTTGTTGTTGTGTTTATAATTTGGTGGTGTAGTTTTCACTTCAGGGCCACCGTAGTTTTCTTTCAGTTGGCCAGCTTTATGAATGCTGTATTGATTGAAAATAAACTTGCCAAGGCTGAGAGGACAGAAAAAAAAAACCTGAGCCACAATAAATTAAGTAACTTTTGATAGTGTGACAGACAGTAGTTAATGCAACAATCAGCGTGTGATGTGCAGACAGGCTAGTTAACTACAAAAAGCATTCTGTGAAATGCTAAATAAAGCAGTCGTATTCTAGATTGACTGGCGCTGCACATAATACAGATAAGTTCCTTCATTTCATAGCCCATCTTCTCAGGAATTCAGTATGATCACATCAAAGAAGCCTAATAAAATAGTTTAAAAAATAATAACCCGTTTAAACTGACAGAGGTAGTGATTATTCCAGCTACAATATTGGAGCCGTGTATATTGTGATACTATGATACAACTTCATTTCCCTCCAACTGGTGCCTGTCATCTAAATAAAAAAAAAAGTAAATTTGTCCAATTTTTTTTTATCTGCACCATTGTGTCAAGTTGGAAGAATATATCAAATATTTAATCAGATCAACAGGAAATGAACACACACAGGATAATGATATGAGTGAAGGCGAAATGATTGGTGGACAGATGGAATGAATGTAAATTAGTTGGTGAACTGGGAGTCTATAAAAAAGGTTCTTGTCTCCAAAATGAAAGTGACACAATGGCAGCATTTCACTCTCCTGGTTTTTGCCAGCGGATGGACACCTTGTGTGCAATGACAAAATGATTTAATATGAGAGCATAAATTCCCAAAGCAACTGCAAGCGATGAAAACAAATGTCATGAACTTTAAATGGAATATGTAAAATTTGACCTGGATGTGGAAAATTGCAATCCAGGTCTTAATTTGGCAGTCACCAGAAAACACCTGTGGTTTCACACTGACCAGAGTAATAATGAATCAGAACATGTGTCTCTTGGGTTAGACATAATGTGAGAATTGAAGAAGCTGAGTCTTTGAAATGAATAAGAAGGTCCCCCATTGACCTGATCATGGTAAGTCCTCAGTCTGCCCAGAGTTATGTGAAATACCCCAGTACTTCTCTGTACTATCTGCTTTATGAACTTCACCTGCATTATAGGACCACTGTGAAGGTTTATAATTGCAGATTGTAGCTCAACTGCTCCTCTTCTTCATTTAAAATTGATCCTTTATTATGATAACAGGACCATTGTTGATCAGCTATGAATTGGTTGGTGAAAGATTATCAGCATAGCAGTGAGATTGATATTGCAGTGGTACGTTAGTGGGTTTGGCACCGGTGAGACCAGGCACACCAAGAATATCCACTGAAGAGTGGCTTTGTGTGTCTGGCAAAAGATGTGCTATAGTTTCTTAGGTATGTTAGCAAGAAGAACCTTAGGGGTTAATTGGGGTTTGAGTTTTGAAACAGTGATGATGAACCCACAATTGGACACTAATTTGGCAATAACAAATGAAAAGCAAATTACAATGCAACATTTAGATTTATGTTAAAAAATGAATAATTTAGGAATTTTATGTGGGAAATAGAATCATGTCTTCTAATGTTATTGTTTAGAACATTTTTAAGCTTAAAAAAATGGAACTGGCTTTGAATTATTACCTGCGCTACCAGTCTGGCGGAGGCTTTAGTTACCGCGTTTGGTAACAGGACTCGCTGAAACATGCGTCCCTCTGACCACAGGGCTCCTTTCAGTTGACATCATCACAGTGAGAAGCATGATACCCTTCACCAGATTAAAAAACAGAAAGGAGTTGGAAGCCTTTTGTGCGGTCTGCCCATCTTGTGGGTGCGCTGTCTTGCCTTGAGGAAGAAGAGATTCTTGTGGGTAATAATATACACCCAAATAAAGAATTGAATTTGAATGGAAGGGGGACAACAGCAATAACAGGACAATGGAGCACAATGGCCGCCATTTAACTGCTGTGCAGATGAAGGATGGCTTTACGGTTGGGGGCTTGAATAACTTTTTTTTTTCCCCCTAAACGAGGTCCAAGAAAAGAAAGCAAAGGAGCCAGAAGTGGGTGCAGGGAGGGAGGGGTTAAAGGGCTGGAAAATGGAGATTTCCTGACTTCTGAAGCTTGTGTCAATTTATTATATTTCATGAAGTTTTAACTACAGATTTGTGACCAGGGTTTTCACCTTCCAATTTGTCAGTGTCGCTGTCTCGATCTTTTACCCCTGTGTTGATACATGAGGCGGTCGCATCGTACCTGCCCCAGGTGGTAGTCTGCAAAAGGTTCAAAGCTCTCTTTTTAAAGCCCAGCACAATGCCACCGGGGCCAAAAGTATCAGGACACCCATTTATGTCAGAGACGTCGTCTTTCTGTTCCCAGCTCACACCTGAGATAAGGTGACCACTCAGATATGCCTGATACAAAAGAGATTGGCAACAATCGGGGTATCCGTAAGCTAGTGATAAACCCAGTTAATCCCCATTATTTGAGAGAACGCAGCTCATGTTAAACTGTCAGCATTACATATGTCATCTATTCATGGGATATCACAGAGATCATCAGTGCTATGGAGAGAGGTGATACATGTAGACTTGACAAGAATAGAAGGCTGACTTTAATTGTGAATTAAGCATTTAAAATTAGCTTCAGAACTTCAAAGCTAGTTGTAGTAAACTAATCCTATTTTGAATACTTTGGAAAGCCAAAAAGTAAAAAATGCCAAATGTTCCAAATATTTATATTTATGTTAAAGACATTTGGATTGAAAGGCCAGTGCCTAAATGACTGAAGTACTGCAACAGAAGTAGGTTATTTTAGTACCTAATTTTGCTCAGATTTTGGGCAGCAGGGCAGTGCCAATGGAGCAGCATGACCTGGGAAAGTAGAGGCTTAGTGCACTGCCTCAGGGCACAACAAGCTTATCCTGGTCATTTCAGGAATTCAGACCTGTGACCTTGCTTGCTCATTTCTATACCATGGGTTAAAACAATCATTTAAATATGTGTTATTTAATTACACCCCACAAGTTTCCATCCAGGAACAACAAGGTACACTAATGAACCAAGTGTGGATGGGAGAGCTGCTTTAAAATGTTTATGTCATTCCTTAGTTTTGGTCGTGATGTTTGCAAAATAAGAAGAAACGCTTCTGTAAAAACAGTCCAAACTTTTAAGCAGTACCCTACAAATCAATAGATAATACATTTTACAAATCCAGCTGATATATAATACAATATTTTTCATGGAAATATTGCAGGAAACACATTTAAAGGAATTATGCAGCACTGTTTTACATATAATGCTGCTGGTACATCGACATAAAAGCTTTTTATTCACATTTATGCATTTCTATCATTTTTATCTGTTTGATGGAGACTTTCACCTTGTAGCAATTGTACATTTGAGAAATTTCAAAAATTGAGCAATATGAAAATCACAATGGTAATTTTAATTCAAATGCTCGAAGCCCCAAGTGTCTAAAATTCAATTAACTCTGTTTATTAAGACACATTAGGACAGGTGTAGAAATAAATAGATATAAGGGGACAGAACTACTCAAATAGAAAAGTAAATGAACACATTTTCGCATATAACATTTACATTGTCCACCGTTCTTTTGAGATTTTTCTCCTCTTAAGGAGTTTTTTCTAGATGTTGAACAATTGTGGCATCCTTCCAACAACTGGTCATCAAACAAAAGGTCTAAAACAAAGGTTACAAGTTTCACTCAGATGCCTTTTGGGCATGGTAGAACATAATTCACTCAGACAGCTCCAGTGATCCAACTATTTTGAAAATTGATACAGTCAGGCTATATTTGTATAAGCCTTTCCCTTTGCTTTGTGTCACCTGGGTCATTTCCTAGACTGTTTGGGGAAATATATAATTCATCTTAATGTCATTTCTTCTCAAAGGCCGTGAATAGAGCCTCTATGAGAGCTGCCACTAATGTCTGGCGTGACTGACGTGATGTGAAGGCACCAGAGCCGCCTTCCTGTCAGCGCTAGAATACGACAGCCATTTGATTTACATATTCACAACAGCAAAACGTCTTGGGCCGCTGGCATCCACGTCCCTCTCCTTGTGATTGCTGTCCCTTTTTTGATCATTCAGAAATGTTCTCTATCTTCATCTGGACACCTTTATGCTGGATTGTCATCACAGAGTTCTGCAGCCACTTCCAGTGAGGCTATGGGTTTGAATACAAATAATAAAAAAAGAACAATTATTTGAAACAAATACAGACATGGTATTCTAGAGTAAGAGAATGGAGGAGAAAAAAGAGACAAGAGAAAAAAAGAATGCAGAGCGAGAAATGAGACAGATACTTTGCTTTATTGTCACACAGGCACTGGGAGGTCTATATGAAGCTCTTTTTTATGCACTGTAAGCATAACAATGCTGCTGAAGCGAATGATTAAATACAGGCTCTTCAAGCGCTAGACGGCTCATTGTAGAGGGCCTCCGCTTGCCAGTGGCCTGGCTTGATAAAACCGCTGTGGGCTGATAGCTGATACAATTTGCTTGGGTGACTTTTTTTTTTTTGAGGAGGAGGAGGAGGAAGTGGGTTGGCTGTGGTTGGGGAGCTGGCAGTTCTCTGGAAGGCTGCATAAGCTTTAATAAAATGATTAGAATGTAAATGTATTATTGCAAAATAAGAGCCTCAAGCCAGGCTGACATTATCTGGGTGCAGAGAATGAAAGCACCGATTAGGGACCCACGCACGATTGGACGATAGTGGCGACTTATCATTATTAAAATTTTCTCAAATCGAGTCTTCATTTTCATGTGATTGAGTTTTAAGCAAATGTAATATCCAGTTAAGTTGAGTCGGGCTGGTAGTGGGGGGACAGGCACGGGCGATTGAAATAATTAGTGTAGCCGTTTCTCCTCTACATATGTTTAATAACCAACCAATTGGATTTGGTGTTTAGTATGTCTGTTTTGGGAGGCTTTTGCATAAAGCAGAGAGGAATGCGCTATTGCAGAGGGATGATTGAAAGCGTACACCTTTTTAACATCTCATGAAAATGATTTGTCTCAGAGTGACAGTCCACACAGCGAAATTATTACTATACAACAGAAGGATTAGGGGCTGAATTTCTCACTCACTTTTTTTTTTTTTTTGATGATTTTCTGAGGTCCAGCGTAAAGCCAGATCCCATTTAGCAGTCAGATGATGATCCAGATCCAAATGCCCGAGTGCTAGTGCCAGGAAGTAATAAACTGTAGATCAAATATCGCATAAAATTGGGTTGCGCTGTGACATGAAAGTAGTTAACTGTTAATATTGATCTGTAATAGACTAATACAGTACATAAAAAATCTCTATGACCAAGTCTAACAAGGCAGCTGGAGAAATAGAAAGAAGAAAAAAGAGGGAGGGGGAGAGAGAGAGCACAGGATAGTGCTAAGTTGCAAAGAAATTTATATATCCTATGATGTTTTACTACTATTTATATTCATTTTTTACACATGGTTTATTACATGTTCAAAACAACTGTTCTTTCCCTTTTCTTGCATGTAATAAAAAGCAAGGAAATGGTAAAATATTTAAATATAAAATACAGTGTGTTAAAATACATTAATACTTATTAAACCTAATATTATACTTTGTACGCACTCATTTGCATACGTATTATATAGGCTCAGGTTGAGAGGATAGGTTGAGAGGATATAATAATATCCTCTAAAATTATAAACAAATCATGTGAACATGTCTCAGATTAAAGATAATTTATATTTTTTACTGAATGCTTAACTAACCATATTCCGATTTGTGTCTTAAGATCACCTATGTGCTGCCATTTTAATGGCAGCCTTTTCTTTTATGCACTAGTTATTTTAGATATACTACAAACCAAAATTTTGTCATTGCTTACTTTACTCTGTAGATAATGTCGTTTATTTCATCTTTCATTTTTAGAGCTACATCATGAAGCTGCATTAGATGAAACAGGGTTGATATGTAAATAGAGTTTGTTTTCTTTTTTTTTCCTGCAATTACCAAAATGTCCCGGGGACTCCATAGTGTTTTGTCCTGCCTTTCTCATGCTTGATAAAGGTCACAAACTGCTTCATGATTCACTGACAGGTTAAACCGTGCTTTCTAGGACAGGAACTGAGGTGACATGAAACTCTTCAGGACACAAGAGGTGTCAAGGCACTCCCAGTCAAACAAACCACCCTCTTGATCAAGTCGGCAATAGATATAGTGTTCCAGATAGAATGGCATCTCCTATCTGTCCCACCCACTATTACATGACCCATGTACTGACCGCATGAGAGTGAGGTCATATGTGACGGGCTAAATAAGGCAGTCACAGAGGCACAAAAAAAAACCATGGCGCAAATTGGTGTAAAAGCAAAAATGTAATAGAAGATTTAATGTTAAAGCGGTTGAGGCCCGAGGGACTTAGACTTGTGGTGAGAAGAATGGGGCCAGGAGTCGAGAAGGCCTGTGCAGATACATCACTGCCAACATGCAGATTTTACTCACTGGGGCCACTGAGATAAATGCCTTTTCTTCTTTTTAAAGGGGGTCTACTACGTCCACGGATCTGTAATTCTGGGTCAGTAATTGAACTTTAGGTATAATTATCCGGCGGAGATAATATTAACTTAGAGTCAACGTGTGAAAGGAGGAGTCCATAATTCATCATCTGGGAAAGGAGGGACGAAGGTGGTGGTGGGGACTGGGGTGGGGGGGCTGTGACT
>JBBMFX010000007.1:17035623-17046336 GCA_037832545.1 Rhabdalestes septentrionalis
ATAAAGTTACTTTTCTGTTATCAATGCATTACTGAACAGAATTATGCACTAAGTGTACCCATATATCTGAACCTTATAAAGTAAAGGCTAAAAGTCACAAGTGCTCATGGATGGATGGATGGCCCTTGTAGTGGTGCTACCGATCCATAACACTTAACATCAGAAATTGAAATGCACCCTGCATGAGTGTATCTGAAGCAAACTCTGTCCATTTTAGCCTAGTGCTCATCAGTAACACCTTCCAAGCAAGCATTATTGTTAATTTCAAGGGTTATTGAATTTGCTGACTATAAAGACTGAGCTAATCAATTTAAGCCAGAGGTTAAGCCACCGATCAATTAACACGCCAGATAGTTAGGAACACAACCTTTTTGGGAGTCCGATGGCACTCTGGAATATAGATGGCATGTGTGTAAATGCTTCTGCCCCTAAGACACTAAAATAGGAATTTACCATAGGGAGGTGTCTGCTCTGTTTCCTCAGTGTAGGTCAGCCAGAGGTAAACACCATATGTAATCTTCTCTCATCTCTGTCATGAATGAGATGAACATTTTGGAATGTTATTGGACATATTGCACGTATTGCATGATTATGATGTGCCTCGAACATAGAAGTCAGGTTAAGTCATCATAAATCAAATTGCTATCTCATGCTTTCTAAAGCAGGCAATCCAAAGATGGCAAGAAACGAAAGTGTCATTGTCCAATTCAATCAGAGTTCAAACAAACCTGGCATGATGAGCATACAGCAGAAGTCAAAATGTTTGAACGCAAAAGCCTTTTCCTCATTCTTTCCATTTTTCCATGTTTTAGAATTATAGGTACCTAGCGAGGACAAAAGTTTGAGCAAGCACCTGTTGAGAAGCTGCAGTCAGAAACACAGTCAGAAGGAAGTAGTCTTGAAATAGTTATGTGGACTAATATCTTCTCAAGCAGAGTCCCGCACCACCCAGGCGCTCAGAATAACGGCCTCTCCCTGGTGTCACTCAGCAGCTTTTGAGGAGGCTAAGTATAAAATCACTGCGCGTACTAACAGTATCTGTCCTTCGCAGGATACCAACACTCGGCCGGTGGGGACGGAGCAGGTAGAGCCTTCACATCAATCTGTCAGCCCCCCTCCCCTTCTCCAGATAAGAGAAATTCCAGGGATGAGATAACGGTGGACATTCAACTTAATACCAAGGAAGAACTTTTCAGCAGCTCCTCACATAGACTCCCTCAGATTGACATGAGCACTCCTCCACCTCTCCCTCTTTCTCTTTCTTTAAAGAAACCTACAGTCATTCCCAGTAGTTACAGAAGGAAAGCTACTTATGTAAAAAATTTTGAATTGTGTTTTGGGGTTTGATGGGACCGTATTTGATGTCCGCATTCCTTAGACTGTCAATCACATGAGTGTCATATTTTGACATTGCAGAGTTCTAAATGGTCCAACTATTTTTACTCATCTTTGCAATAGTTTCCAATAAGTTCATGAATAATAACCATTAAGTGTGCTAAAGCACGATCCCCAACCACTGGGCTATGGATCAGTCCATGAGTCATTTGGTACTGACAGAAAGAAAGAAAAATTATATTTTATGGCTTATCAGTGTCTGAAAGATCTTTTATTTTGAATGAAAACACTTGTCTCGGTTAGGATAGGGTACATCGCAGTTTTAGCCTACAAGTTACCAAACTGAGTGGTGAAAAATGGTTGGGGGCCAATAAAATTGAAGAGACTGAAGACCGTTTAGCAAAGTGACTTTTACCTGGGAATGTAATAGTAACACAGGAAGAGGTGTCGACTCAAACTGGGGTCCCAATCTCAGGAAAGTTGTCATGACCCTAAATATTTAGATTATAGCCTGCAGTCCTCAACATTTTTTCAGTGCCTTTGTTTTTAGTTCAAGCTTTGTGAGTGCGAGTATCACAAGATTGTATTTTCACGCGTTTCTAGAAAAAAACAGTTAAAATCTACCCTGGATAAATGCATGGCTGCTTCTGTCCATAAGCAACATGGCATGGCCAGAAAAGCAAAATGTTCATTTTCACGGTTTTGAGTTTTTGTGAAACATTGTGGGAGTGCACGTTTTTAATTCAGAAATGAATGATTTGGCTGTTCATGCTGAGAACATCACCTCCTGTTTAACAGGATTTTCATGGCATGTATAAATGTTTGCATCCCAGGTAAAGCCCCATTTAAGGGCTGCATGTGTGAATGACACAAAGTCCAAACTTTAAGTGCTTCTCGATAATGTTCTGGCTTTTATGTGTGAAAGGAGCTTAAGAAACACAGAGGCCAAGCGCTCCAGATAGTTACCTTGCGAGGACTGGAAATATTTATCTGCCTTGAATGTCTCTCCATCCCTGATGAGGTTATCAACAATTTCAGATACAGATCTTTTTTAACTTGCCTTACTACTGAATTAAAATCCGTAATGTGAACCAGAAATCAACAAAGGGACTGCTGGGTAGTCAAGGGCTGAATGTGTGGATGAGGACAAATCTCATGTAAGGAACTTTCTAGATAACTCTGGCGGTGTTGAGAGCCATCTTTACTCTTGCAGCTAACTGACAACACTTGCAAAGTGAATATGGCAGACAGATGCTTTAATTGTAATCTCCTCAGACAGGCAGATGTTTTTGTCTGCTAAATAAATCCAGCTCACACTGGGGGAGCAAGGACACGGCTGTGGCAAGGAAAGTCCTCTACGAGCAGAAACAAGACAAAAGTTTGCTGAAGAACCCATTTTCAAGGCTGGAGCTGGGTGAGTTAAAAAGAAAAAAACTGTCGTGGGTGTGCGTTTTCACTGCTTAAGCTCTAAACACGCATTAAATTGAAATCAGAAGGGCTGAACTGGCTCGTGACCAGCGGCTAATCGGTAGCAAATCTCTCTCACAGCCTCGCCTCTGGGGAGGAACATACTTATGACAGTATGCAACCAATTTTCTGCAAGGTTAACCCATCCGTGCCCAGACTTCATCTCAAGCCCAATTCCTGGGGCATCCGGCCTTTAGCATGTTCTCTCATGTAGGACTAACAGACCTTAATCCACAAATATATAGTTAACTCAAACATGCTCATTTACTTAACAACAAATGGAAGCCACTTGCTGCATGCAATCTACTGAATCTTTCCTTTCTTATGCTCATACCTAGTGTACAGATCACTTCTATACTTGGTCAGCAGATAGTGAGCCCTTAATGAATCATTAATAAGGAGAGACTGAATCACTGTCTTATATTTCTAAATCAAGGTGTTGCATTTTACTTCCAAGTGCTAAAACTGAATTGATTTTCAGAAAGAAATGCATTGTGAAGGTTATGAAGGATGGGTGACAAGAACACTTTACACTTATCTGTTTGAGCTGTGTGCACAGAAATAATCAAGGATTAAAGACATTGTCGGCAGTTTTTGGGTCATATTCCCTGGTGCTGTTGTGTCTGGCTTTTCAAAGGTGTTTGACTAAGAGGGGCTATTATGATGTGATCACAAAATGGACTGCAGTTAATACAGAAAATACGTTGTGGTGTCATCCATTCACTTTTTCACCTGACATTGACCTTTGGGGGCAGGAGATGAGACTGTTTGACATGGCCAAGGTAATTACTCTCAGCACTCAAGACACTGAGCACAACAATGACCCACAAGGACAGACATTGTCATGCAGAGCGCTGGTCTTCAGACAATTGATTCGGGCCATATCATGGCTATAGACCTGACTCAGACTAAGGAAGTGCTGGCCTTGCTGTTTCTGCTGGAACGTAGGAGATCAATAGGCCATGCTACATTTAGAAGGGGCCTGAACAATGTTATGAGAACTATAAGAACCCTCCACATTCTCCCAAGCCCACGCGGTCAGCCTTGGCCATAGCCAATTGTTCAAGCAGAAATCTTTTGCTGGACTGAGACCCCTTTTTTCTTTTTTGTTGTTTTTTTCAACTTGAAAAGGTGATGACCAACAAGGCTCTCAGCAGCGCGATTCTATCTCTTTTGAAAAAGTGTCCAGGGTGAAAATCTGCTCTGTGAAAAAGAACCACTTGTGACTGACGGCGCACTTCTCAGTCTTACATGTATTTAATTAGCTAGTATTTGCAGAAAGGACATTATTATGTAAAACTCCAAAAATACAAATAGTCAGCTAGAGAGAATCAGTGCTTTGATTTTGAAAAGAAACACATGTAAGTACAAAATAATTACAAAATCATTTTCGCCTGTCAGCACCAGGATCAGAGGCTGTGGATACGAAGATTATCACAGATGAATCTCATTTATAGGAATGATGCAATATTTTTTTCCCTCCAGAAAGAACAAATTGTGGTTTTGGTGTAATACACAAACTTACAATAAAAACAGCTGAAAGCTAAAGTCATTTAACATTCTGAACTGCGACAGAGAGACAGAGAGAGAGAGTATTGGACTACAAATTATCCAGAATTTTTATGTGGACAGTTGTTGTTGTTTTTTTACCTGTAGCTTCTCTTTCTTCTCTTTCTTTCTTCCTTTATCCTTCAATCCCTCATTCTGTTTAACCCAGTCATTCTCTTCTTTTTCTGTTCAAATACAATACTGGTCCCATCTTTGGTCTCTTGTGACATTACAGTGGAATTGCCTGCACGTTTGATGGGCTCCAAAGAGGCTGACCACACAATAGGCACCCTTTCTGAGCATGTTAAGGACTTGTATATAGGCTTAAATTAGTGTTGGCCCAGGGGCTGTAAATTTTCATGGGGGGGGTCAAGACTGGTTCAGCAGGCAGTAATATATTTTATTATCTTTTCAGTGATGCTGAAAAACAGCTGTTTTGGTGCTGTAACAGATAATTCAAGAGAGGGGGTTTTGTCTATTGGTCCCACTGGCGGACAATGGAGGCCCATCGATTGGAGGAGCTCGACATCACAGACGCTTGTCAGCTGGATAAAAGACCATTATTTCTGCCAGACCGGCTTGATATGGCATTGCGAGAATTAGCGCCGAGCTTTCCTGTTCCATCAACCCCATTTTCCTCCTTTTCTTTCTCTCGTAATCATCACCATCTCCTCCACACCAAGGAACCGGTCGCTCTCTGAAACAATGGGCCCCCAAATAAATGGGCCCAGGGTGGCAGTTGATGGGAAAGAGAAAGAAAAGAGAAGAGACTGCCCATGACAAAGGGACGGTAGCCAGTTCAGAGGTCAGCACTGTGATCTTATTGTCTCTCTGGCCTTTTAAGAAAAGCCTCTATATTTCATTAGCTGTAGGCTAGAATTTGGTTCAGTTCGTTGTGAGCTGAAAAAAAAAAAAGATAATGACAAGGCAGTGTATCACTAGAAAAAGCCAGGATGACATTTCAGTGACACTGTTCTGTTACTTGAGGGATTTGTGTCTCTTTCGTTCTTGTGTAACAGCTATTTGCAATGTTTACACAATTTGCTGTAGAGGGTAAAAATTGAAAAAAATTTATATGCTGACAAACTAGAGCATTTTTATTAGGCCCTTATCTTGTATTTCAAATTTAAAAAAACTGCATCTCTCTAGTCAACATGAAATTTCATCCCTAATGCTAGAAAATTGCTCGAAGCTATTAGTTGATTAACCGTTAATGCAAGAATTTTGGCTCTTACCAGTTACAGAAAGCCTTTGCTGTAAATTGCGACTATCGTGCGGCATCAAAACAAAAAGCCCTTCTTGATATGGACCCCATCCATTGTCCAATTTGAGCAAGAGGACAGGATGAGGGTATATTCTGTTCTCAGTGATTAATAAGTTCCAATTTTCGGAAAGATAGTTTTCTTATATCAAGGAGATCCATTTCATCCACAAGATCGAAAGTTAGCAGCCGCCGGCATAATTGATGACCTCCCCAGTCAAGCGCTCCCATATTTATCACCGCGTGACCTTTTCGTCTGCTCTCATCAATCATAAATTAGAGGTGCGCAGGCCAGCCGAGGCCCGGCTCCTGCGCTGCTTTGCCCCCTTTGTCCAGGGGCCTCCTCCTCTTCAGCTTGGTTTTCAGGGGCTACTGAGGAGGGAACAGGCTGAAATCTGCAGTTCAGCACCTCTGCTGTTCGGGGCAGATGGTCATCGGCTCGGGCATCTGTCAAACTCATCGTAGCTCACTATTAGCACACACTGCGTAGCCTCGCTTCATAAGTCCACCGCTGGCTGGAGTAGTGGCCTGGCGCAGAGCACCCGCATACCCTCAGGAATCTTCTTCTGGTGAAATTTCAGAAGTCACAGTTGTCTCCAGCGATAACAGATGCATGTCATAATTTTGCATTAATTATTCCTCACTTGTAGCACTTGTATTTTATCATCAGAGGTACAGACTCAAACATGTCAGCATAAAACCTAAATCAGTTGTAAGTGTAGTTCCCAATGACAGTCTATAACAGTCTATCTACTAAGACAGTCTATCTAGTAAGAAGGCCTGGCACAGAGTGTGCATGTTTCTTTCAGAAAGTAGCATGAACTCTTAAAACTGTAGCATCACGAACTACACTCAGCTATTTACATATCAAGAAATCCCACACAATCTGTACTGTGTATTTTTGACATGTCTGATAGTCAATGTAGTTTTAACGGTGTTTTTTTTTCCTGGCAAATTTTTATTGTTATTTATCACACAGATATTTCTGTGCCTGTGTTTAATCTTCCCCTGCGATCTTGTTCTACTTATAACTCCACTATCTGGCAAGGTCCAGAGGTTGTTTTTTCTTTCTTGGTTCGTTTAAGTGTTTGTTCCTCATGCACTTAGGTAGTTTTTCCTTATTTGTCTCCCTCAGATTGATCACAGGGGACTGCTTTGAGATCATTTGTGTTCTGGAAAGTGGCATACAGATAAAAGTGAATTTTCCTGAATTAGCATTGACAGAAATTGTGGACTGTGTGCTGGCATAATGCTGTTATGAACAAATGCTGTCAGAATTGAGATATTGAAGGATTGGAAAGATGTTGATGGTGCATCTTGTGCATCTTGGTGATCTACAGCTGAAATGTTGGAACTGTAGCTACAGGCAGGCAGCATTTTAAGGGTCAGTTTTATTGACATGGATTTTAGCACTCAGTAGAGAATGTCCATTAACACAGACATTTAACACGGCAGCTTAATGTGAGCCTGCAGCGTTGGTCATTACTCTCCACTCACGACGTCAAGCAGATCGAGCAGATGAAGGAACGTCTTTATTTTCCAGTGTGGAGAAGAGGGCTCTCACATCTGTCTCTCTCTTACTAAAGGCACCCATTAATATTTATGAGAAATAAAGCATTAATGTTGAAACTATGCTTTTGGGGCAAAGCCCTATGACTCCTTTATAGTGATTAACACCAAGTAAAGGAATAATTCATCATCTGCACTGTATTAACTCGCAGCATTTCAAAAGTCCCCTACTAGGGAAGGTCACTAATTAAAGAGTGATATTGGACCCAATTATAGATTTAAAATGGCTAGCTTAATGGTGGGGAAAATCACCAACACATTGATACCGAGCATGTGCTTTTGAAACATCGTGTTAGACCACTGCGGGTCTTAGCGGATCATTAGTCACCCAGTGTTATTCCTCTTCGAGGGAGCTGGATCTGAGTCCAGCAACCCTGACTCCTCTGGGGCTTTGAATTTATAAACATATTGATTGCACTTTCACCTCTTGGCATAACATGATCTATCTGCGTGCAGTGTGCTATAACGCGACGGGACCCCAGGAACAACCAGCAACACAGCACATGACTTCGACACTGGATTAGAACAATCTGGACATCCAATCAAGTATCTTATCATTTCCATTTTAGTCATTAAAACTCCTGCAAAGGACAGAAAATCATCCCTTTTTTCAATGTCACCAAAAACTGTATAGTTACACATGTAACAGTAACATCCATCTATAACAATGCTTACAATCATAATCATTGTTATAGATGGATCACAGAAGATCTTTTCATCATCTGAGAAGTTTATCCTTAACCTGGGTCACAGGGGTCCTGGTGCCTGTCCCAGCAGTTATGGGTTGATAGGCAGAGAGGTCAGTCGATCACAGGGCTACAGTGATACAGTTTATGTTAATAAATATGTGTATCTACTTGCACAAGTGAATCTGGATAGCCATAACAATTTATTTTCTTTTATCTAATTAAATATGTGATGGTGTACTGCAGTTTTTCCAACAAAATCTTTTTTTCTGATTGTTTTTACCAATTTTACGAGAGTACTTCTGAACAGGAAATGTCAAGAAGGAATGGCTTAAAGACAGAACATTGGTTAGGTTACCATATCACAGTACAAGTGGTTCACTACAGCTAGCTAATCATTAGGAAAGTTGGCATTTCCTGAGCAAATACAGTCTGTGTCCTCTCAAAACATACATAATCAAACATTTGTGAGTTACTAGTAGTTACTTTGTTGTTGCATATTATGAACTATGTAGTTCTTGGGAAATATAGAGTCTGAGCCAGATTTTTTTTATTTATTTAAATTTCAACTTTTTTTTTAATTTAAACTAATGTTCATTAAAATGCCTTCTTTGTTAAAAGAGTAGCTTTTGTCTGCTTAATGATTCTGCATTTTTTTAATTCTGCATTTTTGTTTGCTACTTTTAACAAAACACATTAAAACAATTGTTCCAGTGGTGGACTTCAACACATTTAAATCAGCGTTTAAGATGGTCCACTTGCTGATCTGGGATTGCACTCTGTTATAGAAATATGATGCTCTTTGGACTGGATTGGATGCAGTTTCATACTGAGAATGGACACAAATTCAAGAAGTAATTCAGATCAGCAAGCAGTTAGTCTTGGTTTGTTAGTTCATTGATTTGTTGATTGTTGCATCTTATTGGTTCACTTGATGAAATGGTAGATTCTGAAACAACCTATACATGTATGAACATCTGCAATCAAACAATTAAATTGTTATCAATAGATCATCATCTCGTCATACACATATACAAAATGCATCACTGCAGCACTGAAGCTTGACCTTATTAATGAAAAAGAGTAGGTTAAATAGACTTTGCTATGTTCTGCCCAAGATAGGAGCATCTAAAGATGATCAATAGGGAGGAGTCCAAGATATTTACAGTTACAGTGTATACTACTTACAGACTTTTATATTCCTTAAGAAACCAATATAACAGCATTAATTTTGTCTAGACTGCTGTGACTACGCCTGGAAATGGTTCCTGTTTCACAGTGCATGGCTTAATTAAGTGTTACACCTTCTCTGTTAAATCCTCTTCAGCACTCAGTCTCAGTGTATTGATATACATAAAAGTATTTTTGTGCTCATATGCATTTGACCAATTCCTATTGCACCCTGATGGACAGGAGCTGGAGGGGTTTCTGCATTTTGAGCAGTGGGGTCAAACACAGTTAAATACATCGTCCATTTCCTGATACACAACCCACAGGAATCTTCAGGAAACAATACATCATTCTCGACTGGGTTAAAACCTTAGAACTCTAGAGTTATTACTGTCACCTTGCTATACATTTAAAAAGCATTATATTGCTACACATTACCTTAAATTGCTAGGTGTTTTGCATTAAATGTTGTGTTGAGACATACATTTCATTACTGAGTTGGATTTATTACATAGTTAGATTACATTCCAAATCAGTCTATTTGTTATATAAAATAAAAAAAATGACAAGAATGTGAACAGAGTGCAAAGCAAGAGCCATTTTTTTCTGTATTCCAAGAACTGAATGGCAAACCCAAATTCTAATAAAATATTGTCTCTTCTACACAAATGTAGTACGGATTGAATATTGATGATCCACATCTGTGACTCGTTTGTTTCATTGAGAAAAAACTTGATTATTACAACATCCTTTTGTTGACACTGGCAACATCTAAGGGTGAAAGCTCACGTTTCTACAGTGTGTTCTGGCATTTGGGAAGTAGAGACTGTGTGTTTGTGTGTGTGTGTGTGTGTGTGTGTGTGTGTGTGTGTGTGTGTGTGTGTGTGTGGGAACAGGTTGTGACTTTTTTTACATAAATTATCTTGAGGTCAGAGTTGGACAGGGCTGCCAGTCTTCAGGCTGTGTGTTCTGTCTGTGTGCTCCTGTATTTCCATTCAGTGCATGAGGTGCAGAGGGGTGACCCCTGCACAGGCAGGGTCGCATGGGAGGTCGTGTGGAATGGCCTATAGCGGCGCTCCCTGACAGCTTTAAGCAGATATCTTTTTAACCATTTATTTAGATTCCAGAGTTAGGCTGGCAGAACAAGAAAATGAGTGTGACTCACTTTCTGCTGGGGGGAAAAGTGGGCCCAGAGTACTCTGCCCTGTGACTGCCCAAATAAGTCATGCACACAATCACAAACACACACACACACACACACACACACACACACACACACACACACACACACACTCATGTATACTGACACATGCCAACACACACCTACAAACACACACAAACAAACATGCACACACAGTACTCTAGCTCTGGTGACCCCAAATCTTAACAGGTCACTAAAGATTAGAGCTTCTTCAGTTCTCCGAACTAAAATAGAGTTCATCTTATTTCTGATGGTTTGACAACATGCATTCTAATTGCGAGTCAATAAAGGTTTTGATAGCTTTGCTCTGCTGCTTTTGACAGAATAAAAAATATTTTTACTTGATATGTAAGATTGTTTTTATTACAGATAATGCTGAGCCATTTCTGACGCTTTTATTCACGCACACGCACACACACACACACACACACACACACACACACACACACACACACACACACACACACACACACACA
>JBBMFX010000007.1:17064066-17077776 GCA_037832545.1 Rhabdalestes septentrionalis
CTCTCTCTCTCTCTCTCTCTCTCTCTCTCTCTCTCTCTCTCTCTCTCTTTCACTCTCACTCTCACTCTCACCCTCTCACTCTTTTTATCAAATTTGATTTTGTCAAGGCTTTTGTATCACTTCATTAACAGTTTCTCCCTCTTTCTTTTTCTCTAGCTAAGTCTTTATCTTTCCTTCAAAACTCAGCAAAGCTGTATTGTAGCCAGTTCACATTTTTCTCCCTCTTCGTCAGTTCCCAACACAGCTGAGCCAAGCACACGGCCCTTAATGACCTGCTTCAGGTGCATGGGGATTTGCAGGAGAACAAACCTACCTGGCTTCAGTCCCCAAGAACCAGATCAGGACCACAACATCAACAAACAGAAAGGTGTAAAATGTAGAGTGTAGTTTTGCAAAAGTTCTTAATTTCAATTAGGCCTCCTGCGTCTCTTTCTGTCATATAAAACCAAACAGTTCATAAACAATTAAACAAATGTGACAATTAGTGTTGCATCCTTGGTAGGATAAGGGTGTGCTTACATTTACTGGAAATCATTGGAGCTTCAGCCTAAAGGTAATTGTCATCCATTAATACACTGTAACTGTAGTTTGACTGTAATGTAAAGATATACCATTCAGTGGTGTATGTCCTCTGATTCAGGCCAAATTACATTTTTCACAGTGGTGATAGGACAAAAATAGATGAGACACCTGGAAAGGATTTCAGTCCATCTAAGAACAAATATTTAGACAAACACACTCACACACACATTCCCACCTAGAAGCACCTGGTGGAAACAGGAAAAACATGTAAATTCCACACATAAAGAACCCTCAGCTGCCACTCAGAATGATTTAATATAAGAGATGAAAACTGCATTTAGTAAATATGTATCAGGACAGTAACAAAAAAGTAAAACATAAGTAGAAAGAAATGGCTGATGACTATAGATGGAAACACCTTAGTCCCAAGTAAAATGTAAGTCCTGGGTGAGACTTACTTGCATGTTTTGGTCCCTTTGTGTTCCCTACTAAACCTTCAAACTCCCCAGAGTCATCAAAATTGGGACTCTGATGATGAGCTGTGTTCTGACAGCTAGCAAAGATCATAACTGCAGTTACCAAGAGGAGAGCTAGATGCAACAGGGTACTGCCCTAGTATTTTTAGTGTCCTTAATTACAAACAATGTATTTTTTTCTCCTATAAGAGTCCCGGAAATTCCACACACAGTAACAGTCAGAAAATGTTGATTTTTGGTTTACGTAGAAGCTATAACATGTTGATTTTAAATTATTAGAAAGTTATTTTGTGTTTTATGTGTTGTGAATGTGTCAGCAGCTACATGTTTGGTCTTACACATTTAATAATTCCTAGTGGTTCCTTGCAAGAAGGTGTGTGTGTGTGAGTGTGAGTGTGAAAATCTTGAAGCAGTACTGCTGATTAGTGTGTCACCTTACAGGAAGTAAGTAAACATCAGCTTTTTTTCCAGCGAGAGGAGACGGTCCACTCTATCCTGTGTGATCCATCATGGAGCGACGCCACCATAAAAGTAATTACCTTTCTTTGGGCTATGGGGCCCCGAGGAACTCTTGTCCACTGAAAGCTACTCTCATAAAACCACCATTTCACAATTGGATATCCGAGGAGTTATTTTCCCGCTGCACTAACACATAACCTGTCACTGTGACTGCTCAGGCTGTGTCGGACTGTCCACAGCTTTATATACCTCACCCTGTTTGTGTCTCATAACTCCATTATGTTTTGAGAGAACCATTGCGCTGGGAGCAATAGTGGCCATGACGATGTGGTTCGATTTGAAATGATCTTTTTACTCTCCTAATAACAACGCCAGCGAGAGATCCTGCAAAAATCTAATGGCAAAGCCCATCTCTGAACTGCTCTGTGAAGGCAGCCGAGACATTTTAGCGACTCAGACATTTTAGCTAAATTCAGAGATTATAAGCCTAATTTGTTTGGACCTAGTATGTAGACTGCAGACTCATTTTTACACAGATTAAATCTTACAAGGTTCACAAGACCACATTAGCACCATTATTAATGATGGGTTGCCCCTGCCTTGCTTTTGACTGCCTGCCAGGAGTGTCTTTAAGATGAACTGATGTTATGGTTGGACCTGCTTGTTCACTTTCAGACGGAACGCTATGCTCCATTTCGCCCGTCAATGGAGTGCTGAAACATTTAACGCAGTTAGAAAAGAGTGTTCCATAGCCACAATTAGAAGATCCAATGTTTTAGCAGTTCCTGTCCTCAAAGCCCAAAATACTCTCCTCTCCTCGAGATAACCTTCTCAGCCTCATTTGTACTCCAACTGTCTGGTTCCCCGCCAATGGCCCGATGGGGAAGCATCTTGGGAGAAGCTGGAATGGCGCAGCAGCTCGCCCGCCTGCATGGTTACTTTTTGGCCACTTTGCACAGGCTCTTTATTTGGTTTGATGGGCGGCAGCGGGAGGCAGGTGATGAGGTATAGATGGACCATGGGCTGGCGGGGACACTCAGGAATGGGGGGAGTTGGGGGGTGGGGTTGTGTGGGATTTGGACGGTACTGGTGGGGCGAGCGCCAGGCCGCTTTAGCATGGCGCCTGCCGGAGGGTTTGAGCCACATTAGCAAGGAGCGGAAGCATCTGCAAACTGAGCCACCCACTCCTCTCCGCAGGGCCATATGGAGCAGGCAAGACGCTGAGCGCTAATTAATTTGAGCGCTGAGCATTTGTGCAACAAAGAGGGAGATACACTCCACTTCCATTCAGACACACTCAGACATGCTATGCTGCACCATGCTATGCTAGGTGCTGCATGTTCTCGACAAAAACACGAGGAAAGTCCATCTGAGTCAAGGACCAGCTGTCTGGAGAGCATTCATTTGAAGCAAGAAAACCTAGAAAATCTCACTCTGATTAAAATTCTCTTTAATAGCAGTGTTGTATTCAAGTTAGGAAGCAACACATGACAGTTTGTACACATTTCAAACATGAAATACTTGAACTATTTGTGATACATTTAGCAGTTCAGTGATTCAAGTCTCTAATGTCTAAATGTAGCAAATGCAAAAGTATACCTGAAAACTTGTTTTCTTAATGGGATCTAAATGAGATGCACATACTCTCTAAAGCTGAGCATAGATCTTTTTTTTTTATTGTTTTAGCAGGTAATTAATGAAAATTAAAGCGTCCATTGAACCAGCATGCACATTACTCTAGAGATTCATGATTAAGAATGACTAAAATTAGCAACAAATCTGAGAACAAACCAAGTCTATTATGCTTAGGATATGCAAATTAAAGTAAAAAATAAAGCTTTATACCTGTTACTGCTGTTATTATTTCCACTTTCATCAACGAGTGGGATCTAACTCTTCTGATAAAGCTCTACAAAAGGCGAGAGAACGCTCTGTCACCAGAACAAAAAAATAGTTGAGAGACTTTGAGAGCCTTGGTTTCATTACTCCTGTAATATGTTTTTAAGATTATAACATATTAGAAGGCAAAATATTGCAAGTTGCAAAATAGTTTTATTTAATGATGTTAGGCAACATCCATCTGGAAAATGTGTATCTGGATGTGAATAAAATCACCTGAGCCATGCAGAATTGGGTGAAAAATAGATAATTTAGCCAGTTATATTTTCCGGGGAGGAGGGAGAAAAAAAACACTCACATGCCTGATGCTGACGGAAATAAACAGACCAAGCCATACTTATTAAAGAGGAAATTACTTATTTTAACCCCAGACCACATACATTTATCCAAATCCAATATCAGTGCATGTGTGTGTAATTATCACCATCCCTATTATTAAAATGTGATATCAGAAAAGTTATGTAAGTTTTAAAAATACAGCTAAAGTTCCCCTCTGGTGCTCTACATATAGTGGGTAGAATATCACTACAACATCCTTAACGGGTCATTTATGAGGCTTGTTATCGCTTTTAAAGGCACATGACATAAATCAGTTAACTGCATGTTCAACTGTAGAAATAAAACAGAGGAAGTGAAATATCGGCATCTGGTGAGACACAAAGTACACAAACCCTGATGCAGGAACATGACAGCTGAACCCAGACGTCCCAACTGTGTGAAATACAGCTGCCCCCAAAAAACACTGCTGTTTACTTGCCCTAGTCGGCTTTGAAAAGAGCACAGGCCTTATTAGTACATGTTTGTCCCTTAACTTAAAAATACCAGCAAATGACAAGGGACTTAATTTGATACATCAGTCAGACACAGATGAAAGAAATGCAGTAATTACTGCAGACTGATTAATGGTTGTCATGATCTGAGCTTTAAAGAATGGCAGAGACAAATAAATAAAAAAACACATATTCTGTGCATGCATATCAACCCCTGCGGAAACATCCTGGCGGACCAAATTTGTTTGCCGTATTGAAACTGAACTAATAGGAACACGTTGCTAATGATTTCAGAAGCAGGTCTGTGCGTTACTTTCACACGCGCACACACACACACACACACACACACACACACACACACACACACACATACACACAGACATACAAACGCACACACACACACCACATGAACGATTTTGCTTCTCTTCGTCTTCACACACTTTCATCTTCCTATTTTGTTATTTGTGTAACAGGAAAATTGGACCCATTTCTGATTTGGAACCAACAAATATTTACTTCATTTCTTTTTGAGAATGAGAGTGGCAATCTGTAAATGCTTTCAAAGCATAAACTCATAATTTTATTGCGTTAAAATTTACTAATTATGCAAATACAAACATTGCAGAATAAATACAAAAATGGTAATGAAAAAGGTTGAGGCATGATTAGATGAAAATGCATATTCAAAAATCATTTCTAATTGCTTCAAGTCAGATGCTGATCAATTTTTTGTAATCTCATTATTACTCACAACGTTTATTTACTTTGCTTTTTTTTTGTTTTATTTTACGTGGATATATTTGACACATAGTATAAAACAAATTTATGCAAGAATAAAAATGCTGACCTGAAGATCTAAAGAAACTGTGACAATCTAAACATCAAATGTATGGCAAAAAGATTAAAATAGTTTTTAATTGCCTAGTTTTTTTTTTCTTCCTTGACACATGTCCCAAAACCCTCTTAAAGACATCTTGATCTTCTAAGATTCATTAGCCCAGCAGAGCCTGAACTCAAGTAAAATCTGGAAGAATGATAATGAATGCAGTGTTTCCCCACTGGTTTCAGTCTTAGAGCAACTAAACTCTTGAGATGGGAGCTCAAAAATTCCTCTAGCACCCAGAATCTCTACTCAGGGAAGTGGGATGCATTTTTATGGCACAGGCAACCAAGAGCTCTAACTAGCTCCTGAAAAACCATAATAATTCTGTCACTGACCATGAACACTAAAGAGAAGGTTTCACAAAGGGTTCTTAGGGTGATTGCCAAATTATGTGGAGAGATTCCCCTGAAGTTAAGCAGGTCTTTCACACTAACACATTTATCTACATCTGCATCTTTATGTCAAATAAAGTTCCTTGAGAGAACTGGTTAAATTTGACAATCATTGCAAATTTCACACTTTTGGGTCTAATAAAAGCTTATCTAATTGCCTTTGGTTTCAAAATTGGATGCTCCAGAGATTTTGACAAACATAATATAATAACCTCATTACATACATCAGGAAACTTTTGTAAATAGTTCTTGCTACATTCATATGCATTTGAAATGAGGGTAAATATCTTAAGTTAAAGCCAAGAATATTTTTTCTCTCTTCTATAGTTATTTCAGAGGGTTTTGTTAAGATGTGAAATTAAAGGTATTTCTAAGGTATTCATGTCTTGTAAAAGCATCTGAAAGTTCTCCAGTGAGCTAATTCAGATACAATCAGATAACATCAAGTCTCGGAGACTAACAGGGGTGTCCAGAAAATGTCTCTCCTTAATATTTCCTTTTAAATTCTCACAGTTAATAGTGTTGCACTTTCAAGGATTTTTTTAGAAAGCCACCATTGATGCTTTAGCCTGGCGTTCTAGTCTTATGGTTTTTTCCACCAAACTCGGGCTCAGAACGATATTTTCAGTCTTTGCATCTTCAAATGTTTCCAGCAGCACTGTTTTTCTTTCCCCTTGTCCATTACCTCTGACCGATAACACACATTCACACCGCACATAAAATGACCATTACTCTGTTTCTGTTAGCATTGCCTCATAAAGAATAAATCACCCATTTTAAAGGGCCCTCCTTTTCCCTGCCACTCTCCTCAGGAGGAAATGAGGGAGAGGGGCCTATTTATAGGAGTTAAGTGGAGAAATTTTACACATGCTTCTTGAAGGGTCTTTGTACCACTGGACATCCTTCAAGCTGTGCAGCTCAGAGACTGGGGAGCCGTTAGCCACACTGGCTAATAAAATGCTTCATGCTGCTTTCTTTAACATGCTGCGAACAAACTGAGCCTTAAGCAAGCTGAGCGCTGCACTGCAGATGTGATTAATATCTGGACAGTGTATTAGCGGCACCCAAAGGGGCTGTTCATTCCCAAACCACCCACACAAACCTACCACATTGATGGCAAAAAAACAAAACTTAAAACTTGCAATTCATAGTTTGTGGTCATCCTCTTACCTTCTGTTAGACCAGTCTCATTCTAGCAGCGACACCTATGTGTGAAATAAACCTGAAGACATGGTGACACCTAATGCACATATCCCAGCTCTGCAGCCACTATCCTGTCAGAGTCATTGCTGTATTAAGCATCCAGGTCTTACTACAGCCAATTCTGAAGGATATTGAGCTCTTTTGAGTCTTGATTCAGTTAAACAATCCTCTCAGTAGTGGCCATGTACATGAGTGAAAAGTCTAGCATATGTATATACTGTATTTACAGGACATGTTGGTTCTGTTTTTACCTCACAATAGTTCTGTTACTTAAAGGACATTTAATTAGTTGACTATAGATGTTGTATATCTATGCTGTCTGGCGGAAACCCTCTAACACCCTTTTTGGTCTTTGTTTTATTTTTTCATAAATCAATACTATTGGTCAGTATCCATGTGGGTCTGTAAAATTTAGAAATCATTAGCCAATGTTGAAAATAGTTATAATATTACTATAATAATTATAATAATTCGATTTTTTAATATAATTTTATAAAACAGTTATACTATTTTTGATGACAAATGATCTATTTATTTGGAATACACATTTGAGTTTCCAGAAAAATGACAGTTTTGGACATGAGTTTTCAGCACAAAAGCAATAATATGGGTGATATTCCATTTCATGATGGACGGCCTGTTTCTATGCTTTTTTGTCTCTGAGTCGCTTGAAGAAATGGAACTTGGACTTGGTGTTGGTCTTCCAGAGGCTGTATCCAAGAACCAGACGGTGTTTATTTTTACAGTCCTGGTGGTGTTTGATAGGAAAATGGGTTTACACTACAGCTCTTAGAATAATGAGCTACACTTCTAACTAAATGATATAGCCCAGCTGTTCCTGGGGAAAAAATGTTCATCTCAGTGATAATGCCTGAAACTGTGCATTGTTTGGCATGCATAGACATCCATATACACACAGACACATATGTATATATACAAAAGAGTATGACAGCCATATTAGTTAACTGGACATTTTAAATAAAACACTCTGATAAATTTGCCATGACAGTGTATCTCTGGGCTTAGATCCAGAAGGTATTTAGCATATATTCTCATTTTGCAACAACATGATTAGAAACGTTTCGAAGCTTGGAAGCATCTCGATCATTCATGTCTTATTTATTTTTCTCCGGAACAACAGCTCTGCCTTTTTAACAGTGGCCTTAATACCTACCTGAAGCCTGATGACATTTGTTGTTCCGATAAAGTTTGTTGGATATTTTTCATGTTAAAGTTTATCGCTTTACGGTAAAGTTCACAAGGCATTTTTATGGTAAAGCCTACCTGATGTTTTTGAGCAGAGTTATAGCTTACCATCTGTAATTAATTACTCCTGAGACCAATGTGCTTGCCTGGTCTTTCCAGACTACATTATGAAAGGCTCAAATAAATCAATGCATATTTAGAGAACATATGTTACTGGACTGGGGTGAGTTAAGGGCCCTGGGTCCATTAATAAATTGAGAAAGTAAGGATTCATTACTGTATGGATGTCAAGCACCCCGCCATGCAAATGATAGAGTAACACAAATGCTTGTGAAAGCAGCTTGGTGCCCGTGCATCATCGAGCAGGTTACTTAAGGAAATTGACCTGTATCATTGCTATGCAATGCCACAAACACAGCCATGCGAGTGACCTATCCATTTAGAAATCATAAACTGTTTTCAATACAGGCATGCCAATGTTCAAATATGTGGCATACATTATGTCAGGGAATATCTATTAGATTTCCCATTGATATAAGGCTGCGGAGGTAAGAGGCGTCCCATTCCTTTGATGAATGCCCATTAACTTCCACAGGATACTCCTAAATGGCCCTCTTTAATTGGTTCTCAAAGCCACCGAACCAATTAATAATCAATGGTGTCAAGGGGACCAGGTCCGGCCTGTGTTTAAAGCCATAAATTACTGCATTATATTCATATTTATTCTGAATACGTCTTTGTTGTAATTGGCATGTTATTAGGCTGAGGGGCTTTTAGTCCGCATCAGAGTAATTCAATTAAAACGTGAAATATAGATCCGTCTTGGATAAACAAACAAGTCGGCTGTAATATGACAGAAATGCAGAGAACCATCTGGTTAACTAGCTCATTATTCTTGGCCCTCCTTCAGTGGGGAACGGCAAGTTTGGGGCTACGAGTTGGGATGTACAGGCTAAGAATATAAAGACTCCTCATCAATCTGTCCCCTCCCATTGCTTTGGCTGGATAATCACAGTGGCTGACACTAATGGTGAAGGACCAGAAAAGCAAAAAGATATACAGAGAGAGAGAGGGAAAGAGGGGGAGAAGGAGAGAGAGAGAGAGAGAGAGAGAGAGAGAGAGAGAGAGAGAGAGAGAGAGAGAGAGAGAGAGAGAGGAGAGAGAGAGAGAATGAGCACATCCCTGCTTCTTTAACTGCAGTGTTCAGTCTGTGGATTATCCTAAGCTCCTTTACTTATCTCTAAGTGGAATTTCCAGCATCAGTCATGATAACGCTGAGGACTCTGGCTAACTCATGCTAAAAGTCAACTATGCCGGCAGAGAAAGAAGGAGATACTTCAGGAATGTTTGCTTTATTTCCCAGCCCCGTATAGTGTCCATCATCACCTCTCGCAGTGTGACCCACAGCATGTTCAGACTACAATGGCCAGCATGTTTAGATACTGCAGACATTGTGTATTCCTGCATTGTAGATTGTTGGGCTGCTTGAGGGAAATATGACCTTCAGTTTTCAGCCAGGTCACAGAAACCTTGAGCTGCTCTTATATCTTTTATCTATTTATCGTGTGAAGCCCCAGCCTGGCCCGCAGACCAACTTATGTTTGTCTAACACCAATAAAGTTAACGTGAACAACATGCTAGACCTCATTTTGTTTTCACAAGTTGTACTGTGCTGTGTAGCTTGGCCAGCACAGATGACATACGCTGCCAAATACATGGCAGACGTCAAAAGTATACATAGGCTTGCATTATTCCCTACTATGTGCTGTCTTCTCCACAAATCCAGATCTGGCTTGTTGTGGTGTGAAGTATTGTGGTTTTGGGTCTCAATAAATGTAAAGATAACAGCGAGGCTAAACTGACGTTAAGTAGTCCAGTGAAATATTTGGTTTGCTCACCGAGTGCGATTATATAAATTGAGTAATAAGATAAGTTAGTTGACACACAAATATTTATTTATTAACGAGAATAGGCCTCACCAGACGGGGGAAACGGTGGCAGCAGCTGCGGAGGGGAATGAATCACAATATTTTATGTTAGATCGAAATCGGAGAATGCTGGCAGAGCTGGGAGATTTACTGCTTTTAGAGAGGTGGAGGGTGGGGGAGAAAACGGGGCTGCGGAGATTTATCATTTCCCTGAACTTTTTACAAGAGTCTCGCCTTCTCCAGAAACAACAACACAGGTATTTAACCTGCTCCATGGCAAGCTCGCGTCGAAAGCCGATATTACTCACCCTGGGAGTTAGCGAGCATTTGTTTATTTTCACGTTTCGCTAAAATGACCAAACTATCTCTGTTGGGTTTTCCAGTTGCAATAGTGCATGGTGGTGTGCCAGAAGGCAGCCTGATGAAAGAGGTTCACCCAGAGGTTACAGGCAGCAGTCTGCGTTCGTTGGGCATTCAAAGACTATTGTCTTTTCCAGAATACTGTAGTGGTGCATGACTCATTTCCAATAGATGCTTTTTGCTTATTCTTTCAAATTCATGTCATCATTATTATATGTACTTGTCTTGTTGTAAACTGAGCTTTGTTAATACAGTATATACATGTAAATCATTGTATTGTGACTATTATTAAAATCTGCTTTTACCAATCATGCACTAATTACAAAAAACTTTAAACAGGTAATGGTAATAAGCACTATGTTCCAGTAAACTACCCCTGGACTTAGGAATCATCTCTTCTTTATCCTTTCAAATTCTTAGAAGATGTTAGCAGTATGCTGTATGTGCTTTATTACACCATTTATCGAAACATTCCTCCTTTACATATTCTTTCAAATTCTGCAGATCTCATCAATAATCTGTTCTTTGTATGTACTCATTTTAGTACTTTACTACATTGTGCTAATGCAGTTTGGCTAATGCTAATAACAATCCAAGTTCAGCAAATGCTCAGGGATCACAAAAAAGGCCTGAAAAGAACTACCTTCAAACTGCACTTAGACAATAATTGAAATTCATTGGAGATAAAGACTTGTTTGGGTTGACAGTTGCAGCAGGCTACACAATCACTGGAGTGATTTTAAGGCCTGGAGTAGGAAACATTAGCAGCTGTCAGGGCCTGCCAGAGAGAATTCGCATTACAGCAAACTCTATTTAGTAATGGAGAATTCAATTAGGGATACTCGCCGAGCGGCCTTATTTCCCATGGGCCTTAGCGGAGAGGCAATATTCAGATTTCATTGTCAGCGACTTGCGTATGCTGCACGGAGAGACCAGCGTCATAGTCCACCCGGCAGATTGGAAGCACTTTATATCTTTGCATTGCAAAGACTTTGTATTGTCTCAAAGGTTTGCCTTATTCTTTTTGTTATTAGTCCCCTGTGGAATATTATGTATTGTTAGTAACATAAATCTACCTGCACATAACATTTACAAATGCTGTCTTTTATTCCTCTATCTGCCCCTAAAAAAGCTACTTTACAAGAAGCAACATATAATATAAAAAAGTTAAACTGGCAATCTTGCATAGAGATTGAATTAAAATCATATTATGGCCATGAGAGAGTTAGGGATTGATTTAGGAAAGCCGCCATCTGTCATGATAAAAGACCACTGTCACTGAAATCTGAACATGGGGACTGCATAACTTCAGTGTTATGAAACCATTCCTCCACTCTGTTTATGGTATTAAAATGTCTTCAGTACACCTGTCCTGTCATGAAATTTGATCATCACTTGACATCTTACGAAGCAATACTTCTCAAATAATCCAGCAGCTACCAGGATCAGGACAGGCCATAAATCCGGCCTCCTAAGGACCAAGACGCAGAGGAATCAATTGACAGTTTAACAATTTGGGAATAAACCTCGATTACATCCCAGTTCAAATGCATCTCTACTACCAAAAGCCTTGGAGAAGCAAATTTGCCCCCGCTGGATAAAATTTCAAAGTAAGTGCAAGTTGACAGCCAGGCGAAATCTGCAGCAGATGATGCTGAACACTGCGTAGTTAGAGCTGGTCCAACATTTCATAGAATTTTGGACAAGGGTTACATGAGAGACTTAATTCAATCTCTCCTTCAATCAATTATCTCTGATTTAATCAAAGCTAATGCAGTCACATGTAGGCAGAATGGTGGTTAGGTTAGGCTTGAAAGTGTCCAATCTCATGTAACACTGTAGCACACTCCTTACCGATGGATCAGATTAAAAAAATTGTGCCTGAAGGAATCCATGACTGGGACTAAAGTGAGAAAGTAGTGCAGATGTTAATGGTGCACATCAGATAGCCCCTCGACATACATATTAAATGACAAAAGACTTGTCATGATCAAACATGCCCCTAAGATTTATCCTGAAGTCCAAGCGGATCACATAGCCATCCTGAAGAACTGTAAACTCACTCTTCAACTCCTGACACCGCATATATTATGCATGGACCTTCGCGGCTTGCCTGCTGCTTCTGCGTTCGCTTCACAAATGCATCCTGACAACAGGTCAGATAAAATTTGATCACTTTTTTTTTCACACGTGCCAACGTAATCAGACCTGCTGTATGGGTCGCTGGGCACAGCTGAGGAGGGTCAATCTGCTGGCATGCCCTTTTCCCCTCTCTCTCTCTCAATGACAAAGAACAAAGACTTCCAAACACTTAGAAGTTATTATTGCTGCTATTCTGTACATTTGAATGATAATTAAATGTAATTATGCAGTGATTAACATGACTATTTAAAAGCTATAGAAGTAAGGATGTTGTTTTTTCTTTAGAACAAAGATCAGTATCTTTTCATTAAACTTAAAATACAGTATTATCTCATCGATTTACAAACTCAATTGTGGTATCATTTGGAAGTATAGAATTAGCACTTTTGCCAGAAATTCTTTCTATTTTTCTTCCTTCTTCAGTGTTTTAGGACAAGTTGCATGTTACAAAATGGTACAAGAAGAGAGAAAATATGTAACTGACGAGATCCACAATTCAGAATATATTATTTTGATATTAAGATCTGGTAAAAATGTCCTTTCCCAAAAACAAAAGGGGTATCAGGTGAAAGCTCAGAATTTGCACTCTAGACATCACCTCTCCATCTGTGTCAATGAGAAAGGATTTAAGTGAGAAATACTTTATAAATATGGGTAATACATTATTAATATTAAATGACAGCATGTTTTTGTCTTTATCGTGGATGATAACTGATTTGTAAGAGTCAGTGAAAAAGCCTATGGCAAAGTGCTTAGTGCGGGTCTTTTTCATGAACCCTCTGAGGATTTTCAGCGTCACCTCCGACCGAGACGGTGCCCTTCACTCCAACTGTGCCTGTTCGCTCATTAAAAAGTGGGGCAAAGTCGGTGGCGAAAGTCCTTTGTAGTGATGTCGAGGGTTTTTTTTTCCTTTCTTTCTCTCTCACTCACTCAGTCTGGCAAAAGTTTTGACTGAAGCTGTTTTTTTTTGTTTTTTTTTGTCAAGAGATGGGGTAGGGGACACAACAGCGACCATATGTTCAATGTGACCCTCATTATTCTCAATTAGGGCAGCCATCCATGGAATGGTCTTGCTGATAAGAGCCCATAACACCTTTGGAGAGGATGGCGCATGTGTCCCTCTTCAGCGGGGCGGGAGGCGGCCGGGTTCCTGGAAGGCGTACAGGAGAGATCAGCCCACTGCAGGGCGTCGCAATGGATGACTTGATTGAGAATAATGGGGGTCACATTGAGCAGCTGATGTAAGGGGACTAACCTTATGCCTATTCACTAATGACATTACCAATTTGGCAGCACCATTCTTCTTTTTCTATGGGACACAAAACAAGAGCCGTGTTTCATGTGGGGTGGAGAGAGATTGTGGTGCATGTATTGGCTCAATTGAGGTTTTCCACTCTGTATGTGTGTGTGTGTGTGTGTGTGTGTGTGTGTGTGTGTGTGTGTGTGTGTGTGTGTGTGTGTGTGTGTGTG
>JBBMFX010000007.1:17078462-17091860 GCA_037832545.1 Rhabdalestes septentrionalis
GTGTGTGTGTGTGTGTGTGTGTGTGTGTGTGTGTGTGTGTGTGTGTGTGTGTGTGTGTGTGGGTGTGTGTGTGTGTGGGTGTGTGTGTGTGTGTGTGTGTGTGTGTGTGTGTGTGTGTGTGTGCATGAATGGCAAAGATTACCCACTAGGTCAGAGCAATTCACAACAGTGTCAATGTATCAGACTGTCACTCAGTATCATCAGCACTTTGTATCATTACTTTGTTATGTGGAAAATGCTTTAATGCTTGTTCCTTTCTGTGTTATCATTCAAATTCTGCTGAACTGAGATTAATTTATGGCTTAATAGTAAAGTACACAGGAAGCAAGATAAACAGAATTGATCCATTTCATTCTGTCTTTCTTCCAAAGCTTATTATTAATAGAGTGTTACTATTACTATGAGGATCTATTCTGCATTAAAAGTCTAAGTCAGATCTGATCTGTCCATCCTCTGTTTATTGATCCAGGCAGGTCTGACCAGCTGGTGTTTAGCTTTTCTCCGCCCAGACTGCTGCATTTTCATTCTCCATCAAGATGGGAAAAATCCAGCATGGCCGTGTCTGTTTCTTATCAGAAAAGCTGAAGGCTTTTTAAGGGCATAGGAGGAAATGGTCCAGCTTCACTGAAACAATTCGTCATGGATATTTGGTCATTTGTGCATTTAAATGTTTATTGTATAATATGGATCACTCTTTAAAAGTGTTTTCAATTCATCTGGTTAATTTTTGTTTGTTTGTTTTACAGCACTTAGCGTCACTTGCAGCAGTTCACGCAGAATAAATAATAATTATTTAAACCAAAACTGGATGTGATTTAACTTACAGATAAAAATGAAAAAAAAAATGTCATGCTATTAAGGGTTATAAATTACTCCAAAATCGTTTCAAAACCTAGTTCCCTAAAAAGAGTATGTAAATATTTCAACCATTACCTCATTAGTTTTTTTTATAGACTAGTATTTGCAAAACTTGCAGCTTTTTAATCTGTATTCAGGGCAATTGCTTTTTGAGAACCTTGTGAATCAGAACAGGCTTAGATGGTTTAGTGTTTACAACAAATGTCTCATGGTGAGAAAATGAGCGAAATCTGAAGAAGCATGATCTTTGGACACGGACAGTGGCGGCAGTGTGTCTCAGTTAGAAATGGTTAGGTAGGACCAGAGCAGACACACTCCTTGTGTGTGACCCTGCCTGCATCTGCTAACCATAATCAAACTCCTCTGTGGAGCTTAAAAAAGGACACGGGCCATACAAGTTTAAAATTGATGAGTGTACTGCTACAAGTTCATGACTTTGACCCACAGGGCATTTGATCCCTTGACATTGAGTTTATTTTTCCAAAAGCTACAGCTTGATATTCCAGCACTTAATTTAAGAGAGCAGTTAAATCACGGGGGCCATAATATGTCAAGCGATCCCACTGGTAGTCAGGCGAGCAGGGGCCAAACAGTAGGTAATGAAAAAGCTATGATTGCTTTTCTGTCTCACCAAATGACAGTTATCACCTCGATGACCTGCTCGGGGCCGGGCCCATCTAGAAATGACACGCTAAGGCATAACGTCATCTAACGGGGTAGTTACAAAAATCAATACAAAACCCATTTCAAAGATACTCGGTGTGGGCGAGAGAGGCCCCCTTGCTGCCGTTCATTTATTGAATAGGCCTAAGGGAAGAAAAAACAAACTTTTTTTTCTCCGCTCCACCCTGCGTCAAACTCCTTAGCTAAGGGGGTCTAAGGCACATGAGGCCGATTCTGATAATCAGATTCACAGTCTATTACTTAAACCCTGCAAGGGTTAGCTGGTTGAGGGCGTTTGAGCCCTTTGCATCGCACTATCTGCATCCATGATGCCGTTAACGAAACGTCAAGTTTGAGAAGAATCCTTCTTCATCCGGTTCCCATCCCCTGGAGGAATCGATGACAGCATTTTGCAAACACATGTATCTGAGTGGCTGGAATCTGCAGTTGTCTGCTCAGGCTGAGCAACCACACCATTCCTTATGCTGCACTGATTTGTTGTCGATACGCAATCAAGTAGGAGACAGAGGGCACAGCTTTGTGAAAGTAAAAATGCTAAGGAGTGTAAAACCAGCTAAATGAACAGGACACACATCAATCCAGACAAGGCCCATCACCCTGGTGTGATGAAAAAGCGACAGACACAGACAGCTGCAATTTATAGACAGTAACTCGAGGGGTGTAATCTAAGGAGGAGAATGGGGGACGTCTTCTATTGTTAAAATTAAGCAACTTCTTCTCCCCCAATCTAAGTGTAAATATTTTAAATATCTAAAAAATAATTCACTATTGTCTTCTAAATGTAATGAAAGATGAGTAATTAATAACACTCCAAGAAGACAGTTCCGTTATGTTTGTATTTTTTTGTTATGGTTAGGTTTCTGCCTACATTTGTAATACTTGCATTTGAAGTCGGTGCTCCTGGGAAAGGACCAAACTCACAGAAACTTAATGTGGGCATTTTTCATTTAGTCAATCAGAGTAAATGTTTCATATTTCTCATTTGAATTTATGATTTAAAGGCATTTCACCTATTTTGCTTTTAATTGTGCTTGTATTTACACCTTAGCCATGTAATAATTTTCTGTATGTTTCAGAATGGAGAATTTCATATTTATTCACACTAAAATGCTATATGTACTGTCAGGAGTATCTCGCATGCACACTGAAGCCATAATGCTGCTACCATGCTCCTCAAAATATTTTTTGTCTGCCACAATTATATGCCCTGCTAGCCACCCAGTCTGGTGTCTAGTCTTGGGGGGTGGTGGTGTTGGCCTCGTGGGTAGGATACATGCCTCTGGACCAAGAGTTCATGGGTACCACCACTGGTTCCCTGAGCAAGGCTCTCAACCCCCTAGTTGCTCCAGGGAGACTGTCCCCTGTAGTTAGGGAATGGAAGTTGCTTTGGATAAATGCCATAATTGTCATGATGTGGCTTGACCCTCACCTTCCCTGACAGCTGCTGTTGCCAGCGAGAATGATGAAACGGGAGAAAGGATGCTGACACTGCTGACTTTCCAAGACACCATAGCATATGGTGTATCAGCATTGAGTGTGTCAGATGTGTTTTATTGTTGCTGGAGTAGGGCAGAGTCAGACTGATGGGGTCCTCTCTTTACCACTGACTGAGATTTTTAGAAGGGCATCACGGGCAGCTTTGGTGGCCAAGTTAATTTCTCTATCTCACACAGCTCTTTCCAGGCAATCGTCTCTACTCTGTACCATCTCATGTGGTCCATCTCTTCACAGTATCCCGAATAGGGGCAGCTCAGGCTATAAATTGTCCTCCAACTACCCATCAGGATGCTGTAACACTTCCATGGCCATGATGAAAGCTAGCATTGGGAGTGTGGAGATGACCTTAATTTGCCACACTGTTGTGTAGACTGGTGTTGTCAAACAGGAAGTTGTAAAGAACTGAGCCAAAGTCACTGGCGTGCTCTGGGAGCACCACACAAAGTCTGTCCCCTCCCCCTTGGTGACCTATATCTGATGCCCAAATGTGTATTACAACCATTCTGAGAGGCCTGGGATGTCTGCATGCTGGACTGATGTTTCAATCAGATACGAGATAACATAAGATAAGATAACATTTATTAGTCCCACAAGTAGGAATTTTGTATTCCTATGGTACAAAGTGGACAGAAACAAAGAGCAGCAAAAACAATAGAATAAAAATTATACAACACTAAAGTATAAAAATTGCATTACACAATACAAATAGTACAAAAAATCTAGACTTGTGCACCAGAAGAAGTAATATAGTAATTGACAAAAACTGTAATAATGCACCAAGAATTATTACTACACAATCTAGGAATATAAAATAGGATAAAATAAAACGTGTGCATGCATATTGTAAAAAATGTATACTTACATATGTATACACACACACACACACACACACACACACACACACACACACACACACACACACACAAAGAATTGTACATTAAAAATAGCACATTTTGCTCAGTAGTGATGTACCCAAAGAATTGCATATGGTTAATCAGATAAATTGCAGCCAAGTAGAACTGCACATAGGGGAAATTATGTGTGTTTGTTTGTATGGGTGTGTGTGGTCATCTGAAAGTTCTCTGTTATGGAGTCTGACAGCAGTTGGGAGGAAATACCTGTGGAATCTCTCCATCCCACTTCATGGGTGCAGAAGCCTGCAACAGAATTAGTGCTGTTAGAGTCTCTTGCATGGAGTTGGAAATGTTCTCCAACAGGGATGACAGCTTGGCCACCACTCTCCTGTTACTCACCACCTCCACCGAATTCAGAGGGCATCCTAGAACAGAGCTGGCCCTCCGAATTAGCCTGTTCAGTTTATTTTTTATCCCAGCAGAGATGCCACTGCCCCAGCAGACCACACTGCAAAAAATGGCCACTGCAGAGTCCTCAAGAGAGCCCTTCTCTCCAATATACCTTAGCCTCAGCAGCAGGTACAGATTGCTGTTCCTTTTTTTGTGGAGTGCATTTGAGTTCAGTCCAGTTTATTGTTCAGATAAAAATACTAAGGTACCTGTAGCTCTGTAAAGAGGAACAGTGCCCGACACTTTCCCTTTGGGGCCCCAGTACTGCAGATGACACTGACCAACACACAGCCCTGGGTTCTCACATACTGTGGTCAGTTGGTGAGGTAGTCCACTATCCATGTGATGAGGTGATAGTCCACCCCAGTGTGCTCCAGCTTGTCCCACAGAATTGTGGGTAGGTTGGTGTTGAAAGCCCTGGAGAAATTAAAGAACACTATTCTCACAGTGCTCCCAGCGGTTTCCAGGTGAGAGAGGGAAGGACGTAGGAGGTGGATGATGGCATCATCCACTCCAGTTCCTGACTGGTAGGTAAACTGAAGTTGGTCAAGTGGTGAGCTCAATAGGGGCTGAGGTTGAGTAAGGACCAGTCACTCCAGGGTCTTCATCAGGTGGGATGTCAGAGCTCCTGGCCTGTAGTTGTTGAACTCCTTGGGATGTGCAGGCTTTGGCACAGGTACCAAACAAAAGGTTTTCCAGAGCTGTGGTTCAAGCTCAGGTTGTAGGTGAGTTCCATCACCCTGCATAGTTGATTAGCGCAGGACCTGACAACACTTGAGCTGACATCTCACCTCACATCCCCCACCAGCAGAGAGTTGTGTTCTTTGTGGCCCAAGTGGTTTCTCTGCACCCTTTTCACCTCCTCCTTGTTGCCTGATTTGAATGCCCTCCACTTCTGCTTAAGGACAGCGTCATCCAATGTTTGTGGTTAGGTAAGCAGCACACAGTCTGGTAGGTATAGTGTTTTCCCACAGAAGTAAATGTAATCCATAATGCAGGTGACAATCAATGACGATGTCCTCCCCATGGTCATCACAAAGCACTCCCACAGAGTAGACAGTCCTTAAGAGCCTCCACGCTCACATCCGACCATCTCTGTGTGGGTGACTGGTGGCTCCTTGCACACTAAGGGCTCATACACAGGGACAAGATGCACCAGGTTGTGATTTGATTTTCCCAGTCGAGGGAGAGGTGATGAACTGTATGCCTCTTTTGTTTTAGCATACAGTAAGTCCAGTGTTTTATTGGCTCTGGCATGCGAGAATTACCCGGGGAGGTAGTATGGTTGTATGCTAATGGCTAACAGCTCAATGTCTCTGCTGCAAATTTGTTCTTACACAGTGCTGAGAAAAGTAAAAAGTTCCAGAAGAAAATGGCCAGAACTTGCACAAAATGGAAGTGCATGGTGTCAGATTTAAGATACTAATTTTAAATTAACAATTTTAGGGGAAAAAAGGAAAATAAGAAAGAAGCTCAGAAACAAGCAGAGCTGCCATAAGCTGAAAGTAGTTTATCAGATGGTTTATTTGCAAGTATCTTTCCAGTCTGTGAGCCACCATGCTAAAGAAGATTTTGCCCTCAGTATTTAGGTGGCAGATTGGGTCAATGGTCAGATTGGTTAGTAATCATCTTTTAGCTATTGTTTTCTGGTCAGGATTTTTCTAGATGTTTCTTTGAAACTGAGCAAATTCTGCTCTTTGTCTCTGTGAAGAGACCCTTTACAAATTTGAAGGGAGCCTGTTCTTGCCCACTACTTCTTCCTGCACTCTATTTCTCAGATCTCCTGATTGTCTGCCCCATATGTTTGCCCACCTTCCCTTTCTCAATGGTCTTCTTCCATGGTTTCTTCAGCTGCCTCTTCTTTTAGATTAGATGGTCAACTTTCTTCTGCTTCCTGAGCTTAGTAGGGCTCATTAGTGTAATATTTTTTTTCTAATTGAAATATTTTGCCCTATAGCTGTTGATGAATTCTAACATTCTTTCTAATTTCTTCATGGGGATGCTTTTAAGGGTTCACTGTTGACCTGCTAACTCATTGTCTTCTTCAGGTAAACTGTCCTGCCCTGATGTATTTGCTCAGTTGGTGTTGTACAACCCTCTGCTGCTGCTCATCCAATTTGTCTTACATAATACTGTTCAAATAATTATATGGCAACATTTATGTAACCCGTACTGTCAAATACTAAAATGTATCTTTTTGCTTGTGTGTAAAACAATGCATGTTTTTCATTGCTACCCTTTATTGAGGGATAGGACCCATATTAATTTAAAGCTCCTTTGAGATAATATCTGTTGTGATGAGAAAATAAGAAAACTGAATTTGACTTTAATTGACAATATTTGCTGTTTTAACGGTTGAGGCTAATTGAATGACATCACAGATACCACAGAATCTTTCACAAAAATAACCAGCAATGATAACTTAATGATTAACAATGTTAAATTAATAGCACTGTTGTATCAGAGATATGTGATGAGGTTCAATCAAAATGTTACCCACTTGTTTTATAAGTTGCTAAAATAACATCAGTATAATAATAGTAATTTACTAAGGTTGATTAAAAAATTGTTTTAAAAAAATTGTTTAGCAGAACTGCTGGCGTAGCATAGGACCTCTGTTTCATCTATTTTTGTTGCAAATTTGATCGTCTCTTATTTTGCGTCTGCCATTGCTGACACAACTATGACAAGAATACTTGTTCAGCTTCCTTATTTTATATTATCTTTCCTTACTCTCACACACACACACACACACACACACACACATTTCCATTCATAGTGATACAAACACTGCTGCACTCGGAGTGTCTCATTCTAACCAAAGCGACTTCGTCCTGTAATTCAAAAAGCCAGAAGAACATGGATTGCATCGGTGCCAAGGGGGGAAAAAATGTAAATTTAGCTACGACACGCCACCGGAAACCAATAGCAATAAAGGGACTGAATGCATTTGGGAAGTATATTTAAGTCTCTGACACAGCGCTGCAGACGTACACATGCTGAAGTTTTCTATTTTGCAAAAGCTACAGCTTGTGATAACCTATTACAGGACATTCTTCGCTTCCCCTGCCATGAAACGGCGAGAGGGTTTGGAAAAAATTCCATCAGATCCTTCCATCGGAAAATGTAATACAGAAACAAATCATGGCTGGAATTGAAAAGTCACCCTCTTATTCTGCCCTAATAAGTGTCTGCCAAAAGGCCTAAGTGCAGATGTAGGGGAGTACACCCCAACTCTTCTTACAGTATGATCAGCTTTGACATCTGCTCTGGCTACAGATGGACTTCCTCTCTAGCTCATCTTCTTTTTTTTCATTTTTTCCTATCTTTTTTCCACTCCTTTCCTTTTTTCCCCTACCTCATCTGAGACTCGGCTCATGCAGTCACACAGGGCAGGATACCGGTTGCAACAATGATAGTTCAGAAGATGAAAATCCATTACAAGGTTTTGTGACCCAAGTCTAGAGTTATTATTGTTTTGTTAACCATTACTGAATTATATAATTACTGAATTATGTACATGTATGTTCAATCCTGTTCAGACATGAGTTATCGATGAAAATTAAGTAATATAAAATTACAAAATGTGTTTGTTAGTGTGGATAAAAAGGACTAAATGTTTTCTTGATTTCATGAATATTGTTCTATCCCTGTTAAAACTCAAGGTGACATCAAATAGACCTGATTCCTCCTAGTTATTTTGATTTCCAGCAATTCTCCTCAAGCTCTTGCACTCTGAACATACCGCTTTACTGGTAAACAGGTTGTTAATGTAGTTTTCTCGCTTGTGAACACTGATATGTTTGTAGGGTTGGTTTCGGACAATGTAACGATCGTACAAAGTCCATAAAGTCCAATTGAAAAAGCAATCCACCTCTTGAGTTGGACAATAAAAGAAGGCTAATCTTGTTTTATTGCCTGGAATATTGAACACAGAGGATGGCTTTGCAGCCTGAAGGCACTGCGACCCCTCATATAAAGCCTGTCACTCTTACTCAGTCCTTGATTTCTATTATCATTTTAGATCTGCTAGAAATGTCCATTGTGAAATAGCCAAGAGGTTCATTGTGTACATAATTTGGAAACTGACTTCCATCACTGTCTGTATTAGAATACACACTGTAATATTATACTGTTTCACAAAACTCTAAAATGTGATGTACTTTGAGTTTCCATCATTAAAGGTCTGATTGAAGTAGCAATTTCTCATCTGAGACAGTGACCCCTTGACCTGTCCAAACTCCCTGTTGACACTTTGGCTTGAACATTCGGGAACGGGAGATTTTCACTCTTTCCGTGTGGAGCAAGAGGGACCATCAATATTTAATGAGCAGCTGATTGAAATTTCAAATTTGCTGCTTTAGTCATAATCAGATGCAAAAACGGGGATAAAGTCAAGGGTCTACTTGGAAAAATGCAACAATTTACGTTCTACACGATGGCAGATAACTTTCGATCTGAAGTTTTGTTAAAGAGAAATACATTTAATTAATCTGAAACTAAGTCTTCATTCATTATATTTAATCTGTGGTCTCATCCAGCATCTCTTGTGTCAACAAACTCACTGTCTATGTTAACAAATAAAACATCAGCTTTACAACTCCATCTTGCTAGGGAATTGTTAGAGGCTGTAGATCATCTGGTAGTGCATAATTTGTACTAGCTAACCTCTACAGTCCAAACAATATTTTACAAGCTCCTTATCCTCACATTTTTAAACATATAACTTTGACTCTGTTGTTAAATGTAGTTATATATGAATTATATGTCAATTATATATTAATTATGTTGCCATTTCTGAATAGTTTAGAACGTTTAGTGATAGGGATGTTATATGTTTACACGTCTTATGCTGTTTCTAAATACGACTAAAGAATTTCATTTGGTGCCAAAACAATAGGTCATGCTTTTTATTGTAATGTAATTCATTACAAAGGCTCCAACAATAACGCATCTAAATTAAGTACACTATCTGTAAAATGAGACAGAAATAGGCTTTCCTCTTTGTGTGCCCTCTGAGCAAATAGTCTTACTTATGATTTGCTCTTTGATAATAAACAAATCCTTAGTAATGTGCCATATTCTAATGTGTTTACATAGTAAAATAAAGTCAATTTGTCTTACAATTGAATCCTGATTTCACAATGTAAAATAAAAGTAGTCCACATCTTTATCTAACACTTTTGAATGATGAGACCAATACACAAAGAACCTACAATTGCAGAGTGATGAGTATTTAAACCCACATGTTCACTGAGGCTCTGGGTGGTCAGAGCTCCCTGACCAATAACACCATCCAGACAACAAACTATCCCAAGATAACAAAACTAAAAGCTATAGAGCAAAATAAATCTAGGTGTCATAGAGGCATGTTGCTTTTACACAGCACTGACATGGCCTAATTTAACTACCCAGCCCAACTTCTTAGTTGTTTGCTCTTTCCCGACTATACAGAAGCCAAGGTTTTGCATTCCATTATTTATATAAACTATTAATACATTTGTTTAAACTATTAATACTTTTGTTCATATTTTTAAAAGTGTTTAATGTTGGTATTTCTTAAAAGGGCATTTTATTCACATATCTGGGTTCCTTTGGGTTGGGTTGTAATTTATTCAACAGATTAAAAAGTCTATGCTAGGTCTACGTTGCCGCATGTGAGGCTCTAATGGGCTCAACACAGGTCAGGCAGAACCTTCTTCTCAGCTGGGTACCATATGAGCATTGTGGCAGTGTGCTGCTGGAGTGTGCCTGATCAGCATCTGTAATCCAGGCTGGCAACAGCTGAGCCACAGGTAAAGTTTAAACCATCATTCCTAAACCTAAACTGATAAAGCATATCAGTCTGTTTCAAATACATATACATCAAACTTTTTTGACGTTATGTGACCCACTGTTATGAATACAACTAAGCAAACAAAAATACAATTCAGAATTAACCATATAAGCAATTACTGTTTTACCGATGTGACATACTGCAATGCCTATTTAAAGAAAACAGACCTATTAGCCTGTAAGTGTGGTTACTCAAGATCATGACATGATTTGGCCTCAAGTGTGTGATGGGATATAAGCTTAGGGGAAAACTGTGTAAATTTGAATTTGTCAGGTTTATTGTTGTGAAAAGGCAAACAGCAGGTGAATCTGTACCGTTAGTGTCAGGCAGCCAAGTGTAAGCTCAGCCAGCACTTCTGCCTTTATTTAGTTTAAATCACAAACCACAGAGGATCACAGCCATCTGTCTCTACTGCATGAGGTATTAGAGCGGCTGTAGAAAATCTCAGCCAGTTCACACAGGTTAGGGCAGTGGGAAATCTCTCCTCTGCTGTTTAAATGTGTTGAAAGTTCTCAACCATTACCTCCAATCCCTCTGATCACTGTTTTCTTCAACCTCACATGAGTCCTGACAAGCAGAGTGCACTCCCTGGTTAATGCTGCAAGTGTGTGTGCGTGTGTATGTATGTGTGTTTGTGTGGGTGTGTGTGTGTGTGTGCATGCGTGTGTGTTAGGGGAAGCGGCCCATCTGGGGCAGAGGCCCTGGAGTTAACGCCAGGAGCTGGAGGAGAATCCTGTCAGACTAGAGGACACACAGCCAGAACAGAGGTCACAAACACACACACACACACACACACACACACACACAAACACACTCACGTTCCACTGGGGAGTTGGGGGGTGTCCACCTGCTCCAGTGGGCTACTCCATTTCCATTAGGTTAGAATGAGGTCCAGGTTTTTCATAAAATATGAAAAGGGGGAACTTAAGAACAGAGATGAGACCTAAACACTGTCATGTACAAGAAACACACAAGGATGTACTAGAGGGTGAGCAGTTCTTTGTTAGTAACTGCTGCTTTGGGCTGCCAGCAGATGTTGGATTTTGAGGTAGATAAAATGTACATTGCCATGGCTGTAGTGGACAGTACAAATTTACAAAGGTAAGAGCAGCAAAAACAGAATTAAAGCTACAAAAATCTGGTACAACTTCACAGGGGTTGCAAATGAAAGATATATTATTATTTACTCTTTCTGAATTTAGTCATTAGTAACTGAGTACACTGTTCATTTTTGCATTAGTTTATAATGTATTTACTCATTAACATACTAACTGGTGCTTATTACTGCGCCAATGAACTGATAATTATGTTTAAACCTATAAACAAGCACCTCCGTTACTATCTGTTAATTAATCGACTGATTTGCTGTTATTTGCCTCTGTGCAGGGTTGAATGGACCCTGCACAGAGTGATGAAGTGACTGGTTAGCCCTAAATCAGAGAGATGATCCTTCAGGCTGCACATTTCAAGACATTTGTAAAAAGTTCCTATTATAAACCACAGAACAAGACATGCACAGTAGCTCTTGTATTGTTATGTCAAAAGGGGAGACCAACTCTTGGATTCACTAGATGAGGTTGTAAAGGACTGTTTTATTCTTATCTAATAAACAAATCTGGCTTTGGTTCTTTTATTGCTTTATGTTGCAGTACCATTTAGAACAAATGTTAATGATAACATGAGTAAATTTTTCTTAAACACCAGGAGCAAATAAGACATTAAGACATGACTCATGTCATTATTATGAATAAATTGTATAATTTGTCGGAAAGACCTTCATTTTGGAGAAGTAGTTATAAATGGTGAAAATGAGAAAACAGTACTGAGCCCAAAGCAACTTTATATGTGGAAGCAAAAGGAAAGTGTACAGTAGTTGCAGCTGCATGGATGTGTAAAATGAAAGCCTCACTAGATTACAGGAAATTGATGGAATGGAAATTTGAACTAGTGCATTATTTTGCTACTTCTTTACATGATTAAACACAGTTATGAGATCACAGGCAGTGTAATAAGAGGCATTCAGTACACAGTTAATAATGGTTTATTGAATCAATAAACAATTAACTAATGAATGCTTTACCAGTGTACACGTACTAAATACTAAGCAATTCGTTTGATATTGAGTAAAAAAACTAATGTTTAATGAACAGTTATTTAATATTAAAAATAGGTTATTATTGAGTTTTCTCTTCTCACCTTTAACTTGTAACTGTATCTGTGTACATGTCTCTGTGCATGTTAACCCACTCTTAAAGTCATCTCTAAAATTTTGTAGCCATTGGGAAGTAGTAAGTAAACAAGGCAGACTTGCACATGTGTGTGTTTGTCCTCGTCACAAACAGCCTGTGATCAATAACTGCTGACAGTTAATGTACATGTCAGTCAAACAAAGCGATTGTTCATCTTTGGTAGTGTTTCTAGCTATTAAAGTATTTTGCATTTAGCAGAAAAAAACTGATTTTAGTTTTCACTTCAGTTTACACTGCTGCTCTAATTCAGTCTTGACTGATGTTTGCCCACAAGTGGATTTATACGTCAGCACCTTGCATGTGCATGTTTGAACACAATCCAGACCTTGAATCACACCAAAATATCTGGAACAAGCAGAACAATCCAGATTTTTATTTGATTTCCCTGTTGTTTCTAAGATTAAGATGTAGTGTTTAGATTTTAAAATCATTTTTACAAACTCAGCCAAATAGCCAGGGACAGGGACACAATCTGTGTACAGTTTATAGCAAATGAACCAACAGAAATTATCCATAATTACTTTTAATCTTGTTACATTGACTTACATTAAGAATGTTTCTTTCTCCTGTAGATTTAACATTTTAGAGATGTAAGATTTGTTCTAACATATGTTGTCACTATTACAGCTGTATATAATAGCTTCATTATTATTGTTAAAATTTTCATAATGAATGGACATATAAAAGAGATTAAAATTACTTACAAGTCAATACTGATCTACCATTCATAATAAATTAATATGATTCATTCTGACTGGAAAGTTTTGGAGATACATAGTATATATATGTATATATATATATAATACTCATGGAACGCATAGTGGCATTTTGTAAAAGTGTGTGTGTGTGTGTGTGTGTGTGTGTGTGTGTGTGTGTGTGTGTGCGCGTGCATGTGTGTGTGTGTGTGTGTGTGTGTGTGTGTGTGTGTGTGTGTGTGTGTGTGCGTGTATGTGTGTGTGTGTGTACACAC
>JBBMFX010000007.1:17102002-17112197 GCA_037832545.1 Rhabdalestes septentrionalis
TCTCTCTCTCTCTCTCTCTCTCTCTCTCTCTCTCTCTCTCTCTCTCGCTCTCTCTCTCTCTCTCTCTCTCTCTCTCTGGCTCCAGTTATAATTAATGTTAACAGGCCCATCCGCCATGGAGCAACCCCCTACAGCAGTCCCCTGTACCTGCTGCAACACAATGCTCAGAGCAGGGGGCCAGACATACCTGGGAAATTATCGACTAATTATCTACTAAATATGTTTGCTCATGTTGAAAGAATGGGCTGCTTAATTGCCCTGTGCGATTTCCCATTCAGCTTCGAGGGGGAGCTTAGTCGGGCTGGCTTATCTCAAAGAGCTCATTATATTAATACCGGTAATTATGTGTTTTGCTTACTTTTGATGTGGCTGCTCTTGAACAGGAGGCTACACTGCAGAAATGTCAGAACACAGTACTAGACAAATGTTGCTCACCTACTTACAACAGATGTACTATTTTATACATTTTAATTCATTTTAGAATAAAAGTTGTAATTGCTGCTTATTCTGAAGTCTTCAAAGTAGCACTTCACATGGTGTCTGGAAATGTGGAGGGTCAGAAAGAACAGCAATACAGCACGGTTATGAGAGCTTAGGATTAAATCTCCTTATTTTCTCTTGTATTATTCATTGGTGTTCCCCGGAGGTGCAGGGTTCAGAGAAGGGAGGAGCCAAAAACGACCATGGCCTCTTGTCCCGGAGGAAGGAGGTGGATGCCAAGAAGGCACACTAATTCACTAATGACAGAGAGGGTAATAATTAAAAACAGAAAAATGGGGTGGTGGGGTTGGGTAAAAAAGAAAGGGGTGGATGTTGCCTGGTGCTGAAAGACTGAAAAAACTGTGCAAACATTCTGGTTCTTTAGGTTACTTTACTTTACTTTGAATGTGATGAAAAAACACTTAGAGGAACCAAACTGTCCTCCTCTGGACTGCACCAGACAGTGGAGTTATGATACAAATAGAACAAGGAAGATTAAATAGAGGCACTGGTATCAAACAGAGAAAAATATGCTTCTTAACGTATTGGTCAACTTATTAGAGTGTTAGTTACAAAGTTTTTTACAAGAGAATATCACATAAACAATGCCATGATATGATACCCTAGTTAGATTTGTCATCATTTGAGATTTAAAACCTATTAAATGTTTGATTAATTTAACACATTTGGGATTTTTTATTAAAACAATGAATTAACACCTCTGAAATCTTTGTCAGTGCAGATATCATTTTCAGAAACTTTTAAACTAGAGTATCTGTGAGCTCAAAATGCAAGGTTCGGATGCTGGTGCATTAGGAGATTGTGGCTAGAGAGTGTAAGCCACACTGACTATTAATGTGTGAAACTTTAGATGGTGGTTGAACTATGAGGCCTAACATTAGCCGTGCAATCTACCTGCAAAATGAGTTTCTTTCATGGTTCAAAATGAGGTTATTTCAGTGTCCTAACTGTGAAGGACACTGACTGTGCTTCTTAATATGGGAATCTAATGTGATCACCTTTCTGTTGATAATTTACGAAGCAATGAGAGAAAAATGCTTTTGTTGGAGTTGGTATATTAGCTCTTTTTGTGACTTTAAAACCTTGAACATTTTGACATCTTGGGGTCAATCAGCTGCACTTCACATGTTTTCTTGCAAAACTGCTGTTTATAACAATAAAAGAGGGTAAAGATTCATTTTTGGTTTCTGAGGCTGAGCGTGTGTGTGTGTGTGTGTGTGTGTGTGTGTGTATGTCTTAGAAAAGTGAAAACATCACAATGGGATCCTCTGTTCTGACCTCTTCTTCATCTCACGCTCTCTCTTTCTCTCTCTCTCTCTCTCTCTCTCTCTCTCTCTCTCTCTCTCTCTCTCTCTCTCTCTCTCTCTCTCTCTCTCTTTCTCACCACTACATGAGCAAAAAGTTGACATTTTCACACCTCACCACTGTGAAAATATCCAACTGTCCACTGAGATGCTCTGTGTTTTTAAAAGGTTCACTACAGTGCACTGATAGGTGGATAATTTAGTGCTGTCCAACTTGATGGCTCCGGTTCAGGCTTAAGAGTCAGCAGACATGTTCCTGTGCTTTCATCATCAAACTCAGTTAACCCCTTAAAATACCTGGGTCTTAATGTAACTGTCTGTGTAAATGTAGTTATATCTTACCTATTTGATTATATGTAAGGGATTTATTATTCAACACAAAGCCAGTTACACGTGAATATTATCACATGAATATTACAACAAAGTGTTGATTGAATCCACTGGAATGTTTGGGGTTTTTTTGTTTCATCTCTAGTTGACAAAAAAGAAAGGAATTATGTCGAAAGGTGTTTTGCTGTGATCTTGTGATCTGGCAGTCCAGAGGACTCTCCAGATGTGGCGTAGATTGGGCCGGGGACTACACATGTAAGCACTATACATGTCATCTCATGTAGTGAGAACTCAAAGATCACCCTGACTAGTCTAGTATGGAATTTGGAGGATGTTGTTGGTTAACCCATTAAATTATAATGCTTTAAATTAGAATCAGTCCTTCAGTTTCTCACTCTGTTAACTCTCAGAATTTACACATTAGATTAATCTTAATTACATAGCCACTGAATAAAAGTCTTAAGACTGAAAAATCAGTATTAAGAGTGGAAGCATTTAAGATGTAGAAACACAAGAAATGCATTTCACTGTGTCCAACTGATTTCTTTTCCTTTCCCCTCTTTTTCTTCTCTCTCTTTTTCAGGCTCACTGTCTTTGACACAACATTTGGAGATTCAGTGAATACAGTAAACCCTTTAAGGGCCTCTTCTGTGAGGGAGAGGACAGAAGCTTCAGGCTGGTTTTGCCTTACACCCGTGTTGTGACAACACGTCTCACCAGACATTCAGATGTGGTTTTGAAGCTTGACTGTTTTTTTTTTATCTTTTTTTTACTCTCCCTTCTCTGAAAGAGCTGCTTTAAATGGAAGAACACATGGCACACCTCCAGTAGATTATTATTACAATGGCTGTGGAGTGTCAGGCCAACTGAGCGTCTTTGAGAAAACAAAAGGCAAATTTACATCTCTGGGGATGCGTGCAGAAAGGGTAGCATGCCATTTGATACAAAATATGGCTAATAAATTCAAGACTTGACATTAGAGTAGTGAATTGTGATGGTGAGGGAAGCAGGAAAGATTATCTCTTTGGATAAACCACAACTGATGTAAGTAGTTATTCCCACTGTCCACTTTATTTCATGAACTCGCTTAACTTTACTATAATTTGCATTTGTCCATCATTAAAATAAACCTGTTACTTTATCTCATTGATCATCGTTGACAGAGGTCCCCCACTCAGGTTCAGCTGTGTAGTCAGAAACTGACCATTAGATGATTGCGCATGATGTCTACGCCCATTCCTGTACACCAGTATAGCAGAGCTATAAGGTCTACAGTAAAATCAGCATTGCTAAATGAACTCATTATGGAAATGTGGTTTTTCTAATCTGGAACAATGTATTCTACAGGAGTCCACTTCAGCAGTACAACAGTAAATAGTAAATCTGCAATTTATGTCATATAAATGTGATTTAAGTAATCATTTGTGTGTTCACAGCAGTAATTAATTATAAAATAAGTTAGTAGAACCATGCAACATTAAACTGACACAGCCATGCCATAATCATGTCATGGTTGATGTCATGTGCTGTCATGAGTTGTCATTGCCATTACAGATACATAGTTGCCAGGACAGATACATTTATGTTTGATATAATGACCTTAAATTTGCATGGAAAATATTGTTAATTAAACTGAGGCTTGTAAATTATTTTGATGAAAGTATTGGGAGCACCTGCTCATTATATCAACATGGTCTTTAATGACACTGCATTCAAATACATAGACTTGAATATAGAAATGTGTCCCAATACTTTTGTGCATACAGTGTCTGTGAAGGATTTCCCAGTAATTGCACTACATTTGTAAACCACAGGGTTTAAAAGGTGCAATGAAATGAAAGAGAGAAAAACAAAGAGGTAATGGTGTTACGTATTTGACATATGCTCTTACCCACCCAAAAATCAGCAGGGAGTTATGCCACCCTGGCTTAAAAAATTGGGAAAGACCAAGAGTTAATGCCTTAAGAGTCATAAGACTAACTGCAGAGGAGTTCTGAGGGTTGAAATACTGCTTTGAAGCTTTTCTTCAGTCTAGCTACAAAGGGGGCATGCTTTTTAGAGCAAAATGCATTCTGTTAACTTAGTAGCCTAGATCTGGCCTTGTATCTTCTGCTAACAAAAAGAAAACACTACTTCCAGCGGGCTTAATTCAAATGTTCGCTCAATAAAGTACTCTGTGCAAGATTGTTTTACATGACGCCCTATTCCTTTGTAATAAAAATCATCACTTCAAGATCCATTAAGCCATCAGCCTTGGTGGTTAATGGATTGCAGGTTATCACATAAGTTAAATGAGATCTTTTTCTGCATGAATTTTTAAGTAGACTACCGGCAGCCTATCTCTCAAAGAGATGATACACGAGGCCTGCGCTTTACAGTGAGAGTGTGAGTGGTGGTGGTTGGCAGGGGAGGGGGTTTAAATGAACTTCCATTACCAGATAATGATCCTTAAAGCAAGCTGACCTTGATTCGAATAGACAGCTAATTGCCTGTTCACACCTGTAACAGTGATGTTTTTTCATCTTTTTAACCATGAATGAACTACCTTGGCCCATGAAACTTGAAGTGCCTGTGCTCCGAAATTGGTTTGCTTGCTAAATTAACTGCCATTTCTTCCCCACTCCTCCCTGCTGGCGATAAGAACTTTTTCCTGGCTTATTATCCAGCTGATAAGACACTGATTCAAACGAATCTCCACATACAGCAGAATCCAGCCGAGAGCAGGGCTCCAGATAATAAAGACTCTTATCACACGGGAGGTTTAAGTATATACTTTACATATTTAAGGAGATCCTTACATCATGAAGCTCATGTTTCAAGGGAGAATATTAAAAAGTAGCCCAGCAGTTTGGCAAGGTTAAACGAAAGGGGGCACCAGTTTTGACAAGAATATTCTTCATGCGGAATAATCCAGAGCGCTGTTATAATCTGAGACTACGAGACCTGAACACGTTGGGATTCTGGGATCGGACGAAAATGGGAGATACAATCGACGGCCCCAGTGTTCTATCTGCAGACGTTTGTGTGATTTCTCCCTCATGTCTGCTGACTCATTCTGACACTCTGTAGATGAGGTTTCTTAGGCTTATGCTTGTTAAACTTTGTGTAATGTCTTACTCATATCAAGCCTTATTATGAGGGCATTTTAGGCCAATTTCTAATGCTATAACTATGCTCCTGCAGTCTGAATCTGGGAAGAAATTCTGTCCTGTATGAGTAATTTATCCTTTTAATAAGAAATGAGGATTTAGAGTCACATCATAACTGGTTTTTAAGATTTGTTTTCAATTCATTAATTACTCGAACACCATTTGGCCTGTTCTCATATCATATATCCCGATGTGCCTTGTTGTTTATTAATTAATTTGGCACTTTATTAGAAACCCCTACGTTGTAGCTCCACCCTGGTGAAGCTCATTTGACGATGCACAAATGGCTGATGCACCAGTACAACACAGTATGCCAATACAACTCAAATAGTTGGCAATTTCCAGGTAAAATGCTGATGCCTGATTTTTTTAAAAACCCATTCATGGTGAAGAGGTGCATGGTGAAGGAAAAATAGTCTCCATAGAAATAGTCTCCATTTCTTACTATTGTACTTTTATTAGCAATTTGTTTATAAACTAAGAAGAAAATTGTGTTACTGCCAGGAATATTTTTGTTTTGTTAAGGGGACATTTAAGTTGACATGTCAACAGCGTCTGGCTTTGAACACTCACCCAGGCGGTGCATAGACATAAACTAAAACTATGAGTTTACAAAACCACCAACAAAATGTGAACAAACTATTTTATAAAGGTAATATGGCTGCTTGTGTGTTGATGGTTGTACTTAATTAAAGTACAAAGGACCTCAGAAGCTATGCTTCCCTCAGTTTAAAAAAAACTCCTGCTGTGCTGTGAATTGCACTTTGTTACAGAGACATTTAATGGGTGACATAAAATGATAGATTGGAAGTCAGCATGCCTTCTTTGATTTTGCTAATACCAGTAATATTTGACACTTTTTTTCCAACTGAATATTTTGGCCATGAACTTGAAATACAAAATCAGTTAGATGTTTAAGGTACTTGCAAATGAGAAGATCATAGCTGTTTAGCTAAAATAGACAGGAGGCTTCAGTAAAATGATTACAACACCTAGTTCTACAAGACACTAAGAAACAAAGAGAAAAGAGTAATGAATGTCCTTTCACAATATTAGGGAACACTCATATCAGAACAATATCAGAAGGCTTTCCTGGCCTTTGCTACAATAGAAAAATTGAATTAGGGTTGGGGAAGTTTTATCTACGACCACATAAAGGCTGAACTGCATTGATGTGCCGTGTCTATCTCTGCCCGATGCAAATACCCTGAATATCTGTCTCCAAGATGTCAAACCAGAAGTGTTGTTCTTTAGCCTTTCAGTGACTATTGTGAGGGTAAATTAATGAAGTTCATTAAATATACAACAAAAACCTCTTTAGGTGGTGACATTGCAATCTGTCCAGCAATTTTGATATTTTATATTACAGCCAGGATGCACAAACAAGTTAGGGTAGGTACTTGATCTCACCAAGCAAATACTATATTGCAAAAAATCATATATATTGCTTGCAAGATTTAAAAAAAATGCAGAAATGCACATAGAAAGTTGATAAACCCTTGTTTTCCTCCCGCAGGTGCCCCCTCAACCTACATCCTGGGTTGAAATTCTTTACAATTACAGCCCCTAATTGTGTGTTTCAAATTATTTACAATTACAGCCCCTACTTTCAAATTATTTTCAATTATAGCCCCTAGTTGCATCAACAAAAATCAGGGAACTCATAGTTCCCAACACTTCCATCAGTAACTGAGCACCTGTCCCTCTAAAGATGTTTCCATGCTCCTGATAAAGAGATTAATTGTCATTCATTTTAGACTGCACTCTCAGTCCCTTCATCCTGGTGCCAGGCCTGGCTTCAGGTTAGGGGGTTCTGTAGGTGTTTAAAGTTTGACTGCACAGCTTCTGGATTAGTTTACCTTACATTTGTTAATTTCTCCCCTATGATGTTACTGAACAACTGCAGACCTGATACATGTTTACCTCAAGAGTGCTTTCGGTCAAAGGTTCTGCAGACATCTGGGCATTTTTGAATTGGTGTTTGTTGTTTGCGCATGCAATGTTCACATTGAAATAAAGGGCACGAGGTTTACAGTGATGATGTGGCTTCTAAATATATACTTCTAATTAGGCAAGGCAAAGCGGGGCCAGTTTATTTCGAATATTTCATACACAAGGCAATTCAATGTCATTTACTTGAATAAAGCAAAAGTTATTCCTTAGTTTTTCTTCCCAGTTGGAGCACCGACGCATCAGTCAAAAGAGGCCTAAATTAAGTCAAAGGGAGTAAGGAAGAAATAACATGAAAAGGGAGAAGCAGCCCCTTGCATGTCTCAATGGCCACTTTATTGTGTACACTCACTTTCTCCTCCCCTCGTTCATTTTTGCCCTGGTGGCAGATGTGCTGACCGTTTCCGACAGTGTGTCAATTCAGACGAGGACATCTTCTCTTTCTGACTTTCTGACATTGTGCAAATTTGTGCTTCTAAACAAATATGGGCACCTAAATTGCCCACAAGTTCACATCTTTCCAATTTGTCTCAACAGGAGTGCAGGGAAGTTAGCAGCAGTGACCCCACCTGCATCGTTATCTTGGCAGGTAAATAACCCTGCTCGGCTATTTCTGAGCACCCTCCGAGATGGGGGGACGCCAAAACAAACCCTTTTCTTGCAGCTGAGAGTGAGAGAGGAAGTCATGTTTTGAGAAGGAGGCTGTTGATGCGAGGGGGGGGGGGGTGCGGGTGAGATAGAAAGGGATAATGGTATTGGTATCAAATTTATTCCAAGAATCTTGGATGGTTGAGGGGGGCGTGCGAGGGGGGCTGCTCCGATTCCTTCCCCATCTCCGTCCCGCCTGTGAAAGGAGACATGCAGCGAGGTCGGGGGGTCAAGCCGGGAGGAGACAGCATTGTGTAGGAACTGTCACGCTCCGCCACCTATTTTGACATGCACGGGGCCGTTTGTTGTCTGTCGAACATGCAAATTTGCCGGCCCTGCTGTCATAAAGCCCGAGCGATCTGCAGGGGGAGAAAATGAGCCCACCTGTAACTGCTGAAAGGAGTGATGGACAAGCATTCAGTCCCCCCCATTTCTCTCTGCCCACAGCACTGAAAAAAATAAAAATGCTCTGCTCTCCATATTCAAAAAGCCGGCAAGGGTCCAATCCTGCAGGGGGCGAATCCCAAGCCCAAGGCGTTTTTAATGGCTCCTACAGCAAACGCAGCTGCAATGCAGCCTCAGATATTAGTCTTGACTTCACAGTCATATGCATAAAATTTTTGCATTATTCAAAATGCAAACATTCACAAAATGCTAGATTTTGAATTTGGCCATGCACATTAAAAAGGTTATCATATGTAAATGTTCTCGGTCATTCATGCACATTTTTGTAAACCCGCCATAAAGTTTCTTGAAAACATCTAGTAAAGCAGAACAGTCCTACGGTCTTACGCAGACATATATACACGCCAAATTCAGACCATAATATTTTATTATTTAGGTATATAGTATATTTGCTACTTGCATTTTTAAATCTATATATTTTGAGCCTTTTTGACTCGCAGACAACTACACATCTTTTTCTTAAAAATACACAAATGTTTCATTTCTAGATTTATGTTAACCAGTTAATTCATCGTATAGATTTCTGTTATTACAGTGATTAATGTCCATTTACTGGGTTTAATTAAGTTCTGTTCTATTGGTTCATTATTTTAAATGTTCTGTGGATGATCTTGTAGCATCTGGTTATAGACAGATCCCAAACAGGAGAGAATGACTTCAGTTCCTACGCTGAGAGACTGATTTTGCATACAGCAGCCTCACCTGCATTGGCACAAACGTGTGCAATGACCAAAGTAAAGAAAGAGAGTTTATTACATACATCTGCATGTCCACAGCTGCCAGTCAACTGGCTGAGCGACTAATTAATTATGATCTTCCCCATTCCGCCCGCCACCGCTGGGCTAGCGCGTGCCATGCGGCGATCTTTAATTTATGGATGTTTTTGAACAGAGGAGTTAAAAGAAGGGCCTCGTTCCCCCCAGACACCTCTGAACTCAGACATCAAGGAGAAAAAGTAGCGAGGCTGTGTCAATCCAAGTCGGTTTAAACTATACACGTATATCTCTGTGTAGACACATGCTAGCGCTGTCTTCACCCTTGTCAGATCAGTGGGCATTCATTTCCTCCAAAATGATTCATTAAATGAAAAAAAAAAAACAAAAAAAAGAGAGGGATTAACCGGGCCGCTTTAATGATAGGGCAACTTTCCCCCCTCATTATATAATTTCCCTCCATCAAATGTATTCAGACGCCACCTTTATAATCCCAGGGGTGTTTTGCATAAATTGAATAAATCTTGCCTGATATTCAGAGAGAATCAAACATATCAAAGGTTTCCTGTCTTTGAAGTGTGGTAGTCTTTAATTCCAAAACAGATTTTTATGATAAATAAATACATTATTTATGATTTTGTGGAGAGGGGGGAGGGTAGAAAACAACACTCAAAATGCATGAACCATTTTAAGCTCTGGAAATGTCAGGAGAGGCAGAATGACACGGCCACACATGCACACACACACACACACACACACACAGGCACACACACACATAAACACAAACAGTGCTACATTTTGACATATGTTGGTCCCTTTTGCTGTGCACAAAGACAAAGAACAATTTCCCTCTTGTTAGTGAATCATGCATGAATAAAGAGGATTCAATTATTCATTTGGTCCAAAAGAACTCATTATAATCATTTACAATGTTGATACACTGTATCATTTACAACTCGAAAATGCTACATGACATATGTCCATGTATACATCTTAGTCATTGTAATGAATATATTAATAACTACAATATGTAATATATTCACTATAAGATTATATTTAAAGAGCTTGCATAATAAAAGTATAGATGCAAACATATAGAATGTAATTTGTTCACACACACACACACACATACACA
>JBBMFX010000007.1:17118605-17130996 GCA_037832545.1 Rhabdalestes septentrionalis
CTCTCTCTCTCTCTCTCTCTCTCTCTCTCTCTCTCTCTCTCTCTCTCTCTCTCTCTCTTTCTCTTTCTCTTTCTCTTACACTCTCTCTCTCTCTCTCTTTTTTCACTCACACTCGCACACACACACACACACAGGCTGTACTGAAAGACAACTGGCCTTGGAAAGGCCTTCCAGTCAGCAGCAAATGCAGGGAGGAAATAGTGAGTTTCAAACTTGAATTCAAACTCTTTTTTTCATGAACCAGACAGAACATGGCTGGATGTTTTTGTTCATTTGTTTGTTTGTACTGTCTTTCTTTCTTACTTTCTTTCTACAGTTACAAACGTTTGTATGATCATAGTCAATTAATGAGAGCATTCTATAATTTTGTCTGTTTGTTTTTGTCTTTCTTTGTCTTGATTTTTTGTGTCTGTCTATCAATCTGTTTTTTATTAGTCACACATTAATTTTGAAAGTCTTCTATCATTTGTGTGGAGATACTTTAAATAAACAATGTGGTAAACCTAAATTATTATCAACAGCAATCATTTTAGCTTTAGGCTTTGTATTAGGTATTGGCTCAACTGAAGCTAATGTTCAGTTGCATTTAATGGACATTTTTGTTTAAATTTAATTTAATTTAAATTTTAGTTACAGACTAGATGTTTATCTATTATGTACATGTCCTGTAGCCACTTGGGCCCAACACACACACTGGCTAGAACCGCTAATTAAATTCTGCACATGTAATATTATGTACATAACATTTTCATGTTAAACTTGTATAAAGCTTTTATTTATAATTACAAGATGTTTTAGAAAACCATATGTCATGGCTCATTCATTTAAGCCGACTTCTGAATTGGGTATGTTGCTGCCCTATAAGAAGAACAGATTATTTGTGACTTATTTATGACTTTTTTGGGGTAAGGAGTGTTATGCAGTGTTTTTGGTTTTGGGTGTGCTTCTGTATTTGTATATGGAGCACAATAGCTAAAACACCCATAACATATCTTTCTCTTCGAGAGTTACATGTGTACAGGATAAATTAGACTGTACAGACCTAGCGTCATTCTAAAGGCCTTGGCGACTGACGCTTATCTTTGGTCATACTGGTGTCTTGTGTGTGTGTGTGTGTGTGTGTGTGTGTGTGTGTGTGTGTGTGTGTGTGTGTCTGTGTGTGTGTGTGTGTTTGAGTAGAAAATGCTGGAGGGCACAGCAGTGGCCACACTGAACACACACAGGGCCTTCCAGGAGCTATTGTTTTCAGAGACAATCATTTGCAATCCATCAAAATCCACAATGGCCCACCCTGTAAGGTTAGCACTCTATCCTCTGCATGCACACACACACACACACACACACACACACCTTTTTACCATTTTCTCTTTAAAGCATAACAGTACTGCCCCCACATGGTCAAGTATACTCATTACAAATCAACCAGGTTTAATTAAGACACATAATAAATGCATGCACGCACACACACACACACACACACACACACACACACACACACACAGGAGCGAGAATCACTCCCTTACAGTTTCTTACAATTGTATTTCCCAATACTGAAACCATTTTTTCAAAACTCTACACAATGAGAACAGGAGTGCTGCACCAGGGCTTCCAGGGAAGACAGAGGTGAGTACAATGTTCTGGTGGTGTGTGAAAAAAAAACAGTAATTCCACACCACTCCGAGTGCCTAGATGAACCATACCTGCCACTGAACTCTATGGAGGAATTCTTCTCTCTCTGGAGATGGAAGGTTTACTATCATCATCCAAATGATCAAATGTCCCCACCTGGTGCTATGAATGCTGGGTGCCAAGATAGTCCTGCTAAACTCTGCTGAAGTCAGATAAAGTATTCCCAGATGCATCACTAAAGAAGACATTAGATGTAATGTGGATGAAAAATCATGACTAAACCCAGAGGAGAATGGACTCACATGACCTATAAAGAAAATACATTGTAGAAATAGTCTCTTTGTCTAATTTATCTTCTCTTTTGTCTTATTACCAAAAAACTTACAAGCACTTGTGAACTGTTTTGCCAGTTGTAGTGCATTTTGGAGGTTAAATGCACTGTGTGACCAAACCATGCATACATACTGCAAACTATGCAGAGTGTTTTGAAAAGGTGGCTTCGGTATTTAGAAACTGCAGTTGTGAGAAAAAAAAACCAGACAAACTGAAAGGATCTTAAAGTCATAGATCAGAAAGAAGTAACACACACCTGCTGTGTCGGGTTGGTGAGTGATCTCAGGTAGACTTTTCCTTTTGATGCTGTATGGCACTCTCATTTAAAAAAATGAATAATTGAATGTACAGTTAAGAACAGTAGAACAGTAGACGCATATAAACACTGACAGAAAGCACATAGGCAAATCCACATGAGAGGATGTAACAGCTCTGTGTATTGTGAGGCAAGTATGATGATTAAGGTGCGCAGTTTTTGCAATGCTGACAGAGTGTAAAGCTTTCATTATGTGTTAGCTCTTAGCATTGTAGCTCCAGTGCCAAATTAAAGAATCACAAACAAGAAACAAAATGCATTTTGGCTGATCATCTACATATGTGGTGAGGGGAAATTTGTGTTCGTTTTTATGTAACATCTTTCTTCGAGTGAGGTTAGAATCAGGCAGGGGTGAAGCGGACCACTGCATGCAGACAAATTGAAGACAGAGGGCCTGCAACCATGCCGTTGCTGTTTAGGTTTCTGAAGCCGCGTGCACATATGCACACTCAGCTGCGATAGTGTTGCCTACAGTGCTTTCTGCTCCCACAATAGGGATTTGAATAGTAATTAAGTGTAATTGTGGAGGGCAGCAGGGCTGTGGCAGGCTGGGAGTTTACATTAGACAGGCTACGGTACAGCAACTAAGACATGGCGGAGAGAAATGTGTGGACGGCCTGTACCCTGCACACTATTCCCTCAGCTGGGACAGCAGGTTTCAGCCAGACTCTGTTAGCATTAGCAGCTCTGAAGAGAAGAGTAAAGCACATTTATGATGTGCATTTTATTCTCTGTACATTTAAATAAGTCACACTAAGTAACTAGCAACCCAAACATTAAGACCTATTTTTCTGTAGAAATAAGGACTTTTCACATCAGTTTTACTTTATGTTGTGCCAGTTTTGTACAATTCCATGTATAAATGTACGTTTTCTTTCTACAGAATCATCCCTTTCATATTATAAATGTATTTGAAGTAATAACTTTCATATTTTATTTGAAGAAATAACTTATACAATGCGTATTTTAATATTTTAAATTGGGTATGTGTTTATTCAACATTTTAACAATTTGATATGAAGTGTATTAAATGATATAAAAATAAAATGTAATAACTTATTTATTTTAGTTATTGTGTGCTTAATTTATTTGAGATTTAATCACCACTTACAAAATACAAGGCATTCTGAATATAATTATTTAAGATAATTAAGGCCTGTGGTTTTACAGATATCTTACATATTGTTGTATTTTTTTGCAGTCAAATTTCATTCAGAACACTGTCTCCATTTGAATGGTATGTAGTGAGAGCGGTGGAGGGAGAGAGCATTAGAGAGCGCAAAATAAAATATTACTATCTCTAACTGCTCAGCAAACATCAATATGAGCTGAGATTCCCTCCGGCCTTTTTAGCCTGAGCGCTGAAACTGAGACAGCGCTTAAGTTTCCCGTCTCAGGGGGTGGCGAAGCGGCTGCATCTCGAAGGTTCTCGGAGGAATGGCACTCTGAGTCTCTGGAGAGGCGTGATCGAGCAGGCACGGCTCACTAGCAAGCATCTGCTGGAGAGCAGGCCTCATAAAAACCTAATGAAGAGCCAGAGAGTCTCGTTACCAAGGCCAGAAAACTCCACTCGCCTGGCCCTCCTGAGCCCGGCCCATATAATATTGAGGGGGAAATATACAGGACGTTGAACTGATCACCACACCCGTCACTCTCAATCAAAACAATGTCGCTTAATATCATAATTACACCCCCTGGACACTTTATCAGAAACACCTGACTTCTACTTTTATTCTGTGGCTAATTTACTCTGTGGCTACTGTCTGTACATTACAGAAAATTACAGTGTTATGAACAATTTGGAAGTTACTCTCTACCCGACTCATTAGTGAGTCTCCAAAGGGTCCCTGTTGAACATATATTAATTTGGATAGTGAACCATTCTCGACACAGCACAGATACTCTGTGAGGGTACAGATAAAGAGTTCCAGACCAGCTAGAGAAGGGGTTTGTAATAAAGTGGATGGAGTGTGTTTGTTCCTAAATGAATCCTTGAGAGAATGGATCATTGGAAGTAATTTGAGAAACCAATCATTTGTGAAGATGATCGCGATCACAATAAACGGCACGATGCTGCAGCCACTGAAAACACAATACAATCATTGAAGATAGCAGTTTCTAGAAGTCCATCAGAATGAATTGTAGTCATTAAAACCCACATATTCTTTACTTACATTATGAGCTTTTGATTAAAAATGTCACTATCTGCCTTTACCATGATGAAGATTATTCCTATCATGTACGTTTCTACAAAGCCTGCATGGCAAAAACGAGCCGGGCAAGAAGCTGCATATCACACCATGAATAATGCACATAATGGAAGGGTCTCTACAGTAATCCGACACATCCTTATGAATTATAATGTGCTTTTTCATATTTATTATATATTATCTTTGCCATTTCTCATGCTTCAGAGCAATTTATCACTCCACAATTAATTATTAACCTGTGCAAAGATTTTGGCCTCATGCTCGGGGAGAGGCACATGCATGTCCAACATAGTGGGAGATGACAACTACTTAGGCCCTGTCAGAGCCATCGGGCCCTTGAGACAAACATGACGAATCAAAGAAGACTCCTCCTCTCCATTATAGAGGGATTATCAGGGTTATTTGTATGTAGGCGTGCATTAGGACATAGTTAGAGGGCGATTTCAGCTTAATAAGATTTTTAAAGCCAATAATTGCCAGACAGCTGAAGACCATGTCTTAATATCTTGGATCACATTTGTACTCAACTGATACAATCAAATCTAACAAAACGAGAAAGAACACACTGATCTGTAAGTGTTGGAAAATGGTCTGACTTTTTCATTGTAATAGATAATAGAACATTTTCTATTATATATATATTTTTTTAGGTTTTCAAAAATGTTCATCAATGCCATTCATGTAGTGTTTAAAACCTCTAATATGCTGCAAATGTGACAATATTGCTGTTTTAATAACAATGAGGGTAATGATGTGTTCTCATTAGTCAGTTTCCATTATTTCTGGTCCCACACAGCTAATCAATGCTACTAAAACCAGAATACTAGCTGTCTTGCTGAAAGTTACAGCTGTACGTTTGGACATCCCTGGTCATATGACAATTTTTTTTTCACAAAAAAATCTAATATAAATACAAATTCTCTTTAGAACACATTTCTGCTCATTTTAATGAAAAATTACTGTTTATTTGCTTAATTTTATGTACTGCAGGAAAAAAAACGTGTCATGGGTACAATACACTTTAGTTATTCTTTTCTCCATACAGCAAAGTAATTTAAAAGCAATTATGTATGAGTTTATTGTATTCTTCATTCAATGATAGAAACTGCACCGATTCGTAATTTACACAGTAACTCTATGAACATGATGTAACTGACCTTATTATATTCTAAGCCCTGTGGAAGCGTGGGGAGATTTTAGAATCTTTCTGATGCACACATTTCACAAAAAAAGTCACATTTCACCTGATTTTAACAGGTCTTTATCAATCAGAATTTAATCTTATTTCACAAAGCACCACCCATCCTTAAAAAAAGTCATAAAACATAAAAACAACAACAAAAAAATAACTTGCAAGTAACTGTGTTTTTGAAGTCTAATATGGATAAAGACGAGCAAAGTTCGAACCTGGGCATGTTAGACTCGAGCAAAGCAGCATGTCAGGTGGGTTGAAGTCATATGCAGGCCGCAGACTTTCCCTCTGATCGGCCCTCTGGATTTTAGCGACGTGAAACTGAGCAAAGCCCTGCCTTCTCAACAACAATCTGGATTGTGGCGATAACAAGTGAAAAATGTTGGAAGCAATCCACTTTGCCACCACTAAGACCTTTCCTATCCCTCCACTTCATTAGGAAGTGTCTAATCTCAGCAGTCTCACAGGCTGATAAGGCCCCAGCCACTAATGCTGCCGAGTCAAAGTTCAAGCCGCCTTCGATGTTTCGATGCTTAACTTACCCAAGTTCCTGCATGTTCATTAGACAGTTTTATCTGCGGCTTCTTCTCCAATAACCATCGAGATAGAGAAGGCCTGAGAGATAGTGAGAGAGAGAGTGAGAGGGGACAGTGTGGAGAAAGAGAGATAAGCACCAAGCTTCTTGTCTGAGACACAGTTGACCTTCTAATTCAGGCCTTTTTAAAGCTTTCCTCTATTAGAGCTGCAAAGCTGGCTAGACAGGAAGGGGTTGCTTGAAATATTTCAGGTCAAGATCAGTCAGATTCAGAAATCATTTCTCAAATACTTGTCAGGCTTGATTTCAGATTTCATTTTCAAGTGTTGTCATTGTTTTTGGCCCTGAATATTTTTTGTTAGTTTTAGCTTTTCGTTATTTTGCTGTACTTTTTCTATACTCAATGGATCTATTTTTAATTCACTTAAAATTGGGCAGGCTGGAATCACAGACCTTACGAGCTGAGAGGCCCCCGTTTTCCATTCCTGTTGTTTGATGGAGTTACATGACGAACAAATCTTTACAGTGAAATTTAAACTTGAATTTGTTAATCAATCATTTTTAGTTGTCAGTAGTAACAAGGTCACTAAGGTAGCAGGCCTGTCAATAAGATTGTAGAATTTTAGTTTTCCTCTGGTCACTCAGATTGGGTCCTGATTATAAACTTGATGTTGTGGGATGGGATAGTTTGGACTTTAGCAGAAATGTATTCAACCTCTGTTCATGTTAAGGCCAATATTTCAGGCTCAATTAAAGCTCCAGAAGGAAAAGAATGAAAGTGGGAGAGAAGGAGGAGAAGAGATAGGGTGGGGAAGGAAGAGAAAGTCCCTGCTCGCCATGCCCAGGCCTTGATGTCCTCATGCAGTCAGATCTCCAAACGCTCGACGACAGTTTCCACCCTGTAGTCATCAATTTTGCATCACTGTTTAAAAAGCCTATCACAAGTTTCACATCAGCCTGCAAGTGGCCCATGGCATGCATAAACAGGAGCTATTTATACCAATCCCACTCCCCTGAAAATTGTTTTTTCAAAGGGAAGATATTATTTTGTACCCTTTCCCTATCAAAGCCATGGTACGCCAGAGGAAAAGTTCTCCTGCATGTTTAAAAAAGCATAAGGGGGTTCAGATGTGACAACAGAAAAGCAGTATTTTGCATGAACAGATTTTGAAAAGGCCTGCTCCATTTTCTTGTTTACTGCTTTACTCCCAGTTGTCGCTATCGATCAGGTCACATCTGCAAGCGCTGTTAATTGCGCCTGACATCTGGCTTTCAACTGGGTTTAAAGGTACCAGTGTAGTTGATGTTGACAGGAAAGAACGTTCCGAAAAGTTGGTTGTACACTCAGAATCTGGTTTTCAGGGGAAATGCGTGCTTGTGAATTTCATGCACTTTTAATCAGGAGCGCCTCAGTTTGGAGACCAAACCAGTTGTAAAAGTTGCACATTTTGGTTCAAAATATGCATCACAACCAGTACACTCATACATAGTAATGCAGGCATACATGAAAAAAAGATACACTAATCTTATTACAGATACAGTAGGGGTACAGTTACAGATTGCATCCCATCTGTTGTCATTCTTATTTAGTAACCCTCTACCCCATTCAGACTCCTGGCACAGGACTGGTGTAGAGCAGATCTGACTGTGTTAATATTATTACAAGAAGACACTGAGGTGTGTCAGCAATTCTGCAACAACACTGTACCGGATATGCTCTCAATCATAGGCATACATTCAATGGGGGTGTGAGTGATGTGTACCTCTCAGTGGGTTTGAGGGAGATAAATTACTTTCAAGCAATTTGTTCACAGTTTTTTGATTGGCTTTGGACATTACATGTGACCAAATATATATTATATAAAAATAGAAAGAAAACAACTGTGGCGTACACATAAAGGTCCTTTGCTTTGCTCTTTTTCTTCAGGTCTTTACACCCCTGTGCACACAAAACACATGAGAATTGCAGTCCAGCACAGTTAGCATGGATCACATTCCTTTATGGTAGCTGCTTGAACCAGCATTACTTTAATAATGTTTAAAACTGTCAAGGGTGTTAAAAAGTGAGGTAAACATAGTGGACTGCTAACTGATTCCATGACTTAGTTTGTTAGTGAGAGGCAGCCAGCTAGTTTAGCTAAAGCAGTTTTATTTCCTTTTGTTAAATTTTGTAAAACACAAAATCTTGTAGCAGAGCATCCTGTTTTGAACTCCTTTGTCCAGTAGCTGATTAGTTGTTGATCAGATGAATCTCACTCTAAAGACATTCAACCCTTCTTTTAACCCTGTGTCTAACACTTGACTGATCTGTGCTCGATTGGAAATCTATGCAGTGAGATAAGGGAGGTCTGATATTAGAACTGTTTTGGCATAAAAGACTAAGTGTGAGTGTAAGAAAGATATTTGAAATCATATATCAACATCACTATTTAGCAACTCAGAAGACTCAGAAGACTCAGAATACACAGAGAGCGAATTTTGTAGTTGTTATAATGATAGTACTAAAATAATATTGTATTGTTATAGCTCATTTTCCACTGAACTGCATACTATCACACCATCCTTTCTATGGCTGACACTGATGACCGGTTTTGTAAAAAGATAATAAAGAAGTTACAGCACTGTTGTGATGCATTATAAGAGTGAATGGCTCTGGTGAGGGCAACTTAATTTTAGTAATCTGAAGTACTGACCATGAGAAGGGATTTCATATTGCATTACTGTAGCAATAACATTTTCTGAGAACATTTTCTGCTTTCATGGTCTCGTCTCGGTCTTGACCATTCAAAGACTCGATCTTGACTCGGTCTCGGACAACAGTAGAAGGAGGAGGACTCGTAATTTCAGAGCAAGTCCTCAAGACCAGTTTATATTTTATATGTTCATGTTAACAAAAGACTCCAACAATTATTCATCATTACAAATACATTCAAATAATAATAATAATAATAATAATAATAATAATAATAATAATAATAATAATAATAATAACATTTTTTTTAAAATAATAATAATAAACACATTTTTTTTAAAGCATGGAATGTTGACTGGCATTATATGAAAATGTGTAATGGGTGTATGTCTGTGTTTGGCGTGGGGAGATTATAGTTGTGATCTTTATTGTTGTAAATACCGTTTTAAAGGATATTGAATATTATGTTCTACTGTATTCACAAAATGATTATATTAGAAAATATTGGAAAAATATTGAGAAGTAGCCTACTAAGCTACACGTACTACTAGCAAATCTGAATTTGCTCTACAGGCCCTAAATGTGATTCAAATCATATTAATGATAGTAAAATATCACAGGAAGAGGTTAAGTAGACCTCCCTCCCTTAATAGTTTACAGGACTGCTCCTGTAAACAGTTCTTAGTCTAGCTTAGTTTTTAGGACTAACTGTTCATTATTAACCGGGGTGATATAAAATCATGGCTATGAAAACTGACTTGTTTTCATGGTCTTGGTCTCGACTCGGTCTCGATTCCTGAAAGACTCGGTCTCAACTCAGTCTTGCTTCCTCAAAGACTCGGTCTTGACTGGGACTCGACTGCAATTGAAAACCAATGGTCTCGGTCTCGACTTGGTCTCGACCCTTCAAAGATTCAGTCTTGACTTGGCCTCGGCATAGACGGTCTCGTCCCCATCACTACATAACTGCTTAAGAGCATATTCTTTATACGGTGTAATAATTAGTATAACACACCAGGGGAAGGTTTGGGCAGTTTGTGCAGTCTGCTCCTCACCCCATGCCCAAAAACCCTGAAATAAAACCTACACCACCGCCCTCAATACACAGACATGGTAGTTCTACAGAATGTGTGTCACTGCTGGGTTGACAGTGTTTCAGGCGTAATGGTGTTGCTGAGCTTTTACACATGTCACTGAGGGTGGTCCATCACCCAAAAATATCCAGCCATGAGAAGCTCTGGGGAAACTCACCATGGGTGAAGTGCTGGAGGCTTGGTTTACACAAATTTTGCATCAACAGATGGGCTGCAGTCTCTAACAGTACACCAGCTGTTACTAATAGTGAACAGCAACTGTTTTAAGTCACCTGACCAACTCTCAGCCAGAATATAGTGCGTAACACACAATCTTCTTTTATCAGCACCATTACCAACTCTCCAGCTGTTAGTAAACCAGCTGCCAGAGCTGCTTATTCATTTGGGAGCATCATGGATTTTCCAAACTGCCTGTTCCTCTGCCAAGCTGGCATGTCTAAACTACTTTATTTTTTCCTTCTAAACAGAAATCAAATTTTCTCACTGTCAGTACACTGTCAGATATATATGCACATTTTATACAATGTACCAAACCAAAGCTTCATTATGTGTTTAAAAAATGTGTCTTACCTTGACTTCGCTTTACTTGAAGTATATTCAATGAAAACAATATATGGATAAAAACATGTGGAGTCTTGACATTTTGTAAAAGGCTGATCACCCATGAAATGGGGAAAATTTAGCTTCCAGATTTTAATGTATTTAAGCTTGCGCTGAAGCTGTATGGCTAATGTAGCTAACTTGTAATGGAAGGGTTACAGGAAATAATTAGCATAGCTCAAACTGCAAGCCTACATCATTACACACTTGATTCAAAGCACAAAAGATTCAGGCTTCAGTTGTTTTGCTATGAAATACTTTATCCATATTCTCATATTATCTTTCATTCTAATGTATGTCCCTGTAGTTCACAGGTGAAGTGCAGTTGTTGAATTTAGCCATGGCTAATCTTTCTACAGAGAAGTGCTCTCTAGCGTCATGCAGCTCCACCAGGAGTATCTATTCCGTAGAGGACTCGAGCTTAATCACCATGCTGATATTTTCCTACAGCGTGTCTCTAAGGTCCCCTCAGAAACCGTCGAAGTGTGAGAGCAGATTTTCATTATGGATATCTTCCCAATCCACACGAGAGTTTCTCAAGCTTGGCTAAGATCCGGCCCAATCCTCTGGGGCCTTCATTATGTGTCATTAGCCTTCATAAGGTTTTCATGAGGTAATGCATCCCTGCAGCCCCATCGAAAGTCATACTAATTTCACACACAGTTTAAACATCCACACATTTCTGTGGTTTTCCGGCTGTCCCTGAGGGTTCTCAGAGCCACATTATCCTCCGCATGCTCCACATACTCACAGTTATCCAGCACTGCTCTGTAGCGTCCGGGGGATAGAGGACTGGAAATAAAATACAGAATCGATCAGGCTTAGTGTTCCTCAGCTTCAGTTCAGCTGTCCAGATGGATCAAGCTCTTTATCAGCTCCATAGTCATATTTAACCTTTATTTTAAAATATGGGAAAATGGTGATTTAAAACATGCCTTAAGTAGTTACATACAGATGATTGCATCACATGATTTCTCTCACTGTCCACTTTATACACAGGTGAGCTGAAATCAAACAGATCTACATTATCCGAAGAGTTGCAGAGACTCAAAATCACCACTTTTTACCATCTATAACAGTCTCACCATCACTTTTATATAGATATAGAAAAATGATTTTCTCTACATATTGAGTTTCATCTATTTAAAAACTGTAGGTAATCTTTTGATGAATGATTTATTCTTCATCAGTGATCCGTTTTCGGTTGGTGCAACACTCATACTAGCAGTGACATCATGTGTGTAAAAACCCCAGCAACACCACACTTGTACCGACACCAAACATACTACTATATCGCTACTATACTGTGTGTCACTGTTGTGCTGAGGTTTTTCCACTGCCCAAATAACATCTGGTCCAACAAATTTCATATAGTTGACCTATGAGGTTGGACATAAAGTGGCCTGTGTGTCTAAGCACATTGTAGAGATTTCTAATAAAGTAGCTATGGATTGTAACTATATCTGTCTGAACCTGTCTTGACATGTCCAGCACATTTTGTAATTTCCCCTTCTCCCAATACACTGATGTAACTAAAGAACTATAGAACCCTGTAAAACCATAATATAAAATTAAATAACACTTTAACCCATTATTGTGTCATTATGAGATAAACTCAATATGTAGAGAAAATCATTCTTCTATATCAGTGGTTCTCAACCTTTTTTGAACGAACGCCCCCTGACCTCATCATGAGCCTTTTAATGCCCCCACCCCCAATCACACACACACACACACACACACAGACACACACAAACACACACACACAAAAACACACAAAAAACCACACA
>JBBMFX010000007.1:17170203-17182703 GCA_037832545.1 Rhabdalestes septentrionalis
CTCTCCTCTCCTCTCCTCTCCTCTCCTCTCCTCTCCTCTCCTCTCCTCTCCTCTCCTCTCCTCTCCTCTATTCTCTTGTCTTTTCTTCTCTATATCTCTCTTTTTTCCTTCCTGACACTCTTCTTCAGGACGGGCTTGTCATTAGCCACCATGCAGATCACACTCTGAACAGTTTCTGTCAGTGGCAGTCGGGGCTGGCGGGGCGTGGCGGCCGTCGTCATGACCATGCGATTCTCCTCACAGGGCTGGACATCTGCTCATGGAAGAATGAGCCGTGTGATACTCTAGGTAAGACCCGAACCTCTGAGGCCTACTGATTTATTGATTCATGCTTGTTTGAACATGTGAACGTTTTTTTCAGAGTTCAAGATATAAGTGGTTGTACGCTTCTGATCTGTTGTCAATTTGTCATTGACCCTCTACTCCATTCAGATATCATCTATTTGGTGGGCCATTCTCAACTGAGCAGTGATGTCAGCATAGTTTGGGTTGTTAGTGGATGCTTGCTGATATTAAGTTTTCAGTGACAACAGTGTTTCTGGATTTTTTCACACTGTCTGCTCTCATGCACCAATTTCCATTAAAACACTTCAACTTATGTAGCATCAGGAAAATCTGGACATACCTGACTCTGTTTGCCACCCAATTCCTTGTACAAACCATAGTTATCTCTTGCCTGTATTACTGCAATGCCTTCCTAGTGGGTCTTTCCTCTTGCATGGTAAGACCCTTACAGGTGGTTCAGAACACCCAAACCCTAATCTACAGAAAACGTTGCATGTCACCTCACTGCTGATTGACCTACACTGGCTACCCATGGCTGCACAAATTAAGTTCAGGTCACTAACCTTTGCTCAGAGTGACATCTGTGTCTGCACCCAGCGGTCTTAATCCTATCATTTAGCCTTATTCGAACTTCGCTCCAAGGAACATTGTCTGGATCTGCCATCCCTATACACAAGGCAAACCCCATCCAGACTCTTCTCTTTTGTGGTTTCCCGCAGTTGCCTAAGCTGGCAAGAGCAGAATCCATTGGTAGCTTCAAAACCCTCCTGCACTTCTTGCTCTACTCTTACATCTTACAAAATGTAGATACTCTCCTCTGGTTCTCACACTCTCCTGAACGTGAACCTTTCCTCATATTTTTACTCACTTTGGATAAAAGTGTCTACCAAATGATTATAATGTAATGTACTGTAAAACCTGGAGCGATTAACTAAACCAAAATGTGTCATTGAAATCTGAAAAAATGCCATAAAAAGGACAGACAGTTACTGCAAATGGCCACAGTACTGCAAGAAGGCATTCAAGCAATGCAGCAAGAATGACAAAGAAAAATAGAGAGAAAATGCTCCATCAGGGAATTGCTCTCTTTCAAATTTGTTATTTAAAGTTTTCCTTTCCTGAATTCAGATATTTTAGTTCTGGTAGATACAAGGGCACAAGCTGCATATGTTTAGCACCAGAAGACCTGCATTGAGTGTTTTTATTTATTCACAGCAATATAAAATATAATAATTAAATACTTTCTTCAGATACACTCAGATACCAAAGCAATACTAATAGCTGATGGGATGATTATTAAGATAGTAGTAGTTTCTTACTAGTCTAAGACTAGTCTAAGTTTCTTACTAGGGATATACTTTAGTGACAGTTCAGCTATGCCTACAAATGGAAGATCTGTAAAACACTATTTATAAAATGCTAAACAGAAAATAAAATTATGCACACTGGCTTAAAATAAAAGCAAGGGTTTCACACAGGACAGATTTCTTCTTAACAGGTATGGGTGTGTTGTCTCTGCTTAAAACAACTAGAGCTACTGTAATAATTACAATGTATAAATAGAAATAGATGTATGTATGTACAAGTGATATTAATAACACCACAGAACTTCATCTACAAAGGTGATATATACCTCAAATACAAATGTGTGTAGTAACAAGATACAAGATACTTATTGTGATGATTAAATATAAGACGATTCTGATTCGTCATATCAGCACACTGTAAAAAAATTTATACATTTGGTTTTAACTTAAAAAAAATTATTTTAAAAGAATTTGTCTTCCTTAATTTTTTAGTCCACTGAAGTTTGTATGGTAAGTTGACATAAAATCTGTTTGACATTTAATTCACTGAGTAGGCTCAAAATTTGAAGACAGACCAACACATATTTCATTCAGACGTCCTTGTCTTTTCTTCTGCGGTGACTAAAGGTTACGTCTGCTGGGATTAACCCCTATCAGTAACTGTGACGACTCTGTTTTGTTTTCCTGTGAGAACCACGTTTGTCCACCTAGTCCCACTTCATCCACTTCAAAGCTCGAGGTCTTAGCTAACTGCTAAGCTCCATTAGCACATTTAGCGTGACACGAAGCCAGGGCTGTGATTAACTCCTCCCTAAAACCTGGAGCAGCTCAAAACCCTCAGAAGTGCAGCAGTGGAGGAGCTAATGAGAATCCCACACCAATCCGAGGTCTGAAGATTAAAGACTAGCTTTACAGCTTTCTTCTTCTCCGGTTGTGGTACCCAATACAAGCGTACCCTGTTGCACGCAAGGGCATCATCTTTATTTGGTTTTAGTTTCATTCTGCTCCATAGTTTTTCAGTATTTTCACTTAAGGATTTGTTATTATTAGTGTAACATGAAATTGACATGAGTGTGGGTACATCCTTGCTTGATACACTCCAAAAGTAACTTTGGCTATCTTGGTCAGGAAATGGATTCTCTTCCCTAAAAACAACAAAAATAAATAATATGATTTTTATAATAATATGTTTCTTTTTTTGTGCCATATTACCATGTCAGTCCAGCATAATTTATTAGTTCAGTATAATTAGCTCAATAGCATTATCTCTCACACATTCACAGCTTTGATGAAAAGCACACTTGATAAAGTCTCTGTTCTACAAACCAAACTCATTTTTGCCAGGTATTCTCCACTATATTTAATTAAATGCAGTGGCCTCATTTCAGTGTAGCTTTCTAGGATCAGTCTGGATGCCCTGCTTTCATAGACTTAGGACAGGAGGAAATTAAATCTTCAGATGAGAATGTTTAGAATTTGTTGTTTATGTTATCGTTTATAATCTATGCACTAATTTCTGGTGAAACAATATTATTCTGAGCTGAGCTGAGTCCTTGCTGTCATTTGATGGCCATATCATTTTGTGTTTTTCCTGTAATTTAACTGCTTATGGCTCTTCCGATTTCAGTAGAAAATTCACTGTTTTTTCCTCTAAAAGAGTATCACATAATTTATACCAATCTGTTAACCATTTCAGGTGAACTGGTATGAAAATTATTGAAGGACACTTTATGTAGTGTCCACAAGCTTTGTCCTCGTTTCAAGCCACAGATTAGTACACATTTCATGAGCAAAGGCCTTGAAAAAAGGACAGGCTGGGTTAAAATGTAAAAAAATAAATAAATGAACCACTGTGTTCCATGATGAAAAAAAAACTGAAAATGGAAAAACTATCATTTGCGAGAATATATCAATAAAATCTTACATGAAGATAAATCGGTCTTCTGAACTGATAGTCTTAAATCTAACCATCATGCATTCCAGTCTCAGAATACGATCTGTTCCTGATAGAACCTGAACAGCAGGAAAATACTGGAAGTATGACCAGTGTCTGGCTCTGAGCTGTACAGCTATGTGATTCTCTCCAGTGAAATGCCTCTCTTGGCTATAGTAGTTCAGTATGTCCAGATGTTGTAGTTCATTGGGCTGGAACACTGATGAAAGAGTGCTGTGTCTCTCTTCCTCCAGGCTTTGCCCCTATCAGCGGCATGTGCAGCAAGTATCGCAGCTGTACCATCAACGAGGACACCGGCCTGGGCCTGGCCTTCACCATCGCTCATGAGTCCGGCCACAAGTAAGAGCTCCTCTAATCGTCAGCACATCACATGCGCGCTTGCGTTCACAGTTGCCTTTGCTCTTGTTCTACTCTTGTCACTCTTCCTGCTCTGGTTTGTTCCATGCCTTTTTCACAACACCCTTTTTCTGTTAAATCTCAGTTATCTGCATTAGTAATACAAGCGATCATCTTGTTTCTCTATGCTATTAACCCACAGAACTCAGAACCTATTAGTAACATCTGATTTCAATAAGTATAAATGGTGTGAAACAGTCCACAACTGGTGTTTGGTCTCCAGACCCCTCCCTGTGCGAGTTTTCCCCACACACTTGTGGACTGAAAGTTCAAAAAAATGTATGGTCATTTGAATGTGATGACATTTTTTAATCCCAGTAGTGTTTTTTTTATTATTACATGTAATTTTAAATTATAATATCTTTGGTTCTACGTCACACAGGAATACCAAACAAAGCTCATTATGATGTCTGATCATAACTAGGGACACTTCCCTATAAGCAGTTGTTATGCTGTATTATGATGATTTACCATTTGTTACACTTCCGGAACAGATCCATGTCTCGTGCATTGGAATGGTTAAAAGAGAATTTTGTTCTACTTCAAGCAACTTCTGTAATTTACATTGAATTTCAATGTGTTGTTTTCTGCTTTTAGTTTTGGAATGGTCCACGATGGGGAGGGGAATGTGTGTAAGAAGTCTGTTGGCAACATCATGTCCCCCACGCTAGCTGGCCATAACGGCCTCTTCTCCTGGTCATCCTGCAGCCGCCAGTATCTCAGTCGCTTTTTAAGGTTGGTTCTCACTCACTCTCTAACCTTTCTACCCACTGGCAACATTCATTTGTCACCAGCACTTTGCCATACAACTGATTCCACAACTGAAACGCGCTTGCAGTCAACCAGCTCAGGAAAAGCTGAAGCTTGCTTGCGCTACTTTTCTACCATGATGTGATCATCTAGCTATATACGCAGCCAGGCTTTTTTTTGCTCACCAGGCATGTGAGTAGTCCAAAAGCTAGCATAACTGTAGACAGACCTCTTTAGACAGACTTCCCACCAATCACAGCTATCGCTGTGAACAGCTCACAGCACAAACAAACAGACTTGCACTCAAAAACCTGCCTGCCCAAATTAACAGCTCTGCCCTTTACAGAGAATCCTCTCGACCATCTATCATCCATTTAGGCTTACACTGGCTACCGGGCTGCTGAGTGTCTAGACGCCGCCTCATCCTTTACAAGCGCTATTTGCGGAGGTGTCATGTGGCAATAGAGCCAAAATGACCATTGCTTTGAAATTCAATGTTGTGCAGCTTGGGCCTCTCTCGCATTTCAGGCCACTGTTCAAGCAAGTCATGTGTCACTTAATCAAGCCTGAGCCACCGGCCCTAAATTAACCTACTTGTGAAATGCAATGCAAAATATCCACCCCACTCACAGATGGGACTGACTTAGAGAGGCTTTCATTAGTTAATACAGAAGACATGACCTCAGCCTTGTTATAGCATGTCAGAGGGTCTGCTGCATAAGCTGGGGTCAGTGCTGTTGGGACAAGTCAGCTGAGACTGAGGGTTCCGTGCTGGGATTGTGTGTCTGATCTTCCATAACACAAGGTGGGCAGGATGCTTTGAAGCTGTGTTAGTATAAGTGCATTGGATGTTGCATTCATAGCTATAGTGCAGGGATGTTGAACTCCAGACCTGGAGGGTCGTGGTCCAGCACGTTTCGCTGCTCAGAAACACCTGGTTCACCTTGCCAGTTAATTGTCAGGTTTAGTGAATTATGTTTGTGAAGGTGAACCTTCAAAATGTGCTTGACACCTCTACTCTACTGGATTGTGAGTTCTATGTGCATACACTCATCATCCTTTTATATTTCAGTTTATTACAATTAATGAACAATTATTATCTGGATGGTGGACTGTAAAAGGAATAAAATGAATAAAATTATACTTTTGTACACCTCACTGTTTCATGGTGTTATATTTTACTAGACTTATACTAAGACCACACACACTACCAAATCACCATTTAAAATCCAGCTGAGAGTGCCTCCAGGGTAAGAAGCTGATAAGCTACACTCTTACTGTACATGTGGTGGTTTCTAATGAAGTGGTCAGTTTGCATCAGAATGGCCCTGAGGTCACATGGCATTTTCCTGCACTGCCCACTCAGGGTGAAGGTGAAAAGAGGTGGATGAGAATGTTTTAATCTGGCTGTGAAATGACCATCACAAATGAGGAAAACAAAACAGGACATGCACACACACACACACACACACACAGTCTGATGGCATCTTCTGTATCTGTAACTCTTCTCCTCTGAGCAGCTTTCTGCATCTCCTTTCTTCGGCCCTCACCTCTTTCATCTCTCCCTCCCGAAAGAAAAGCAGAAAGCCTAGAAGGAGAGCAGGCTCTCCGTCCGCAGAGGCCTGTGCTCCTGCTGTGTGGTGCGCAAGCAGTTTAGCGTCTCTTTAATGTGGGACGCAGCTGGAAAGAGGTGACAGAGCGGAGTGAGGATGCACAGCTCTTTCAGATCCAGATCCAGATGTTGCTGAGCCGGAGGAGTCGGGACTAATTGGAAGCAGAGAGGGAGTAATGCTCAGAAGAATGGATTCATAAATCACACAAAGCTTCCGCAGAATGGAAGCAGGGTAGCCAGGCCTGCGTGTGAATTGAGTCAGAGTTTTCTCAGGCTTAGAGCATGTGCAGAGCAGAATGTTGTTTCAATCAGTCTGACGCTGTATAACACACCGTTATCTATAACAAGGAGACAATATACGAAATGTGAGGCACTACACTTAACTTACACTACAGGGCGCCCTGTTAGGAAAACACTTCTAAACGTGAGGGTGTGGGTGAGTCAGTAAGTGAGGTGATTGAGGTAGGTCAGTTAATTTAGTTACTTAAGCTGTGTATACACTATCACAACAAAATCAGGCTTCAGACATTAATTTGAATGTTGGTGGTGATACGCACAGCAGCAAAACTTTGATCCTGCACTGTGCCACCAAGCATGGTAGGCTATTGTTTCTTTGTTTTTGTTATTTTGCTTTAAGCTTCTGTAGTGTAAAATCATGTCTGTATTTTAGGTTCTATTAAATCGCAAAATGTCTATTTAAACGTCTGTTGAGTTTGTAAGTTTGAGTTCCTCTAATGGTTTGCCGTCTTGAGCAGTAGGGAAATGTGCTGCTGTACAGGGTTGCTTGCAGCATGCTTTTGTTAGTTTGGTAGTGTTGTAAGTAGTTGGTTAATTGGCTAGATTGTTAGGTAGTATTAGTTTAAGTAGTTATTTCATTTGTTAGTTGGGTAGTCAGTTTCACAAGGAGCTTCACATCAAAAAAAAAAACTTCAGGCAATATGATATACATATAAATAATACAGGCAAGTCTATATCGAGATAATATAACAGTTCACGGTTTGAGGGTAGTGTATGTGATGTTTTAGTGGCGGATAAGCTTCAGTTACTTGCCTAGCTACATTTGTCTTCAAACTCCATTGCAAAACCATCACTCTAATTGTTTCTCAGCTTGTGATGAGGCTCTCATCTCATAGACTACCATTCAGTCCCATACTCTCACACATATGATCTCTCTTTCACTCTCACTCTCGTACACACACACATGCACGCACACATTCCATGGCTATAAACCCAGCTTGCAGGATCTGTTAAACTCATCAGTTCTCCTACAACACAATCCAGTATTTCTGATCATGTAAAATGTACCATATTAAAAGCCATAAAACGTTTCCTCATGATCCCCTGCTATCATGTGACACACATGGCCTCATGGCCAGCCCTCTCCCAGCAGCAATAGGTGACATACATCATAATAAACTGTCAGAAGAGGTTTGGGAGAAAAATTGCTAGCCCCATAGCTGAGTTTTGGCAGGATTGTTTTGTTTCCATGGCTACTGCCCCCTGCTGTTATGTGGGAAACGTATTTTTTATGATGTGATTGAGTGATGAGCAATGAGTGATTTGTCCTTTCTGTGTCCAGCACAGCACAAGCTACCTGCCTATCGGACTTACCCAGAGCAGTGAACGAGTACAAATACCCAGAGAAGCTTCCCGGGGAGCTGTACGACACGGACACACAGTGCAAGTGGCAGTTTGGAGAAAAGGCCAAACTCTGCACCCTGGACTTCAAGAAGGCAAGGATTAACAACTTTCCCTAAATATCCTTGGGATATCTATAAATATACACAACTGGTTAAAAGTTTTAGAACACCCCAATTTTTCTTTTTTATTGGATTGAAATTCAAGCGTTTCAGTGTATCATTGTTCATTCTGCAGAACGTTCATCTACTGTGTTGCAGAAGTTCCCATAAGTGTGCGGCACTTATAGGATGCTTTGCTTTCACTCTTCTGCCCAGTTCATCCTAAAGCAGCTAAATGGGGTTTAAGTCTGGAGAACCCGTCCAACTAGCGCCATGCACACCAGAGGGAACTGCATGGTGCTACAGGAAACATTTTTTAACCTCTCGAAGTTCAGCTCTGTCCTTTGTACCATTTCACGCGATTCATTGGACTTGAACTGTTTGAATTTCAATTTTTTAAAAGCTTAAAACTCTGGGGTGTTGTAAAACTTTTGACTGGTTGTGAATATATACACACACACACACACACGTACAACAACAAAAAAATGTAGACAATATTTTAGAAACCATTATCATCTTCATTTTTTTAATTAATTTTAATTTAAGTTTCAGTGTAAGCAGGTTCAGACTCTTAGAGGTCAAGGTAAAAAAGATACTGGAGTGAGGATAATGCATTTATGAAATAAGTAGAACCAGTTTAGTAGCAAGTATATACAGAAGGCCTGGGATAACACATGAAGTAAGTTAGATAAAACAACTGATAACAATGTTAGACGTCTATCAAAGATGTTAGAAATAGATAGACAAACTAGTTTTTATAAATGTTTTTCATTGAGTGTCAATCATTCTGGCCAAGATCCTGAGTGTTAATTGTCTGTAATTTTAGTTCTAGATACCTGTACCTGGACTTCATTGCTCACTCTTAAGCCAAAACACTCGTGTTGATGAATGGCTAGTAGTGCATGCACTGTAAACGTACTGAACTCAGCAAGTCGTTTTCCCTAAAACATCATCTTCCATCAGTCTAAAATAAGACAAGGTCCCTAGAGATGCTTGATGAAGTGCAGTCAGAACAGATTTCTCTCACCGGTGGCCAGACAGACTTGCTGCTCCTGCGCTGAGCTAAATATATGCTGGTCTATTGCCACTGAGAACCTCTGTTTACTGCACTCTCATTGTTCAAAGAACAAAGTATGAGAAGTAAAAGGAGACTGCAAAGATCTAATGTCAAAATAGATATTCGTTGATTTAGGTCTCTTGTAAGAATTCATATAAACTTACTGCACATCATTATTATATGCATACCCTGTGCTTCCACTCATTGGTAATTTTGTGCTTTACCTTGCATATAGGTACACCTTGTTTGTATACAGATAAATAAATGGTACCTAACATATTTATATCAGGAACATAATAAACTAAATCAGATTCTGGCCCTACCAGTCCTTAACAGATGACACCTGCCCTAACACTGCGCCAGACCAGATGTCTTTGGTCAGAATTTTGCCAGTGACGAAGTGATAAAGGACGCCTGACATTTATTGCTAATCAACAGATGGGTTACATTCACTAACTGGGAAAGTGAAGTTACAAGGGAGGAGCTTTGGATAAAGTTGACATTGCCTGGCATGTGTATTGCAGTCAGTATATAACAGAGCAGTTATGACCTGGACCAAGCTTAGTTTTCTGCCTTTGTTTCACAGATTTGTGGTTGATTATTTTAGATATTTAGGGTTTACCAATCCATATGAAACTAGGCATGCTTGTTGCACAACATGACTGATACTGATGTGGTTTTTGTCCGGTTTGAGAGTTTCCTTTAATGCTAGCACCCCCTGAAGTAGCGTATGCACAGGGGACAATTTTGGGCAATAGTTTCAACTACCTTTTTGCCGAAAAATACAACATTATAAGCCCGATTGACCAGTAGGGCACACCTGGCCTTATTTTTGGTCGCCGTCATTTTATGTGCTGTGTCTTCTTTTAAAAGACCTCAGATTTTTTTGGTGCAGCAGACATCTAATAACAAATAGTGAAGTCAGATTAATGAAGTGAGAGGGTCCCAGGCAGATTACACAACATTCTGTAGCTGTCAGAAAAGAGTTCCGACAACATATTGGCTCATTCCAGGAAAACATATTTACTGGTGGAATCAAAAATAAGTGAGTCCAAAATACACTCTCATAAAAAAGAAAAAAAATTGGAATTGACCTTGTCAACCTCATTCAGCAATCCAAGTGAAAATGTGTCTTTTTTCTACTCTATGCCTTGAATGTGACTGCTGAAGTCTGTCTCCCTCTTTTTAGCATCCTAAAAGCTAGTTAATCAGTGTGTTCTAACTTTTGTCCCAATAATTTGGGTACACAAATCACACTCACGTTTTCAAACAGAAACGAAGAGCAAAATGTGTCTTTCCAGCTTAAGACAAATTGTCCATTGCACTGAAGAACCTGGTTTCCCAAGTTTATTTAAAGGTGATTTCTGATCAGGGTGAGGTGCTGTTCGTGGCAACACCTAGCAAAAGACTTGCAACAGACTTTGACTTGAATTTGAGTCTTATGACTTGAAAAGACTCAAGACTCTCAGGAATGTGGTGAGGCTGCTGGCTGCAGACTGGCTACTTTTCATGTAAATGAATACATTACCTGCTGTAACACTACAAAACACAAAGTTTATCAAATGTGCCTAAATCTACCTTAATTTAGCTCTGAAAATACACCAAACGCCTTCATTTGAATGAGTTAATCTGTGAAACCAGATTTATTTGTGTAACCAATCTATCAATTTTTACTTAAAATTAGATTTAAAGGTTGAAACCCCTTAATCTTAAATTACGGTAATTATTCAGGTGGTTCTAGTATTAAGGGACAAAAAAGTAAGGGGAAAATTCAGTAGTTTTTCCAGTTAATCAGCATTAATCTGAGCACTTTTCCCTTTAATTTTCCTTCTTTTAGTGTATGGGAAATTAAGATTAAAATTAAGGTCATTTTAAGGGGTAAAATTAAAGTATTTGGTTTTATAGTGTAAGAATATTGGAACACAGGCGAACTGTGAAAACAACTATCTGTAACCGCTTCTGTGCTTTACTTGTTTCTGGTTGTCTAGGGAGTGTTTTAGTTTACTATTAGTCTAAAACTGGGAAAACTGATAGATAATATGATAGATGAAAAACTGGTATGATAGGTGCAAGTGCAGAATATTTAACTGCATTAAGGTACAGCATATGGACAAAAGTATTGGGACAATCCTGTTTTTGATTATCAGCAAGGCTTTCCAGTGAAGGGCAGTCTTAATGATTGGCAGACAATCTCTCTGAATCATTAAAAGACATTTTGGACAATGCCATGCTTCCAACTTTGTGGACACAGTTTCTCAGAACAGTGAAAACTGGTATAGCTGCAAATCGGGGATCAACTCCGTATCAAAATCTATGTATTGGCATGTAATTTCATAAGTCCCTATTGGTGTAATGATCAGATGTGGGAGTGAAAAATAGAGAGATTATTTTAACTTTCTCTCTCTGTTCTCTACTGGAGGTAAATCAGACTGAAGTTGCATTTGCAAAGGGTACATACCATTTTTTATTGTTTCTATTTGCATTTTCTCTCCCTTTCTCTGCCTAGAGTCAAATCAGCTGTTACTTTAACCGGCAGCTGTGTAAACACACTGTAGGTTTTGGACCATGATCAGTTTAGCAAGCTGTTGCCATATTCAACATCTGCATTCTGAATGTTATCAAAATAGCATCCAGTCATGCAGATGTGAAGAATGCAGATGTGTAAAATGCTGGAGTCTGGAAAAAAAAATACAGCCATGGGAAAAAAAATAAGAGACTGCATCATTTTTTATGTTTATTTCTTTTGTGTCTGTGTAAAATGAGCATGTCACTGTTTAGAGCGTGACCACGCTTGATTCAAAATTCCAAACAAAGGAAAGTTTGGAGGAAATTAAAAATACATAAAATAATATAAATAATTAGTTTTACCGTGGAAATGTTAAACTACACAACACTCGTACATTAATTTACATTTGCAGCATTTAAAACAGAAACGCTAAGAGCAGTTCATGGAATGAATTATAGAGCTACTAAACATGTTACAAACTCTGTTAAGGTTGTCATCTCTGCTGTCACTGTTTGTGTCTGCATATGAGGAAAAATGCATATAAATATGTGTGCGGCATTTAAAAAAAAGAAAAAGACTGAGGATAAAACTGAGGAAAAGCATTTTATTTAGACCAAATGCATAAGCAGATTCTAACTGTGCATCTGGAGGCACTTTTTATACCCAACATCTGAACCATAAAGCTGATTTGGAGTTGAAAGGAGGATGGGTTTTCATTTTGCTTGGGGAGATTTTCTGAAATAGTCTTCTTCAGTTTAACCTGCATTTCTCTATAGCTGCTTCGGGACAGTGTCTCCTTCAAGAAATACCACAGAAATAAAACTGAACTGTTATCAATAAAACTATCCAACATATCCCTTGTATGTATAGTCTTCTTTTGCAATGATTTTCTGG
>JBBMFX010000007.1:17187563-17197972 GCA_037832545.1 Rhabdalestes septentrionalis
TATAGAACATTTTGTAACATTGAACATCAGGCAAAATAATTAAAATAAATAATTGAATCTTCTTAATTTAATTAAATAGCAGTCACTTGTGTGAGCCTAAACCTGCAGCTCAACAATAATCAAAGATATTTCTTTTATATGTTTTCTTTTATTAAAGAAACAAATAAAAATTTCAAAAACAAATCCTTCCTTTGACGACACAAACACTGCACATATCGTAGGAACAATCAGTCAGAGTCAGAGTTTGGCCCAAGTTATTTTGATCATTACCCTTCCCCATTTTCCAAAACCCAACCGATGAACTGACTGTTCATTTGCTGTCTGATGTATCCCTAAATGTGCCGTGTATATACTGCATGTGAATTTAGTAAATGAACTATAAAAACTGTATGTCTGTGTGTGTGCGTGCAATAATTAATATTATTTAATGCAGTGTGATAACGATGCTTAGTGAATTATGTTTTGTGTGTTTGTGTGCGTTTGTGCAGTGCACAGTGTCGTGCGGAGGAGGTATCCAGTTACGCTCCGTTCAGTGCCTGGTTTTTGGACGTCCTTCATCCGGCTGTTCACTTCAGCTGAAGCCGGCCGCGTCTCAGGCCTGCAACACAGACTTCTGTCCACAACAGCAGCACCAAGGTGATAAAACACAAACACAGCTTCAGATTTCATACGCCTAGCTCATAGGTTCAATTTATATTGTAGGTGTACAATTGATCAGTTATTTGGGTGATGGGTCACAGGAGTGACACTGACATGGTAGTAGCAAAGTAACTGCTCAGGAGTGTTGCTGGGAATTTTTTACATGTCAGTATCACTCCTGAGAAGAGTTTAAACATAGCTATCCAAGAGTGACTCTTGTGTGGTATGAAACTGATCACTAATGAAGCTGATAGGGAGAGTAAGAGTGGCATTTGGGATCCAGAACTAACTTTCAAACATCATTACCTGACATGCTCTTGGAGCTGAATGTAATCAAATCTTCATAGCAATGTTCTAATATCTAGTCTAAAATCTTGCCAGAGGAGTAGAATTACTGCAGCCAAGAAGGGACAAACCCCTCATTACTAACTTTGATTTCAGGAGAAACAGGGGATGTGATATTATATTGTTTGTTTTTGTCTGGTGAGTTAATTTTGTGTTTTCCCTTTTCCTTTACAGATGGTGTCTGTAAGGATTCCTTCAGCTGGTGTTACCTGGTGCCCCAGCATGGAGTTTGTAATCACAAGTTTTATGGGAAGCAGTGCTGTAGATCCTGCTCACATACGAACTTATGATAGACATCTGCATGCTGCCAGAAACAGTGCAGCCTAAGCAGTGAGACTGCAGCGAGATGAGACAATGGCAGTGGTTTCAAGTGACTGGTTGTTGTGAGGGTGGTGTCTAAGCCACTTTTTGGACAAACAGCCCTGTCACCTTCTGATAAATGACGGCTGTGAAGATGTTTACTGTAACTCAAGAGGGAGAGAATTCACTCCACTACCTCCGAAGGAGTGATGATATCAGAACGTCCTGTGGACTCGCGGATGGGGTGAAATGAGCACAGAGCGTCTTGTCATTCATCCACACCTGCGCAGGAATTCGTTTCCTGCTGGCTCAGTGAAGTCATCAGATCGGCAGATAAAGCACAAACCACAGACTTATACTAATTATTGAAGAGTGGTGGAGACATTTTCAGGAATATCCTTCTTTCTGTCACTGTCAGTCTACTATTTCCCCTCCTTCCTCTCATCTGTTTTAATCAATATCTCAATGTCACTTTTTCTTCTCTCTCTCTAAGTTTCTCTCCCTCTTTCTCTCCTCTTCTCTCTCTCTCTCATTTTGTCTCTCTCGCTCACTCTGGTTGTTCTTCTCTCCCTTTGACTCTTTCTCTTTTTCTGTCTCTCTCATTGTGTCTCATTTCTCTCTCTTTCTTTTGTATGCCCGTTCTCTTTTCCTCCTTTTCTCAGTTGTTCAGCTGAGGGCTGCTGTGCATGTAACGGCTCTCGTACATACAGTATTTTCATGGTGCTACAAGTTTTTTCTGAGATTAAACAAAGGTTCTGGAGCCTCTGAAGTGTTTTGAATGAACAAAATTGAATCACTCTGGGCTTTGTATTCTGTACTTCGTAATCTGACTTGGAAGCTGATCCACTTATTTATTAACAGCACTCTCCTCTTGCTCTGAGCTTACAGTCTGAACGTTAAAGGGCTTTTCATTGTGGCATTCATCTGTCAAGCTGAAATCAGGTTTATGCAACTATAAAGATACAAGTTTCATTATTTTTGTATGTATTGTATAGTATTATTTCTTCATTCTTTTGCATTAAAGTACAGTAAATAGTATCGTACCTTTTGCTTATCAGTCATATTGTATGGTTTGTGGGTCATATAACCAACTATCACAGGCTTCACGCTTTTAAATTCCTGGATTTGTCTAGGCTGGACCACCTTTGCATTGGTACTGTTATACACAATGGGATTGTAAATAAAGGTAGGTGTACTCATCAGGGTATGTACCAATCACAACATGAAAACCTCCTGCCTAATACTTAGTAGTCACACAAGATAGTCCATAAGAAGGTCCAGTTCTGATGCTCACTTAGCCACACTAGGTGTTTCTGCCAGTTTTCAGAGGTCAGCATGGGTACTCTGAGTGGTCTGCTTGAGTAGAGCAAGTTGTGATACACTGTGTGTTCTGGCACTTTTCTATCATAGAAAAACATTAACTTCAGTACCTCTGTGGGAACAGACCCTGTTGCCAGTTCACCCATTTTACTTTTGTAGGCACAAAACACTGCGTACCAAGAACGCCCCACATGACCAGCCGTTTTGGAGATGCCCTGACCCACATGAACTTCAAAATCTGATGCATTTTCTGCCTAATATATCACACTGCTTGAAGGGTGCCATTGTACCTATAGAATACATTTTATTCGCCTCACCTGTTAGTGATTTTAACGTTGTGGTTGATTGTATCAGGAATCAGTTAAGCTTAGATATGGAGCAATGAAATGATGTGACACATGAAATATAAAATGCTGTAGAAGTAGCTCTGGTGCTGTTTTTCACAAAAGAATGCAAAACCTTAGTAGCTTCATATCTCATGACCTGCCATCGTGTTCAATAGCTTGAACAGATTCAGCTTTGCAGTTTGCTCCACATTAAATCTTCCTTACATCATGCTGAGTGATGGGACAACAGACATCTGGATGATCCAATGATAGAAAGAAACAATAAGAAAGAGAAGGAGACAGAAATGGAAAGAGGAGGGGCTGATTTATTGTTGGTCAGCTGTGGCAGTAGGCAGTGTTTATTTACCTCTTTGCAGGGCGCCTGTCAGGGCTTGACCAGGCTGAGGGTGATGTCAGCTCTTCCAGACAGCGTTTATGTCTAAGCAATTCTCTCAGTGTCTCCTCTCATTCCAGCTCAGTTATGCAGTGATTCAGTGGCTTGAGTATTACAAGTGAAAGCACTCAACACAAACTGAAATGCATGCATCAAATGCATAAATCTTAATCATAACCAACTCTATCATTTTCATATACAGTCTCATACAGCATAATACATCCTCAGAACCTCACACAGTTTGACACATAGAGTTTGCTACAGTCATTCCACAGTGTCATATAAACTCATGTAGTCATAAACAGTTTTACATACAGTTATCATCTTACAGCCTCATTCTGTCTCATTTGTGTTCATTCAGTTGTCGTACAATCTAATACTTACGCAGTTTCATGCAGTCCTCACTGTCTCATAAAAGCTCTTTTTATGCCATCTCAATCTCACACAGTCACAAACAGTTTCTTACAGTCTCAAATATTCCCATTAAGTCTTATGAAATCTCAGATAGCCCACATTCATAAAGTGGTCATAAAGTCTTATAGAGTTTTACACAGTTTAACACAGACTCTTACAGTCTCCACAGGCAGTTATCACTATCTGAAAATGGAACATGGCCTTCCTGCTACGAGAAATCTCGCTAGATGTGCACGAGACACTTGAAAGCTAAGGACACACACTGGCCTCAGAAAAGTCCCACTGAAAGACCTGAAAAGCAACACCATAATTTTGTCCATCATCATTTCCTCCCCCCACCCTCTTCCCCCTGTGCTCACTCTCCTCTCTGGACTGCTACAAGATTTTGCTCTCCAACCACTCCAAACTGTCATGTGCAGTTAATCCTTCAGTCACACAGAGGAACTTGATTTGTTGCTGTGAAGCACTGACCTGAAAAATTCCATGAAGACCTGAAAGCACTTCCTTAGAAAGACAGGCAAGGTCATTCTGCGGATTGAAAGCCTTAACAGCAAACTTCTTCCTTTCAGGCTAATTTCTAACAAAAGCCTTATCTTATCTCCTATCTCGTTGATTGGGATGACTGACCCTTGCCTAACTCCTAGCTGATACTCATCAAGCTCAACTTCCTCGCCCCCCTTTATCATGTTTACATCCCCCTAAGTGAGCCTCACGACGGGTTTGGGAAGCAGTTGTGTTCAGAAAGGCAAGACAGATGAGAAGTTAAGCAACCCAGATTCACACAGTTAGCCCCTGACCCGAATCGGATGGTTGTGTGAGTAATAAAACATGAATTTTCAGACAGTCAGAAACAAGCAGTATCAGAAAGGAGGAGCCAGAGCAACCTACAGTCATCCTCAAGTAAAAGTCTTATTACTTAAATGAATTTTGCATTTGGTGGGACTGAGAAGAGAGCAAACTTATCTTGATCAAGTACAACTTCCAGGTCTCTCACTTCCTGCAATTCAGCCCTGCCTCCAACACACTACCCACAAAGGAGACTGCACCAAAAATGAAACATGAAGTAAACTTTACACAACTAGATACAGTGTCTTCTACCTGGCAACAGAAATGTGGCTAACTCTGCATCTGTTTTGAGTGCCACAGCCCCCTGCAGCTCTGAAAAGACACTGCCATGTCTACACTCATCCTAATCTCTGGCTATTGTTCTTTTTTTCTTTCCATATTTGCTATTTTGTACCGTCTGTCAGGACACAGTGACATATGTGTTACAATCTGCGGCTTTAATCATGTAATTAAAGCATCTGCCCAAAACCTGCAGAGGTCAGTAAAAGTATTCAAGTATCTTACAGAACTGTAGAGCAACAAAGTGTAATTAATTTCACGGAACCGAGTAAATTGGTCCGGTTATGTGTCTTCCAATGCAGACAGATAAACACAGCGTTATTCTTGATCATGTCAAATCCAAACTGTAACACGTTTAATATCAGGAAAGCATTAAACTGGGCAGTGACCTAGTGTGGCCAGAACCAATGACAACCAATCCTCAACCAATGACTCCTAACATAGTGTTTGACAAGGAATTTCCTGAGAGGGTTCATTGCTTCCATGTAAAAAAGTCCAACACTGCTCTCTGCTGGTACAAAACTTTTCTGAATTCTGAACATTTTCCACACTCTCACCCCATCTGTTAACCTGGGGTTTACCTTTGCCTTACTTTTTTGTGTTTATAAATAGTGGGAGGCTGTGTGAATGGGTATTTCTTCATACAAATATTGCAAGTATATTAAATTATTTGAAAACATAAAATTGCTTTCAATTGTCATTTTAAATTCGATTTTGAAAAGGGTATACTTTGGTTTCTTGATAAACTGTCTAAATTTATGTGCATTAAATTTGCAATCAATTATGAGAGGATTCACAAAAAAGTGTATTCAAACCCACAACCTTCTAATTGCAGGGGCAACTATAGTGATTAAGTGATTTAGCGATTACTACGTGTGTCCCAATACTTTTGTACGACGGCGTTTTATTGCCACCTTTAAAAAACCCCTAAGAATACGAGATTAAACTCGTAATATTTTGAGAATAAACTCTAAACTACGAGAATAAAGTGGAAATCTAACGAGAATAAAGTCGAAATCTGACGAGAATAAAGTCGAAATCTTACGAGAATAAAGTCGAAAGCTTACGAGAATAAAGTCGAAATATTACGAGAATAAAATCGAAATTTTACCAAAATAAAATGGATGTGGAGGATCTGGTTCAGTTCTACTTTAGGTTAGGATTTAGCAACGAGGATATTCTTTGTCTTTTGGCCCATCAGCACGGACTTATAATTAGTAAAATGACACCGCAGCGGTTATGTACGGGCGCAGATGACGTGCTTGTACAGAACTTAATGTAAACATCCACATAAAAAAATACTTTATTTTCGTGATTTTGACTTTATTAATCAAAATACTACGATTTTAATCTCGTATTACTACGAGTTTATTCTCGTAACATTTCGACTTTATTCTCGTACGCTTTCGACTTTATTCTCGTAATTTTTCGACTTTATTCTCGTAGTTTCGAGTTTATTCTCGAAATATTACAAGTTTAATCTCGTAATCTTTGGGGTTTTTTAAGGTGGCACTAAAACGCCGTCGTACTTTTGCTTGTATAGTTTAGTTGAAATGGATGTACCGAAATGCTGTTGGTACTTCAAGTGCACCAGGAGTGAAAGCAGAGGCGGACCCGACGCCCCGCCCCCCGGGCGCCCTCCAGCGGACAGTCCTAAATGAAGCGCCGGGCCTCTGGGGGAAGGGGAAGGAAAGATGGCGGCTGGAACTGAATCGGGCCGCGGACGCAGCAGCAGCTCTTCAGCCAGTCTGGAGGCCACGCTGGACCGCCGCTTCCAGGGAGTCTCCAACACCATGGAGTCCATCCAGGGCCTGAGCACCTGGTGCATCGAGAACAAGAAGCACCATGGCTTGGTGGTGCGGTTCTGGATGAAGTGGCTGAAGAAGTGTGAGTGTTTCCTCTCTCTTCTGCCCTACACGGGCTGCGGTCCGGCTGTTTATGCACATTTATTTCTGCAACGACAAAACACGGCAGTGTTCTGCCAGTTTAGAGTGTGTGCAGCTGAGCTGTGTAGAATTTTATGTGTTATTCTCAATAAGAGTGGGAAAGAGAGACTGGCTGAATGTGCGCGGTGTTGGGGACTAGCCTTGCCGCCGCCGCCGCCGCTGCTGCTGGGGGTCCAGGCCTGCTTTGTGCTTCGGGGAAACGTGGCGAGAATTTTACTCTCATAAAGTCACCCTAGTTGTGAAGGGAAGCTGATTTAACATTCATTTAATCCACGTGCCGCATCAGGAGCAGCCCCTGGCCTGAAGTGTTTGGCTTTGAGGGGGTGCTGTGACTTGGCATTAACGGGTCCAATCTTTAGAGAAGAGGAGTTCTGGACCAGAAGAGTTCGTGGTCTCTAACTGGTCTCACCAAGGAAGGCAGGTCCACTGATATAGTCCCACTCTAAATAGATGGGTCTCTCTTCGATGTGCTCTATAGTTCTCAGACAAGACAAACTCTTTCTGTAAGACCCGTAAGGCTGAGAGTGTCAGGCCCTCAGAAATTAGCTGGTGGTGGGCTTCAGTTTTAGGTTGTGAGTGTTTGGGTGAATTTGCTTTCGCGTGAGGACACGGTCATATATTTATGTATGTCTGTGTATTTATATAAATGGACGTATAAGTGTGTGTGCATACGTTTGTGTATGTATATGTGTAATTTATTGTGAAAATCTAAGGAAAAGAATGAGTAGTTGCCATTTTATAGATTTTCAGCTGGTGATTAGGAAGGTTCTGATTGCAAGGCACCGTCCCCACACACTGCTCCCCGAGTTCTGCGTCCCAGACTTAGTGAATGTGTTAAATGCAGAAACAGTTTTGTGCTGTTTTTGTTGTGGGTTTGCTGTGTTCACGCATGGTAAATGGACACTTGGTATAAAAATACACCCGCAGTTTGTCGCAGTGCTGTGTGTTCAGCTGGAGTTGTATCATAGCTATTACTTGTACAGCAAACCAGATGTTTAGAGTACCTTATCATACACTTTGTATGTTTGGAAACATTATGGTAAATCTGTATGAGACGTGAAGGTAAGTTTATTTTCTGGAACTGAAGTGGTACATTCACCCAGTACATCATCACAAGCCTTTACAAATCAACAGTACCACAAAGACTGTATTCCCCACAGTGCATCGCGCTGTCTTTGTTAGTAAAGACTTGGACATCAGTGGAGCTGTGGTGCTGAATCAGCCATTCCCAACTGGTCATTATTGTAAAAGAAACAGGTTTAGCATAAAAGGGCAAAGTTCTGGATATTCTACCTGTCAGAAGAATGTACAAGCATTTTTGTGCACGATTAATATATTTAATGTAAAGATGTCATGTCTGTGAATGATACTTAGCATGCTGTGATGTTCACTAACCACAAACTGAAGTATTTTGGTGGTGGTGTTAAAGCGTTTCGCAGAATAAAGGTCTATAACTTGGACAAAAGTGTTATTGTCGCTGCATTGTTTCCAAACAACAAGAAGTTCACAGTAGATTTACTGTCAGCTCTGTCTGGTCATATTCAGCTTCTAATGTTATGGTGGCAACAAGGACGAGTCATTGATTTAAGCATGTGGGCTGTGTGGGGATCTGAACAGTAGAGTCCTTCCATGCTGTTTTCCATGGTGTCCTCCTTCTTCAGTAATGAATTATTCAGACCTTTACCCATTTTTTTGTTGTCTGTGTTTTTGTTTTCCTGTTTTGGGGCAGCTGTTGGTTTAGTGCTTGGGGAGTTGCCCTTCAATCGGAAGGTTGTGGGTTTGATTCCCATGACTGCCAGAGGTCCCCAGTTGCTGTGTTCTGGCTGCCTGCTCCTTCACTTGGTGAAAGGGTTAAATGCAAAGAAAGTTTGCACTGTGTGCTGGGCTGTGGGGTGTTCACATGTGACTGTAAGGGGACACTTTTCTATATTCTCACTCACTTGAAGAATTATTCTTGGATTTTGCTTGTACAACTAATTGGTTTGTTGTAAGAACCGAAGTATTGATGGTTAGGTAAATTAATTAAACTGTTTTTTCTTTACTTGACCTATCTTGATAAGCTGACAGTGCTGAAATTTCAGCTCCATCTTTGGGGTGGTCAATTCTAAAGTTTTGCCACAGTGGAAACACCTGCATGTAATATGTTTGACTTTAAAGAGCATTCTGAGATTAATTGGAGAGAGTTGAGGACCATAGCACCGAGTCAGTTTGAGAGTGCTGTGGTTTGCCTACAATAGGGCTGGGAACCGCAGGGTACCTCATGATACGATACACGATATACGTCTCACAATGCCGATATCACAATATGGCGATACTGCGATAATCGACATACTGCACAAGATAGCCTATAAGATATATATACTTTTTTAAGAAAAACAAATATTTTCTGTAAATTATATTTATATTTTGCTTTAACTTTATTTTGCACTAAAATTACTGAAATGCAGTCAATGAAGAATCTGTTTAAGTGCCTTACAGTTACACTTTTATTGCAAAATCAGTGTAAACAAAACTTTTTAAGTGCTATGACACTATTTTGGTGCAACATAAACAAAAATAACTTTCCATTTAACAAAAGTCTTAAGGTTATGGGTGTTAAAATATGCTGCAGGCACATGTTTTTGCCATAGAAAAAAAAACAATAATGTTCATGTAATTTTACATAAAGAAACAAATATTTGTCTTTTTTAAACAGAAACAGAAGACTTTATATAAAGAACTAGATATTAAGGCATTTAGTTTGAGGTTTTCCAAAAAATAGAACCCCGAAAACTTTAGAGCAAACCAGAGAAGTCATTTTTACCAAGTCCAAGTCAAGTCTTAAATATTTATGCTTGAGTCTCAAATCTTTGAGTGGCAATGTCAAGTCAAGTCTGAAGTTGTTGAGGGCAAGTCTAAAGTCAAGACACAAGTCTTTCTTTGTGTGACTTGAGTCCCCATCTTAGGAGCAAACAAGGCAGAGATTGGGTTAATAAGGAAGCTGAGCTGATCAGCATGATCAGATGTAAGTGAGCTCCTTTGGATGGGGATAATGTCCCCTGTGGTTGAAAATATTCTCTGTTGTTGTTTTCCGGTGGTGTTTTCCACCCGCTTTATTCTCATGAGGAGCACCCCTGGTTTACTTCTGTGGTCATGGTTAAACAACTAATATAGGTAAAGAGTCATTCGTGTTTTGAAATATCGCATTATTTTGCCAAATCGGTATTTTGTCTAACTCTTGGTCTACAGCAGGTATCACCAAATGGCGGACCTGGGTCCGGATCCGGACCGGGTGTTGGTTCTGTCCGGACCCGTGACCAGTCTGGTAAATTCAGGAGATTAAGTTTTCCTGGACGTTATTCTGGACGGTGACTGTAGACGGGGGATGCTGCTGTTCCAGTTACTACGACAACAGTTTCACTCGTTACTTTACTAGTGATGAAGTTCAGCTCTTCTGGTTCGGAGAAGAAGAGCCGGTTCTCTCAGCTCCAAACTGATCTTAGTTTATCATCACCTGTAGCAGTGTTCTGAAGGTCGACTTTTTTTTTTTTTACACCCGTCCTGAATCCGACCAATCAGGCGATCGAGTCCGACCAATCAGGCGATCGAGTCCGACCAATC
>JBBMFX010000007.1:17205031-17220080 GCA_037832545.1 Rhabdalestes septentrionalis
GCCAGGCCAAGTGATTAGCACACCTGATTCTGATCATTTGAATGGGTGAGCGAAAACTTTTGGTAATATAGTGTATAAGCAGCAGTAATGCTGTGCTGTTATCTCTGTTTAGTTGTTTTACTTGCTGATAATGACCTCCTGTCTTACTGCATTTCCATCACTTGTTTCTCAAATGGAACAAAATAAGTAAGAGTGAATTGTTTTTCACTTTGCTTATGAAGGCAGCCCTTTTTCTGTCAGTGTGAGTGAGATATATGGACCAACACACACTCACAAACACAAAGCCTGAGTATCTGCCAATACTCACCAATACATTGCTTTCACATGGATTTATTTGAACACGCGCTTCTTTTTTGGAGAAAGTGTGAGGCAAACCATGTTAATGTGGATGAGAGATGGTTGGTTTACAAGTTTTTTTTAATTCATTTATGAATTTTTATTATATCGCACTACCAGTTTAAAAAGCCAAAACACCATTCGGAAAGTGGCTAAGCTAGAAAAGGTTTGAAGGGGTCATATTTCACTGCTCGTTAGTTAATTAGAGCAAGCCCCATGTGAAACTCGCAACATGTCAGATAAGCAGTGACTTTCAAATGGGGCTTGACTTTCAGTATGTGGATTTTAGGGCGTAAAATATTAATTTTAGGTAGAGCGATTTCGTGCAGTTTATAATTTTTTTGGCTTTTTTGTGCATTTCTTTTCTCAAATAATTTCCCGAATACAAATATATTTAAGTATTCGTCCAAATACCTTATTCGTAAAAAACACGTTATTTGTGCCTTTCCAAATACTGAGTTCGGATTCAGCTCCACCCCTAATTGCTACATTTATTAAATAGGAAAATAGCAGAATTTGGAAACAAAAAACATTTCATGCCATTAAGCTAATAACTCCAGGGTCCTGTTCCATGAAACAGGAATAAGGGAAAGTCTGGCTTACTTTTCCTTACATTAATTGGAAATAAGTCAGACTTTCACCTAATCCTGTTTCATGGAATACCCCCAGGTTATCACCAGTGGTAAATTTTGGTCCAGTTTGCGTCTTGATGAGATTTCAGTAGAGCAGCTGAGCACAGTGGGACCCAAAAGATGCTGAAGCAGCTTCATTTCAAATATGAAGATTATTCTTTACCGTATGTTTCTGTGAGTAGATCTGTGTTCTTGGTTTGTAAGTCTGTCATTTCTGTTGTGGATTTTTGGAGTTCTGTTGGGTTACCTGGGTCTCACTCTAGATCCTGTTCACCAAGAATGGCAATTTATCATCTGAAGTTCAGTTTACTATTTGCTTAAGAACTTACAACATTGCATTTCTAAATTGATGGTTTTATATATAGGCAGAAGAGACTTTCTCTTGCTTTGAAGTAGGCAAGTATGGGCCAGAATTTTTATAACTTTATAATTCAGAGCATGGGCCTTAAACTGTATACATATAGGTACTTTACAGTATGAAGTACATTAAATGACACCTCTGTAGAAACTTCAAAGAAATTATTAGTAAATATCAATGTGCATAAAGTTGGGGGAAAGTGAGTGGCAGGACAAGAGGCTTCTTTCCACCTTCAACTAATTGAAACATCAAGAACATCTTACAATGCAAAATTAGTTCAAAGTACTCTTCAGGTACACAATTTGACACGAATGCATCTGCATAGTCCAAAATACTTCTTCTCCACGTCATCTCAGTGTGCAGGTTTTCTTGATCCTTTTGTTTTAAGCCTCAGTTGCATTAAGCAATAGCAGCATATAATAAAATTAAAATGTAAGTTCAAGTAGGCCATAAACAAGCACACAGATGTATTCTTCCAGGGCACTCTCAGCAATTCCAAAGCATATGCTACATTTTTGCCATGTTGGTATCAGGTGCCTTTTTCTTAAAAGAAAAAAAAAAAAAGTTTAAGGACCTGCAATATGGCCGCCTCCTGTTCTGTCATCCTCTTGCTCTTTTTCTGTCAAGACACTCTTCTGGTTACTGTTTCAGTCGTGAGGAGGCAGGCGAGGTTTAGCCTGGGCTGCGGCCATGTCTTTCTTTCTTTTACGCAAATGGAAAATGGCATGCTCAATTTTCAAGCATTTGCCATCTGCACATTTATCGCGGTATTTCGACACGTCCCTCTATTGATGAAAATGCAGGTTATTATTAAACGGAAAAAAACACAACTCTTGAAATGGGAAGAGATGATTTATGCTAGATTTATCTATAAGACCAATTTCTGTGCAGGTTCACACAGAACAACCACTCAACATTTATTTTCCTCGCAACGTTATTATATAGTGTATAACACTTATACAGAAAGATCTGCAACCTACCAGCACAATCATTCAGTGTGTCAATATAAAATGACTATTAATTACAGTTAAAAATGTAAATCATGGCTCAGTTTTTATTTTTTACACCACTGGAACTAGAACGAAAAAACCTGTACGCAAGCACATTCCAGTTTCTATAATTTGATTATAGACAATTATACTTAAATACTGTAGGTCTTATTAGGCATCTGAGATTAGATATTCTGGGATGCAAGTTCAGGTACTAACAAAAGGTTTTTTTTTTTGTTGTTGTTTTTTTTTTTTAAATAATCAATCACTTAATTCTGTCTGTCTGCAGCTTTCTGACTTTCGTTCTGACTTCCTCCTTCCTTCCCTCCCTCCTTCCAAGCGTGCTACAATAATGATAATTCAAACTGATGGTAGAAGCACAAACAATAAAACCACAAACATTCACTGAGAGTTACACTTGGATAAAACATTGTTTCACCCAACAGCGGTGAGGTCAAGCCTGTGTCCAAAGCCCTGCAGTCTTGTCCACATGTGGAGTGCATCTACTTTTACAATATTTTCATCATCAGTGTTTCTGCATACTTGCAATTCTTTTTTTGAAGAGCCCGATTTCAAGCACTTCCCTCAAACCTCGAGCTACCAGTTCTTCAGTGTGCTCATCAGGGAAACTTGAGTTCTGTAAGCTTTGCTGCACTACTCCCACTCCTTACTGATAAAGTGGATGATCTGTGGTACAACATGCTTCAATTACTGCTAAAATGGTGTCTGATTTGTAGAGCCAACTTTTTTTTTCCCCACTGCTGCTTGATTCTCCCATTGCAAAGGACATTCTTTTGCTTTCCTCTAATTCCAGATCGTGTTTTGATTTGTGGTGGTGGTGGTGGTGAAGTTTATCACTGGATGTTAAAAACATAATTTCCTACACAACTTTTTAAAACTTGAATTTGGTCTTCAAGTAATGAAATATAAACATGAAAAAGGTACTCTCCCAAATGAAAATCCCAGCTTTGAGCACCCCCTAACAGTAACCACTCTGGCCCATACTTGCCTTTTTGTTTGTTTTTTCTTGTTTTTTGTTTGTTTTTGTGTACTCTCCCTCAGACTGGGTGTACCTTTCAGACTTTTGAACTTGTGGTGCCTTTTTCAGCATTCCAGCTACGGTCCCAAACAAATTTCAGTCCCGATTCTGGAAGTATCTCCTAATTCAACCTTTCTCTTTCTCTCACTCGCTCGCTCTCTCGCTCTTTCTCGCTCTCTCTCTCATACATTCTCACAAACACATGTACATATTCATATATGCTACTGTTGTCATCTTGGAATGTGGCAGTGTCAAGGGTCATAGTTGTGCTCTGTTAGGACATGAAAAATAAAGTTAGTGGAATAGTGGCCTATAATTGACATGGAGGAAAGAGTCAGATAAATGTACTATAAAATGACATAAATTTCTCATTTCCCCAGATGTAGTTGGTGAGTCTTATTTTTGCTTGTGAAGTTTAGAACTGGAGCTGTTAGACTTGCTGTACTGAACAAACACTACTAGTCAATATTCACCTGTAAATACCAGTATTTACAACATGAAAATCCAAAACTTCTCTCATTCCAGCTCTTTTATTTTGCAAAACTCCCTTTGAAAGGGTCATTTTGAAATGGACTGGAACTGTGAAGAATAAAACTGGTGATCTCTTTACGCAAGAGCATTTTCTGCAAATAAAGTCATGAACATGTTTTGTACAGCCCTTTGACTAGTGTTTTTCTTTAAGTGTAATATGTCCCTTTAAGATGGCAACTACTTGTCAGTGTGGTTTAAGACTGCCTAAAAATTGCACTCTTTCAAAATGCAATTATGTTATTAAAAAATTATTAATCATTCAGCCCAGCTATTAAGGTGTGACTTTTCCTTTGGTTCAGCATTTTTAATATTAATAATTTTTTCATTTTACGTTCGTTTCACATGTTTTGAAGTTCAGCACTCATGGTTCAGCTAGTGGCATCACTAGTGTGCTGTCCTGCTGTAGCCTCTGGCACAAGGTAGATGTGAGTTTTCCCAAAGATTTTGGCATGCCTGACAAAGGGAAATGTTACTAGCAGATATGTTGAACCTTATGCTAGTTCTATTCTAGGTCATCTCCTTGCCTGGCTGCACATTTAACAGTAAAGGGAATAAAAACCTCACCTTTAAGAAATTGCTGCACATAATCTGGTCAATTTTTTTGTCATGGACATGGCATGGATGGGCTGCAGTGAGTTTCATTCATTTCTTCCTGTTGTGTCTAGTTCTGCGTCAGTGTCATTACAGGTTTGTTGAACTGGCTTATTCTATTAATCATTAGGATATTAAGCTCAATTCCAGATGGTAAAATAAGGTTAATTTTAAGTGATTTTTGAGTTGTTCTTTATTACTCTGAGTTTTAGTATTTTAGTAAAATTGTTTCCTGGGACTTTAAAATTTCAGTTATGTTTGTGTGTTGGAATATTTGTCCTGCTGTGATTGCATGAAATAAATGTAGGACTGTTTTAAAACAAAAATGTTCTTCTTTGGGTAATGTTTCCATGGTAACTCCCTTAATCATAACTGGACACAGGCCTGCTTACAGGCGAGTGTTGGCACATCATCTCATCTTTATGCTTTTCTCTCTTTTTCTCTGTGCAGCGGAACCCAGTCACAGGCTCAACCTCTTCTACCTTGCTAATGATGTCATTCAGAACTGCAAGAGGAAGAATGCAATCTCTTACCGGAACACTTTCGCCGAAGTCCTCCCAGACGCTGCCCTGCTGGTCAGGTCAGCAGCTTTCCCGTTTCTCTGTGCTGGAGTAAAAGAGAAATTGTGTCGCTGCCTGGTTAGGAAATAATTGTTGTTGTCTCCTTTATGTAAGAGACACAATATACTGTTTGCTAGGCCTTACCACAATACATTGTCACCATACTGATATTACAAATCTGTAAATAAGCCTGAAAACTACTATGCACTGTTTTAGCATGATCTTTAAGCAACCTGACTTCAGTCAATCAAGTAACAAAGTAAAGCTGATCTTTATCAATATTTTGTTTTTGTGCTTGTAATATGTAGAAGTAAAATTGGAATTGTTTGGGCAATCTTTGCTAAGAACATTTTCATTTATGTAAACGAAGACCATATTTGAGATTTAATTCCATTAAACCATTAATTTTCTTTTTTTACGTGTCTGTGTGGTGTCTGTGTGGTGTCTGTGTGGTGTCTGTGTGGTGTCTGTGTGGTGTCTGTGTGGTGTCTGTGTGGTGTGTGTAGGGATGCTAAAGTGCGCAAGTCAGTGGAGAGAATTTTCAACATTTGGCAGGAGAGGAGTGTTTATCCAGAAGAACTAATTACAGAGCTAAAGTCAGCTCTGCAGAAAAAAGACCAGCCGCCACCTCCACCGCCAGGTAACTGTTTTTGTTCAGCGTACACAACACACTCTGTATCCAACCCTGTAATAGAGACTACATATCACTAAAGCACCTAGCGTTCAGAAACGGTTACATTCAGTTGAGAACCTTTACAGCATGGATTGGACATGACCTGTCATTTGTTGCAAGGATAAATACCAGTAAGCGTAGTGCTTTTGTGTTCTATAGTGTCTGGTTACATCACTTACAATTGTTTCAGATCCGCAAACATTATTAACTAAGAAAGCCAACTGAAGTAAACACACATACTGTCATTAAGACTAGACACACAGGAATGATTACTGATGGTCCTGTTGAATCTAAAAAGCACTTTAAGTAGAACCTATAAAGCAATAAGTATTCTGTTAAAAGGTTTTTACACTGATCAAAATAAATGATGGAATAAGTGAGACAGTAATGATAATCAGTTTTTTCTAGGCTCTAGCACACTAGCAACCAACAGGTATTGTCTCCAAAGTGAGAATAGGGGAAATCTAAATCTTTCCAGAAGTGGCTGACCTACAAAAATTCCTCTAGGAGATTAATGATTCCTGCCTGTGGTGACAAGAACCTCAGCAAAACAATCTTAGAAACTACAGAAAACATAACACAAAACATTTCCATCTCTGGATGTTTCAAATTATGGTTATGATTAAAATTTCTCCACAGCGAAGTCAAATGCTGATATCCAGTAAAGAGAAGCATTTTGTTGCAGTTGTTACAGCGAACAATTGGCTCAACTAGTTATTAAATTTAGGCAATTGATTTTTCTTCTGTACAGTACAGTTTCTTCTGTTCGGTACAGGCTTCTGTTCTCTTTGGGTTTTGGGGGTTTTTTTTGCTTTTTTTATTTTTTTTTGGTTGTTTAGCATTTTGTATCTAAAGCAGTTTACAAATATGCAAAAATAGAAATCTTTATTCACATCACTGTAGGCAAAGCTAGAATTAAAAACCCGGTTGAATAATTTCTAGTCTAATAAAAGCTATTAAATATATAACTCTTTCTGTATTTTCTGACATCTAGTTAACCCCAAAACTGCCCTCAAGTCGAAGATTGTGGCCGAATTTGCAGTAAGTTTGTTACCTGAACTCCTGAGTGACAATTTTCCTCTATTATTTACCATTAATTATTGTTAATTAATACTTGCTGGTTTTCCCTCTCAGCCACATACCTTGATTGAGCGTTTGGCAGTGTATAAGCACTCTCTGGAAGAGAGCGAGCTGCGAGAGAAGCAGCTGACGGCTCTGCGAGTGGATGTCTGCAGCACTGAGGCCCTCAAGAGGCTCAAAGGTGAGTTTTGCACTTTTCTCCTGTATATGTAGGAAGTCAGAATCCTTTATTATTAAGTGTTGGACTGAATCACTTTTTATTTATTTCTTTCTTTCTTTCTTTCTTTCATCTCATGTTCTGCTTTCACTCCATCTCTGTCTCGCTATAGATAAGGCAGGGGGGAATAAGTTTTCTAAAGACTTTGAGGAGGGCAGCTTGAAACTACAGGAGTTTGTGAAGTTTTTGGAGGGCCAGATGCAAGCGGGACCACCTCTACTGGAAGCCTTGGGGAATGCAGCTGTCTTCTATGAAATGCAATACAAAGAGGTCAAAATTGTTGCCAGTGTAAGTCATCAGTGTGTTATTTTGGTTGCTTATGGTGCTCTATGCATTTATAACCGCCTCTGCTCCACCTACCAAAATGGAATTATTCAGTGAAAAGAACTCTGTTTCAGCAGTGGGCTAGTATTTCGTTCATTTCCATTCGGTGGGCTACAGCATGTGTAAAGAGTGCCGTGCAACTCTTTATAGTCTTTAAACTTATAATTTGTGCGTCAGAAAGTGTATGGAACATGGCCATGGTCTTTTTAAATGGACAAGATGGGGAGAGTTCAGTTCTTCTCGGGTTAAAGGAGCGAATGTAAGGTTTCCACAAACATCATGTACCACACAACTTATCTCAGTGTATTCTAGCAAACCTTTCATGCTTTCTGTCTCTGTTCAGGCCTACAAGACCTTTGCAAATCGAGTGTCCAGTCTGAAGCGTAAACTGGACGCACTGAAGGCCACGTTGCCAGATTTGGACGACTCTCCCATCCCTTCGCCTTCTGAGGATGCGCCTTCACCCACAGGCTCCGAGTCGCCTTTCCATGGGTTGGGGGCTAAAGCAAGCCAGGGCAACGCCGACAGAGAGGGAGGGAAAGTGGGCGAGCAGAAGGACAACAGAGATGTGGAGGACATGGATTTCTCAGAGGAGGAGGACACCACAAGTACAGGTATCATTGGTAAGAAAAACAAATGTCCATCTATTAATCTATTTACATAAAAATTTCTTAGCAAGGCCATTTTTAGGCATGCAGCTCTAATCTAAAAGGAGCATGAAATCCAGCATTTACTAGTTGGATTAAAGCCACATTTGTAAGCACTTTCAAAGAAATGTTCTCATTGGAGATCTGGACAGATCAGATTTGATTAGGTGTGGTTTTATGGTCATTCAACATTTATACAAATGTGTATTTTACACTTTTCTGTCTTCAGTTGAAGAAAAGAAAGAAAAAACATCCTCAGTGGCGGCTTCTAAGATTTCCAACGCAACGGCGGCTAAGACTTTGCAGGTCACAGCCTCGCCTGCTTTAGCTCCTCCCTCAAAATCAACAAATGAGCCTGCTACCAATCAGCTATCACCATCATCTACTTCTCTCACCCCCACCACACCTGTTCCTGCAAGCCCTGCCCCTTTGCAGATGAATTTGGCGAATGTGGACCTGGGAAAGATCAGCTCTATCCTCAGCAGCATCAGTAATGTCATGAAGAACACAGGTAGGTCTCCTCCAGTGCTTACCACATCAAGCTCACATGCCAGTAAAAATAACTGTGCCGCCACCCCCATTGCAGACATTGTCACTTTTAAAAGAAAGTTTAGTTCACTTATGCTGTCATTAATAAGTGAATGTATAGTCAATCATTGAATCAATATTAAATTATATACATGAGCTTAGCAAGTACCAAACTATGATTCTTACTGAATTCTATTGCTCTGCTGAAATTAGTGTAAGCAATAAAATTCAGTGCTTGGGAGAAGGAAGTCTAGCCATTCCTGCTTCAGGTTTGGTTGCAGTAAACTAATGCAAAATTGTTTCCTCTAGTTATTCACCACCACTGATCAGCTCCCATGTCACCAATAGTTGAACCATAAAATAGGTGGAATGTGTTTCTACCTGCTAGTTACATAACATGGAACTGATGTTTGAAATGTTTATATTTTGCCATCATTTTTAATTATTGCCGTATACCTCTGGCAAATGCCAATTTTTACTTTTAAACCCTTTGCTTTCGGTGCATGGGCCTTCTCATATACCAGTGTTTGTGTTTTTCTCCACAGGTGTAAGCCCTGTATCCCGTCCTTCACCGGGAACGCCCACTACACCATCCAGCCACACCCCTTCGTCAAAAACTCCTCTGGCTGGTTCTGGTGGAACTCCTGCATCTAATCCACTGGCCAGTATCTTGTCCAGAGTGGACATTTCTCGAGAAGGCATCCTGAGTGCCCTTACCAAGACACAGACAAACAGTCCACGGCTACAAGGTGCGAAATATGTGCATTTTCACAGAATTTTGTCAGAAAAGTTCATGGTGGACCAGTACTTGTAAATAATGTACTTGTTTGAAGTTAAAAGAAACATTTCCCTCTCTCCCTCTCAGGTTTATCGTCTCTGCTTTCCTCTGCCCGTGCTGGGTCTCTCACGTCACCTAATCCTGCTCCCCCCTCCTCCACCCCAACATCCTCAACAGTCACCACATCCACAGTGACCACAACACCCACCCCAAAGACTCCAAAAATTCCGGCCAACAATCTTAAACGGGAGTCAGGCCATGAGCGAGGCGCAGAATGGGAGAAGGTGAAGGACAGGGAAAGGGAAAAGGAGAGGGAGAGACGAGAGAGGGAAAGAGAAAGAGAGGCACCTGCTATGCCCAGCCTGGAGTCAAAGATCAACAGTTTCCTCCAGGGAAATCCCGGGTTCAGTGCCCTCGGCCTCAGCCTGGAGGACGGGGTTAGTAACAGCCCCCTGCTGGTTGGTGGGGACAATGCAGATGGCACCCCAGTTCGAGATGAAAGCGGCAGCACTCCAACCCAAGATGAGATCATGGACACCCCTTGTGTCCTTACTGACCAGAAACCAGTTTGCCCTGGAGCAGTTTCACCCACAGCATACCGTAGTGAGCCCTGGGACGCTGTGATCACACCAAGAGAGGACGAGCGGAAGGACAGGGACTACCGTACTCCCTCTTCATCTTCCATGTCCTCACGGTCACAGGCCTTCAGCCCCAGCAGCAAAAATGCAGCCAGGGGCACAATCAAACCCAAAGAGCAGGATAGCATGAAGCGAAAAGTAGGAGTAGCCACGTGTTCCACCTCCTCTGCACAGGATCTAGGTGTGAAGGTGGCGAAGATGGAGGGATCAGGAGGGAAGAGTGTGGCCCTGCGCAAGCTGAGTGGTGGCTCTCAGAATGGAGGCAAGGAAAAGGAGGAGAAAATGAAAAAAGGAAGCAGGAAGGAGGAAGATATTGATCACTACCACCGCATTGAGACTGTTGTTACTCCGACAACCAGCAACAATGAGGGCACGCCTATAGAAACACTGGGCTATAGCAACCGTATCCAGACTGTAGAGAGCATTCGCGTGATTGGTCGAGGCCCGAGGAGGGCAAGTGGAGCTGCTGCTAGAGCTGGGGCATGGTATGAAGAAGAGGAATTTATGGAAGCTCCACCTCATCCAGGAAACCGCACCCCTGAGAGCTCCGAAGATTTAGGATTGGCCCCTCCTCCTGCACATCTGCTGTCACAGGGGCAGTACCCACTACCTCCTTACACCAGTGAGGACGCAACCCATTCTGTGCACACGCACAGTATCCCTCAGCCCCACCCACCTCCTTCTCCTTTCTTTCCCACCCCTCCAATTCCATCCATTCTTCCACTTCCACCTTCTCCTGTGGCCCCACCCACGGCAAACCTACCGTTGCCCCAGCCCCTGCCAACTCCTTCCAGAGACTTCCCCCTCTCCCCCACCTCTGCTGTGATGGTAGGCGGGGTGCTGGTACCCATCGACCGTGTTCTGCCACACCCACCTGCTAACCTACGTGTGGATGGGGGCTTGGCTAGCAACATTGTCCCTGCAAGGGGCAAACCCCAACCTCTGCACCTCGGGACACTCAAAGAGCAGTTCTCCCCTCGCAACGCCCATGCACCCCCTCTCCATCTCCCAGGTGCCCCAGGTGTACCCCCACCACTGATGGGCAGAGGGCGGGAGGGGCCTCCATCACCCTCCACCCCAACCACACCTACCACACCCTCTCCTTCTGGAGACCCCCGGCCCCTCCTACATTCTCCAAATTGCCTACCCACCCCTTCTGGTTCTAATCGAGCCCGCCGGCCGCCCTCCCCTGTCGGCCTGCTTCGCCCACCCCTCCATGCACCCCACACCTCCTCCATTTCCCAGAGGTCCCAGCCCCGAGGGGGCATGCTTTTGCCCTTGCCCCTTCCGCCCCCTTCCCTGTCCCGAGAGCCACTACTGCCTGGGCTCAAACGCCCTGGCCCAGCATTTCGAGGTGGTTCTTTGCACCCACCGAAGAGACCCTTCCCTCCCCAACGTTATTAGGGTTAGCTAAGATCAGGGTCTTCCCACAGTTCCTAAGGCAGTGGAATACCAGTGGAACTATGCTGTGATTCAGGGTAGAAAGTGTTAGTCAGGCTGACTCCAGGTTATTAAAAAAAGCTAAAACTAGACCAAAAACACACCATAGAATCCCCCCACCCTCCAGCCCTACCAAACCACAGCCAGCATTGTTCCCACATGTTCAGACGCCTTGCAAAAATTGGGTGGAGAAAGGACATGAGAGATGAGTGAAAAGAAGACGACGCAAAAAAAGAATGGAATGAGAGGAAAAGGTGGTTATTAATGTCAATTCCACTTTCTTTTTGTGTCAGATGGTGTGTGTGTGTGTGTGTGTGTGTGTGTGTGTGTGTGTGTGTGTGTGTGTGTGTGTGTGTGTGTGTGTGTGTGTACCTGTGGTGCACAAACAAATTGTCTCTGTTACTTAGAGTTGTAATTATAATTGTAAATATAAACTTTAAGTCTTTCCTTCTTGTAACTATCACTGCCCTTTCCCACTATGTATGGCTTCTGCATTTCTATAGCTCCAGATGGGGGAGGGGGGGCACCAAGCCTTTCTGCTCACTATGCTCTGCCACTCTATCTGTACACTCCTACAGACCAGTTAATCACTGCTTCAACTCAAAATGTAAATGTAACTTTATATTAAGCGTGGATGATCTGCTGTTGCTCACAGCTTCGCTCTGCCTCTTCCCAGCTCGGATGTGATTGCTCTTTCACCTCTAAATGAAAAATGGAGCTGAATGAAGGCTGGAGTTAGTTTAGTAGAAATATAAGGAATGCAGAGAAGCTAAGTCCTCGAAGTAGATTGTCAAAATAGATTCCCTAGTGCTTTCTTTCAGATTTCTGTTGCTCGGTTTGAACTGAGTTCTCACATGTATTGTTGCTAATAAAAGCCCTGCGCTGAGAAACATGAATGATGGGGGCTAGCATTTCTTTATCGTCCCGACGACGACAGTGTATGTCACATTTTGGTGTGGTTTGGTTTCTTTGAGGATAAATGTAGTTACAGGATATGTAATGAAATATTACATTCTTTAAAATGTGTTTTATTTTCTGCTTATGATCCTTTTTTTAAACATGTGCGTGTGTTGATCAAATTTTGCTTGGGTTTGTACATAAAAGAATGCACAATCCTGTGTACCATGGTCTCTAAAAGAGCTACATGTAAGATTAAGCATAGCTTCCAGTCTGCATGATCATCTTTCTTTTCAGTAACAAACGCTTGTCTAAACAATGCTGACAAACTGAATGTCTAGAGCTCTTGCAATAATCAATTCAAATTAGAATGGGGAAAAAAAAATCATACAGGTAGCTCCTTTAGAGCCATATATTCGTTCTCTAACATATTCTGGAAAAATGGAATTGTGACAGGCACTGATGTTTCTCTTACACTTTCCCATTCCCTTATGCATTTTCTGTTACCCCTTTCCCTGTATTTTCCTTTTTCCCCGGCTTTTTAAAAAACCTCTGGGTTGCTTATATCCAAAGTCTCATTGTTAGGTTGCCAAAAGTTTTTCCAGAAGCCCTTAATTAATTCATGTATATTAAGCATCCCATGTTGAGCTACACTGGTTAGGATTTGTATGTTTGGACAGTCGAAGAATGTTCAAAATCAAATGGTGAACCAAGTTGTGTTCATACTGACAGGAAGCTTTCAGACATTCATTGGTATTGTTGTATGTATATTTATTTTCTTAAATCTAGTGCAAGAAATGGTGTTTCAGCCAGCTAATACTTGTCTGATGCTTAATAGAGGAACCATGTTACCAGTTTAGCAAAGTGGGTTAAAATGTTAAACTAAACATGTTCAACTAACCAATCAGTAGGGATTGTATATTTGTTTCAAGTGAATCTACCTAATGTGATATTTGTTTCCCAATTCCTCTTGAGTGCTGAAATGTTCAATCTAATGTGAAACATGATATGGTGTCTTTTGTCGTGTTTGCATTCACACTCAGTTCCTCGATTTATGGTTCAAGTGACCCTCAAATTATTTGTTTGTTTAAACATGTCAAACGTTGGCATAAACGTGAGTGCCAAACATCACAGTTCAAAATCAGTCCTTTCTTCTCGAATGATTTCTAGTTGTCTGAATCATGTAGTGTAGATGTCTGTTTTAAGAGTTTATCAACAACTACAATATATTTGATGGAAGCTTCCCACTGGAACGGAGTCCATTCACAAACCACAGTTCCAACATCACTTGATTTATGTGTGGTCCTGGCTTTTTACTTTTTCTTTTATTTTTTTTGCTTTATATTCACTTTCAACCTATCACAGAAACTAAAATCATGATTTTATTTTTTATTTAGTTTTTGATTTATTTTTCTTTGCTCTTGTACAAAAGCTGTACATGGAACTTTGACATCAGCAAACTAGTCCTGCACCAAAACACATTACACACTCCCTACAGTCACAGAAATGCTATGAGTTTTCACTTGTTTTTATTTTTTGGCTAATCTAAAAATATTTCTCATGCTTTCCTGTGAATACAGGGAGAAAACCACCAAACAGAATTTATTCATGGGTGTAGCGAATGGTGTTTGTGTATGTGTGTGTGTCCTGTGGTGGGCTGGCGCCCCACCCAGGGTGAGTCGCTACCTCGTGCCCATAGCTCTCGGGATAGGCTATGGGTACTCGTGGCCTAGTGAGGACTAATTGGTTACAGAGAGTGAGTGAGTGATACTTAGTTGTGTCCTAATTGTCCATGTGATCGTCTGACCTGCGCAAATGATCAAAACTTCCCAAGCATCAACATATAGTGCAGGTACACCATAGCTATCTGAGTAGACCATAAACTGGTCAGCACAGGGAACCTCCACAACTTGTTGAGAACTATTTCAAAGCAGGAAAAGTTACTCTGATTTCTGCTATCTTCAAACTGAGAAAAGCCTCACCAAGATCATGTTTAACAAACACTGCCACTGTGTTATATAACCCTTTACCTGTCCAAACATTATTCTATAATTTTCTGCTTCATAGTCCAAATCTGTGCAGGATGGCTTGTTCAGGATATGTGGATCTGTATCTTAAATAGGGCACTTTGTACCAGTGTCCATCTATCTTCCCAGATGGGGGAGCATTGAGTACTGTATTTAATGATTAATCCATGGTAAACCTCATCCACAATTTTGGCTGGATTAAGTTACTGATTCGTTGTGTGAATCTATCTGATCTTGGTTACAAGTCCCATCTGGACTGTCGAGGATTACTTAGACTCCCTTTATGCAGTCTTGGGGTCTTTGTCTGTAATGCCTGGATCGAGACTGGAGCAGTAAAAGCAGTTAAACTCAATTCTAAGCACTGGACCTGTGAAGATCAGTGAGACGGTCATATCTGATTGCTTCCCATATTCTGTAAAGAAATAAGAAGAATATGAAAAGGTGTGAATAAATTGTTCCACTGGATGCAGAATTATGTAAAATAGTAGACATTTTTAGAATGGATGTTAGGAGAACTGCCTTTTTATTACAAAGCCTTAGGGGTTTGGGAGTGTTGGTTTCCCAGACCCAATTTAAGCCTAAAACTAGACTAAATAATTTTTTTTTTAATAACAGCTTAGTCCAGGTCTAGGTTTCACACAAGAAATCTGATCTTATAAGAACCGCTCTGTCTCCCGTCAGATGTTCTATTTTTTTTGTCTTTTCTGCTTTATTCCGAATTCTCTCTCTCTCCTGATGTGTGAAATGCATGCGGAAGTCGATCC
>JBBMFX010000007.1:17220180-17237892 GCA_037832545.1 Rhabdalestes septentrionalis
ACCACTTTTCCACAAGGACAAAAAGAAAAAGTTGGTTGAACGACAGAAAGAAAAAAAAACTGGCCCACCCCTTCACAGCCCCTGAGGAGGGAGGAGAGAGGAGGGAGAGGTGTGTGAGTGTGTGTGTGTGTATGTGTGTGAGTCAGCCAGAGAGAGGCAGAGTGACAGAGGAAGGCGACAGAGAGGGAGAGAGAGAGAGAGAGGGAGAGCAGGACAGAGGGGGAAAAGTTGGAAACATTTTCAGTTCTTGCTGGAATCCATAGCAAGAAGCTGCACGACGGTAGACTACTGCTCACAATATTGTAGAGCAGGAGCAAAGGAGAGAGAGAAAGAAGGAGAAGGAGAAGAGGAAAGACAGAGAGAATGTGGCTGGGGTCTTCTTGCAGGTAAGCCCCCTGCGTTTAACCCTTTGCCCTGCTCTCCAGCTTCACTGCACTGGAGAGTGTCGCCCAGTTGTTGTTGTTTTTCCTTGCAAAAGTTTGGACCACGTGCCTTTGTCCTCTAACTATATGCATTGCTTTTAAATGCATCACGTGCATCTGGCTGTTAAAAAGTCGTATCTGTGTGTAACATCTCTCCTGCTAATGTCTCTCTTTACGCATTTGCCCCATGAGAATGGAGCACATGGGAATGGATGGAAAACGTGGGCAGAGGATGGAGGGGTGGGCTGGAGGGCTAATGGGGGTGTTAGTGCCCCTTTGCCCTCCTTTTAGACCCCCCACCACCCCTGGAGCTTTTTGTGCCGCTGTCCGGGGCTGTTTTCGTTGGGGTTTCCGCGGTGGCGCGTAGCAATTATGGTTTATGTGTAACGTTGCATTGCGGCTGCACACAAACTGCCCTGCGCCGTTATTGGGGTAAAAACAAAGCCACAGATGCAGCGGACACACAGAGAGCCGAGCACGACTTAGAACAACACGGAAAACTCAGTGTCTTAAAGGATTAGCTCATGGTCTGATGGAATATAGGCAGTAAAAGTTGAGCAGAGGGGGCTAGGGCGGGGGTTTGGGGGGCTGCAGGAAGGGCAGTTTGTGTTTAAAACTGCTGCAGGTTGGGGATGAACTTAAAGAGGACACAAACATTTTACACCAATGTTAACTGACTCCAGTGTTGTAGTCCACCTGCTCTGCGTTTCAGTGTTGGTTTCTGCTGGTGTGTGTGCGTGTGTAAGTGTTTGTTGGTGAATCTGATGGTAATTATTTTGGTGGTCTGTGTGTGTGTGTCTTGGTCTCTTAGTAATTAAGTAACAAAACTTAAAAACAACAATGTAATTGTATATTTATGTTTTTAGTTGATTTTCTGATCCAAATGTTCCACACTCGTTTATACAATGGACATCTATCTCTGACACAGAGGCAGATGAGTGGTAGCATTACATCCGAGGCAGATTTCTGCTTATCTAGTTCACAGTGATGACACAGAAGTAAGTTTTTGTCTGTGTTAAGTGGTGTGTTTTCATACTGAGTTTAGTCTTAAATCCCAGTTTAGATTTGGTTTCCAACTTTCCGTCCTGGTTCAGTTCCATTGGTAGGTTTGTAAGTATGATGTTTCCGCCTCCAACTCCCACTTCTACAGCAGCTAAACAAGTGACTGAGGATGCACTCAGCCTCTTCACCTGCAAGAGTATAGACAGAGCCAGACATCTTAATGCATATATGGCTGTCTCTTAGTTTTATATTTATTACTATATAATATGTATAACTAGTCTCACATCATTCTTTAACAGAAAAGGATGATGTGCCAAATCATACAGCTGAGTGTGGTAGTGTTCATCCATTACATGTTTTATTTATAACAGGCAAAAATAAGTCTCCAGTGCTGGAAGTTGTCCAGGAGACACATGCATGTTCTACACCCCAGACTGGGTCTTGAAGAGTTAACAAAAGATTATAATTCGAAATATGAAATTAAGAACAGACCTCTAACATAATAAACAAATACCCTCTGTATTCACGGGCCCCCTGTGTGTTTTTTGTTTTAAAAGCCTCGTGATTGTAAAAAGCCGGGATTATATGCTGCAGTACTGACCTGGCTTGAGACTGAAGATAGCAAAATTAGGAGGGAAAGTGATATTATAAAATAGTGCAACCAGGGCCTCATGGTTCAAAGTTCAAACTGCAGGTCTTATTGTCAGGAGACAAGTTAATCCCACAGCCCTCTGTGGCCTGGACTATAAGAGAGGATTATTAGCCCCACGCCCTCTGGTTAGGTAGGATGGTCCCCCTTCTCCCTCATTAGTCTATTAGTTGGTGTAGAAGAATTGGTCATTAGTCTTTAAGCGTGTTGAGCCACTGATGTTGTTGTGATAGTAGTTCAAAAAGATGCAGTGGTGATTCACATGTCTCAGGTGAAGCATGCGCTAGCCACTACTCTCCCAGGTTGGTAACAGTTATTTTGATAGAATGAAATCTGACCAGACCTGAAACAACCTATAAACTAACAAAAATAAACTTTAAAACAATTCAAGAAGCTCATATAAAAACTGATATTGCATGTCACATGTCCCAAAACCACAAAACACATGTCTTTGAGTTGAAACATGCAGGAGATTGGGTCTCTAGCATCAAGGTCGCTGGCCGTTCCCGCCAGTCCCACTTGAGTGATAGTCGTAGTCCAAGCAGATAAACTTTTTTAGGCTATTTTCATCTGAAGGGATATTTATCACTCGTGTACTTTGTGAGCTCCACATTACGAAGATGAATGACTTTTCTAGAGCCTCGTTTTGACCTCTCGGATGACTGAGGGAAATAGTTTCCACAGGAATGTAAGTTTCTGTTTAGAATAATACAATCTAATTTACTCAGTCCCCCCCCCCTTCCCTTAACAGCCAAAAAATGTGCTTCTTTAGTCCCTTGCTTCTGTAGCTGTCACAAAATGTCATACCCCACCAGTTCACTCTGTGCAGACTTCACATCTACATCTTTTTACACTTGCCTGAAACCTCAAAGTTTAATTATCTCAGTTAGACTTTGTGTGCTTGTTGACGCTGAATGCCTTTTGAGATAAATGTGGGGTTATTTAGGCAAGCATGGTGCTAACTAGTGTGGTGCAAGCTTTCAGTGTTTGAGCCTTTTATTGAACAGGTCTCAGCTGACTGACTCTTTTTGGACTGAGGGGAAAACAGTGGCCATGACATTTTTTTGCTAAAGCTTCTTTAAAGCAGTTATTGGGACTGAACACACAGTGTGAAGACGCTGATTAAACCAGAAAGTTGAGCTTCTGTCCCTGTATCCGAACAACCAACCAAGCAATTAGGTTAGGACTGAAGCCACCTCACACACTTTAGGATAACGAGAGAAAAAGCAAATGTTGTGTGTGTGTGTTTTAACAAAAATGTGCTCACATTCCTCTCATTATATGTCCATAACCTTTGCAGGTTGTGTGTCTTATGGAGCGCGGTGCTGACCACTGTGTGTGTGGCTGAGGAGGACAAGGCTGGTAAACCGGTGAGTGATTTTGATCTTACAGGTGATTTCAGTGATAGAGTTGTTATTGCAAGTTATATTTAATTTTTAGACAATTTAAGATTATTTCTGTGTTTTTTAAACAGGGTGTGTGTGCTTGTTTGAATATTCTGATGAACACTGTTACCTGAGTGTTTATTTGCTATTATCTAAGTACTGTTTGTTTAAAAAATGTAGGTATTAGAGTAGTAATAATGGTTAAAGTGACCATTTCTGTTTTAATGCCCGGGAGTTGCTGGGGAAATCAAGGCTTTCATTCCTCACTCCTGTAACCCATGGCCAGTTTGCCTTGTTTGCAGTGTAATTACTGACAGATGTTCAAATTGTGACAGAGGTCTTCAGGGTTCACATAGTGGGAAGTCTGAATATAGTGACCTATGTAGTGATTTATGCAATTTTTCACAGTATATTTTTACTGTGGGCCTGTACTGATTATTCGTTTTTGAAGAGAAAGATACATACAGAAGCAGTAAAACATGACAATCAACATTTGAAATCAACATTTAGAATAACACAGTCCAGCCATAAACTTGGTGGATACACTTTTAAGTATATTGTTATGCTTAAATCAGAGTCACAGAAAGCTTCAGGACACACTTCATTATTTATATTATATCATGGAAAAACACCAGCTCCAGTAATGTTACGCTCAGAGTAAAGTACGTTCTACTGTCACCCAATGTTACTCAAAGATAAATCTATCACAGCATGAATAAACTCTGTCTCGCTATAGTTACACTGCCTATCATGCCAATAAAGTTTGTTATTTCAGTAATTGTAGTGTAACTGGTAATTTAAACCATAACAGCATTCTTTATTGTTATTTCAACCTTGTACACAGTAGACACCAAAGTGAAACAAAGCTTTTTCAGGAACACAAAGAACAAAAACATGTAAGAGTACACAAGTATGGGCAGGACTGAGAATAAGAGAAAAAACATGAGCAACAGTCCAGTAATTTACAGGACATGACAAGACAACAGACAATGCTGCCAATAACTACAGTAGCAGAAGGTTTGGTTTGTATATGCCCCCCCCAGGAACAAGCCCTGCCCCCCATGAGGTATGCTCTGTCCATACAAAAAAAAAATCTGCCCCCCCCCAAATGTGTTAACTGCTCCAGGGAGCCCCAGTCTGCAAATCTGTTCCTCTGTGTCCATTCCTCTGGCATCGTAACCGGATCACAGAGGGTGACGACAGACAGAGAGAGGCGGCAACCTGAAAGCCAAAGTAGCTCATTTTTACATAATGTTTTCTACTGGCATTCAGACAAATCTGCAGAATTACATGTATAATTGTCCCCACACTCTGCTCCCTGGGTGCTGTGTTACTGGCTGCCTGCTGCTTCACTTGGTGAATTGGTTACACGCAGAGAAGAATTTCATGCTGGTTGTAGTGTGCTGTAGTGTGTTCACGTATAACAAATGGACACTTTTGATTTTTCTGTATCATTGTATCAGTGATTCTTGCATTTAAGGTCTACCACTGGCTCTGCATCCAAAAAACTAACATTCAACATGCAGAAGGGCCCAAATTCCCAGCGCACCGCTGCTGGCCTCTCAACCTTGTATTGCATTGTTTTACACCAAGAAAAACAATAAAGCTTAGATGTACATGCAAAAAATTTGTAGCCTTTGCACTGTGTGTGTGTTTAGAGGTACACCAATAACAAAGCTGAAAAAACACATATTTAAAGTTTTATTCCTTTAAATGTATAAAAGTTAAAAAGATCAGTGAACTATTAACATTATTTGAACTTTACTAGATAGATTCTAGTATTTATATCCACTTCTCGGCATTTTGTATGTCTAGAATAGTGTATATAGTACATAATATATTATGCTGGCTTTTATTTTGAACTTATGTATTGTATTATATCTTATTATCTTGTCTCTGTGACTATGTGTTCATACCACGTGCAGTTTCTTCTAGGATCAATAATTATTCGGATTCTGTTTAAGTGGTTAGATTTCACATTCAGACAGGGTGAGTTTGCAGTATACAGTGAGTAATATTATGTTTAACACAGTGAAAACATAGCAGAGATGATCACCTGGTGTGTGGCTATTAATTTTGGCAGAACATTCACATTTTAATTCATAACACAGGACCATCAAGTTGTATGACTTCATATATGAGGAGTCCATTTATCCTTATTTTTACCTTTGTTAATACAAGGACAAAAGTGTTGGGACACAATATAGGGACAAACATACTCATGCTTAATGCTTCAGCATACTAAGAGAGTTTGGACAAAACTTTGTGGTCACAGTTTAGAGAAGAACCTTTTCTATTCCATCACGACTGTGTCCCATTGCATAAAGCAAAGTCCATAAAGACACGGTTGGGTGAGTTCGGTGTGGAAGAACTCGACTGACCCGCACAGAGCCCTGACCTCAACACTATCCAGCATCTGTGGGATGAACTGGAACAGAGATTGTGAGCCAGACCTTCTAGTCCAACATCAGTGCCTGACCTCATAAATGCTCTACAGAATGAAAGAGGACAGATTCCCGCAGAAACACTCCAGCCTTGTGGAAAGCCTTCCAAGAAGAGTGGAAGATGTTATAGCTGCAAAGGGAGGACCAACTCCAAGTCTATGTGTTTGAATGCAGTGTTATTTAAGACCCTGTTGCTGAAATGGTCTGGCGCCAATAGTCCCAATAAAATGGGTGTCCATGTTTTTTTTATCTAATAAGCCTGCATGTGATTTAAAAGAGGTGAATATCTGTGATTTTTGTATTTTCACTGTTCAAAAAGTGTGTGTACATTGGTTTATGTAATTTTTATGACTAGGAAATACTGTTGCAGTGAAGACATTGCATTCTTGGTTTTTAAAAGCAGATCCACCCATTGTTTGTTCAAGCTGGGCAGTTACAGCTCATCTCTCGAGTCCTCTGTAAGCAAAGTGAGCACATCCTTTTCAGTTCTGCAGAGAGAGTCAAAACAGAACACTACAAAAAGGTCTTTAAAATTTAGGCTCAGTTAGTTACTATGGAGACAAACATTCAGTGTTAGAGGTCTCAAGCTGAAGACTTTAGAATAGTGTCTATATGTGTGTGTGTTATTGACATAAGATACACATACACAAGCATTGCATCTGCCCGGTTGGGTCTGAACAAACACACACACATACACACCCTCTGGCACTGTAATTACTTCTGAAAAACAGAAAATATGAACAATCCTTCCATTATTTCGATGTTTGCACTGGTGTGCTGGGTCCGATATATGCATGTGCACATGGAGCACTTCAGTGTCAGGTTCATTTTGAGTGATTCCATGATTCAGATTGAATGTTAGGAAATCTCAGATAGCAATACAGCAAATTTGAATTGCTTTCTTTTCTTTTAGATATTGGCATAGAGGGTGCACGTTAAATCTTTATAGATAAGAGTTGCACTGTTACTTGATCCTGTCTAAAGAGATTCAGCTCATTCCACCTCTGAGGAATTAGAACAGAAATGTGAGAAACAGAACAAGTGCTGTATCAGATATTGGTTCTCTGAAAAACCAATCGTGGGATCTCGGTAGGGGGAGTTTATGGATCAGACAAGAATCAACATTCTAAATGCTCTCAGGTGAAATGAGAAAACAAAGAAAGAGAGAGAGAGAGAGAGAGAGAGAGAGAGAGAGAGAGAGAGAGAGAGAGAAAGAGATGAATCCAGTAAGCAAATGGCCAAATATTCTACAAGAAGCTGAATAATCTCTGCAGTCTGGAATGTTTGTACTCTTCTAAGGATCTGATGTACAAATCTGCAGGATCTGGTGGTAAAAGACCAGAAAGGCAGCCAGATATCTTTTGTGACATAGATGTGGAGTTCTTCCTGGATTTGAGGAAACCTTTTTTTGTCTGAACATCCTGGCTTGTATCTTGGTTGATTGATTTTCTAAAGATGGGAATATAGCTGTGGCATGGCCGCTTGTTTCATTATTTTAAATTCTCAATCAAAAAATCAGATCCTAAGAACAATGTCCCAATATCTAGTGAAACAATTTTTCTAAAAGGCAGACCTTACTGAAAAGGAGGGAAAGGAACCATAGAAACAGACAGAAGGAGAGCAGGAGGAGTGGATGTTGGTAGGTGTATTGATGTTCCAGGAAACCTGGGAGAGCATGTGCATGCGTGTTTGTTTGTAGAGAGGGGGAAATTATGTGCATTATTCAAGGGAAGTGTGTGTGTTTGTGTGAGTGTGACCTCTTCCATTATGCCATTTCCGTACATTAGTAATAGTTGTGTTCTTGTCATGCAGTTGCATACACACACACACACGCTCACACAAAGTTGTCTACTTCACTTATAGCATCCCAGTGTCTCTCTGTCTATGTTTCTGTCTCTGTCTCTGTCTCTCTCTCTCTCTGTTGATCTCTGTGTGACACACATACACTAGAACACTGGCTGGATGTTGTGTGGCCCTGGCCGAGATTTGGACAGATCAGAGGTGACCTCCGACCCCACTGTTTTGGAGTGTTTGTCTCCTGAATGGAAACTTTTGTTCGGCAGATCCTTTTTTCCTGCCCCTGTCAGGCCCGCACACGGACCAGAAATGTCTGTCCCTTATTCATTGCAAAATAAAACATTATTTCTGTACACTGGCCATTGAAAGTTTGGGACACCTTCCTTCTTTTCAGAATAATGTTCCATTTTCACGGTCACTGTGGCATGCTTTTTAGTTTTTTTCTTACACTCATCTTCTTGTTCATCAAAGTGTCTTTGTAAGTATGAAAATTGGGGTTTCGTCTAAATAATGATTTGACCGTTTTATTTTTCATGTGAGTGCTGATGAGTTCTGACATCAAAACAAGCGAATGAACAGAGTGGGAGATTGGCTTTATTCCCAAGGTGGCACTGCCACAAATATTTAAAGGTTGGATTACCCTCTGTTATTTCTTTAATAGATTAAGTTACCAAAGGGAGCCACCAGGCTGACCCCAGCACTGTAGCAACTCTGTTTGTATCTATGTTACTACATATTAGGCTGATAATAGTTGCTAAATTACATAAGCGAGCTGTCAGGTGACTGGGGTTTACAGTGCAGGGCATTTGTTCAAACATGTCCACTCGTAAGTGGGGCATTTTTTCATGTCTGGCTTTCATCGTTGTACCTCTGAACTTGATATTGCTTGTATTTGTTTTTTGATCAGAGCTATTAAGACATGTTTCCAGCTGTCTGGGATCAAACCTTGAGCTGCTAAACACTATTCAAGCACACATACATCACATACTGTAGCCTGTCCGTTGTTGTGACTGGTCAGGTTTTAGCTGGAATGATGAACCATTCCCTAGTTTGAGAGTGGTCTACTACCTAAAAATATCCACTTAAGAGTGGCACTGTGGTTATCTTTAACAATTGAATAGGAAAGAGGTGTTCCTGAGCCCTGTTTCCGGGCCTAGAGTTTTTAGCCACTGGTAGATTAGGCGGGTTTGATCTGCTCCAGTCCTTAGAACTCATTGCTCTGCTCAGTTTGCCCTGCTTAGCACACCCAATCCAACCCAGGAAAGGATTAAAAATGAGCAGCTGATGTAAATCAACAGTTCATAACAACTACTATTACAAAATCCTGGAACATATATTGGATTCTAACTCCAGAGATCTGGATTGTTCAATAGATGGGCTAATAATTCATAGTTTCTTACCTTTGATCAGATAATAATGTAAAAAGTCTAAAATAAACAGAATAATCAGTAAAAACAAGCCATTAATTGGTATCTGCAACTACAGAAACAATACTGATAAAGTGATTGTGTCCATCGTAATATTAAAAATTTCAGTGATCTACATTTTTTGGAATTGGTGCCATGATGTCATGATAAGAAAAATGATATTGCAAGGATTGGGGCACACAGAGTAAAAAAATGCAAATACTCCTGTAGCTTTTTGTAATTCAGGGGCCATAATTTAGGAAATGGATCTGTGGCTTATTGTCTGTTACTACCAAAGAGGTGACGCAAGATTCTAATTAACTGAAAGGTGCTCATGTCGGTGGTAAATTTGTACGTTTGCTGTCTGTCTGTCCTAGGTGTCCGGTCGACGCTCTCGGCAGGTGGAGGAGGAGGCACTTGAAGGTGCGTGGGGTCCATGGAGTGAGTGGACAGAGTGTTCTCAGAGCTGTGGCGTAGGCATCTCAGAGAGGCGAAGGCGATGCATGCCACCGGCCCAGCCCCCACAACAGGCATGGAGTGGGGCATCCTACCTGCCATCGAGTGCCTCGAGCCACAACCCTATGATCTCTGCAGTCAGGCCATTCTACCCCCCGGTTTACCCAGGGAGTGAGCCCTCCCAATACGGGACCAGCCGGGCAGAAAGACCACCCTTTTATTCTCCTTCACGTCCAGCCAGTCAGAGTCCTGGATTACCCCTCTACCGCAGCCCAGCTGAGGAGGCCGACCCCGGGCAGCCAAGTCACGGGCCCCAGTTTTACCGGCCGGAATTCGCGCCGTCCAGTCAGCAGCCGGTTTCAATTTACCGTTCCCCTTCTTCCCCCTCATCCTCATCTTCCTCTTCTTCATCCTCTGTTCCATATGGTCAGTCGGGGAGAGCTTCCAGACGGCCACCCAATCACGGTGCAGGAAGAGGAGGAGGAAGCGGGAGTAGGAGGTCTGTCTCCACCAGCAGGGATCCATCTTCTGCGAGAAGGTAAGAAGAATAATTCTGTCACAGAAAATCTAAATATATACGCATACATTAAAAGCCACAATAAAAACATGTGCAAATATATTTATTGGTATCTTTTGTAGCAACATAAATGTGTTCCAAAATATTCCATTCTGATGTACTCTTACATGTATTGACATTTTTGCAATAGGTGTGGTTTAATAGGATGGGGGGAGGGGGGTAATCAGCAATTATTCCTCTCACTTTTGAAGTTAGCTTGAGGTGATAGGGGGAATCACTAAATAGGACTCTTTAAATCTTGCTGTTATGTGTTATATTTCTACTTTAATCACAGTGACCAAACTAGAATGCAGTCTAACAGAAGCCACTAAACCTGGTCTAAACCTATTTTCATTGTTCCTTTCACACATACACCCTTACCCAGGAATTTAATAGCAATAAAGCAGGAATGTGTTAAATGTGGAGGAGATCTAGGACAAAAGAAATCAGGAAACACTGAGCTAAGCATTTCTGACATTTTTAAGTTTAGCTATGCAAGTAAGCGAGAGAAACAGCAAAAAACTATTCAGCGCAAAAGTGATGGGGCAGAGAAAAGTTGCAGGACTCTTTTTTAAACAGTAGTTAGAAATGAAGGAGTTGTTCTTGCTAAGAATGTCCTGTGACAAATGTTATATGAATGCATGCCTCCAAGGTAAAATACCATTTTAGGGCGGCATGTGCGAGGGATGCAAAGCGTGAACACTAGTCTGTATCTTGACATTGTTGCTGGAGTGTGAAATGGTCCTAAGAGTAACAAGTTCTACGATGGTTGAATGCACTTACAGTAAAGATAAAGGTATAACTTGCATTCCCACACTTCTAAAAAGAAATTATGTCCTTGCCTTAAACTTTATTGTTGATTTGGAAACGTTTTAATATGTCCTAATTTAAATCACCTGATTAAATTCCATTAGATCAGTAGAAGGTTCAATAAAGCTCTGCAGGAGAATTTACAGGAGTAAAACAAATTGAGATCTCTTAAAATGTTCATTCTTTTAGTGTTGCTTCAGCACTTTGGGTCTGTTGTCTAATCCTCTCTCTCTCTCTCTCTCTCTCTCTCTCTCAGATCTGGTTCCTCTATCCGTCCGGGACAGTTTGGTTATGGCAGAGTCCCGTTCTCTCTCCCGCTCCACCGGCAAAACCGGCAGGCACGACACCTGCGTCGCCACGGCAACGTGACCATTGAGCCCCTGGAAGCTGAAACAGAGAGAGAAGTGGAAAAGGAAATCGTGGAAGAAACGACAGGAGGGAAAGAAAAAGAAGTGAGTCACAGAGAAGACGAGAGAGACTCATCTACACGCAAGAAAGCAAGAGGGAAAGAGAGATCCATCACCCGGCGCGCCCCGCCCCCATTCTCCTCACCTCTTCATCGGCCACACGCTCCACAGGATCTGCCCACGTACAGCCACTACCCCGGCACCTGGAACGAGCTCCAGGAGAGAGAGTCCAGGCCTGGCTGGGTGCCCCCTCTGCCCCCCGTGCGCCCCCTGCCAACGTATAAGTGCTCTGGGCAAGACAGAGAGATCCGCAGGTGCACTGTACAGGTAGGTAACCTCTACCGTAACCTCTTAACGAGGGACTGGACTATACAGACAAAAACCTTTTCACAGTGTTTATTTTTCCATTTCAGTATTGTCCTAATGCTCCTGTTTTAAACATGTAGAGTGAAAAACAGTGAAGTATTAGCGAAATTCCTATTCACTCAAAAACACACTTTTCAAACCTACATGTGCTTTTGTAAATAGGAATGCCCTGATCATGACTCCTCATTTGACCACTTATGGTGTTCAGTAGCCGCTGAGTGGTTTGATGCTTGTCACACTGGACCTTTTCAGCTCCTTCGGCATAGCTCAGTGACTTAGCAGGCAAAAGGAGCTCAGTACAAGGCAGCTTGGTCATCTCAAATGTCTCAGGAGTATTTGGGCTGAGAGCAGGCATTTGTTTTGTTATAATGAATGTGATTTACATGGAATGGAAGAGCTGATCCTAGATCAGACAGTAAACATTCTAGTCCTTGTGAGTGTGTGGTGATAAAGTCCAGCACACAGCTACTGACCTAGCGTCCAGAAGAGTGAGGAAAAAGCCTGGTGATGTTGTGACCTGCTGAAATATTGGATAAGCAGATTAAAATCTATTCCGAATTCTTGCATGCCTGAATGCACTTGGCTGGGTTTTCTGTTCTTGGAAAGTGTGAAATAGCTTAGTTCACTCTAATAACGTTCGACTCTTTCCCTAAACCCCTCCAAAGTCATCTGCTTCTTCATAAGCACTGTGGTTTGGAGGCTTGCACCTCTTATTCTGGTAAACAATCCTTGCCTGGAAGGGTTGCAGTCGCCTCGCTGAAGAATAACACAAATGCATTCCACTCACAGTTCTAGGCCATATTGTCATGATACAACCTGTCTACATACTCTGTCCACTTTATTCCCTTTATTCCCTTGAGTCCTTGTCTGTGTTCTTTGCTCCCTGGCCACTTTATGAGGCCCACCTACCTTATAAGCCCACATTTACTGACAGTCCATCCATTAGTTTTTGACCACAAGACTGCTGATGATTAGAAATCCCTTCCTTGTAGCTCCAGCTTGTTGAAAATGGTTTTGGTGGTGGTCCACACTCAACACAGCAGTGTCATTGACATGGTAGTTATATGATACTGTGTGTGGAGCTGATGCAGTTGTATCAGAAAGGTTGGGTTTTTTACATATTGGTGTCACTTCTAGGTTAGGAAGATTCACCACCTAGAATTATCCAGTCAAGAGCAGCTTTGTGGTTAAAAAACTAATCACTAATGAAGGGCTCAAGTACAGCTAAAGTTGTGCATTATGCTACAGCCTACAGCCTCTAACTGTATACCAACAAGCTGGAGCTACAAGGAAGGGATTCCTAATAAATGAGGCTTGGAGGTACAGTTGGAGATTTGTGGATATGCGTATAAGCTCCATTCCGTTTTAGGGTTGGTTTAACTGTGGTGTTTTCAGAGAGATTGCGATCAGTCTGCCAGCTCCTCTCCTTCAAAATCTGTGCAGTGTAGCAGTTGGTGCCGCTCCTTTTGGTTTTCCTTTCAAAGCTGCAGGCTCCATTTCCACTTGGACTACTTCACTCCTCCCTCCGTCCAACTGTAGAAAAAAAGCATCATTGCAGGTTGATGTGTCTGACTTACCTACAGTGGTATTGAAATGTTATAATGGATTATACATGGTTATGATAGTATTTAGTGGTATTCAAAAGTATGCCCTCATGTTTTGGCCAAACTAAAATACTTTTCAATGTAAAAATCTCTCCAAAAATGGCCAACATTTTCCCGCATGTTGTTTTGATTGTTCATTTTCTTGTACTGTGCAAGCTGTTCCTCCAACCAAATTTTTTTTATTATTCTAGATTTTTCAAGATCAAATCCAGCCATTGTAAAATTTGGGATTTCATTTTCTTAAGAATCATGAATCGCGTCCTTGTGAGGTCAGAGATTTACAGCACTGGTCTAAAGGCGTCTGTTTGATTCTGGCCTTGCGGGCGGTACCGCTGCTTAACTCTCAGCTGGAAGATCTTCACACATTCAAGATAGGCGTCAGACTGTTGGAGCAAAGCAACCTTCATGCTTCATAGTTACTGGCAGAAAGACACACACTAACGCACATAGAATATGGCACTGAAGCAGAGAGAGAGAGGTGTGGAAGCCAACCGTAAAGGTTTTTTCTCGGTGATGCAGTCTGTGCTATTTTCTTTGTTTTTTCTTCCTCCTTCAAACCTGTAGGTCTTTTTCAGATGTTATGATGTTCAGCCAGTTTCCTCTGAGTGTGTATGTGTGTGTCTGTGTAGGCTGTCAGCCTCTTTCACATCTTTCTGAGGCTCTAACTCTCGCTCTGCGTCTCTTTAATATGGCTGTAATTGCTTTCCCAGTGCACTGCTGTGAAACGCTCTCGTGGAGATACAGAGACTCCGAGCCCAGGCTTGGCATTGCACTGACCACTCCAAGTATGAGGTTACACATGAGGTTATACATAGCTGTTTGTGTGTGTGTGTGTGTGTGTGTGTGTGTGTGCTCTACCTCTATCAGTGCCATTTCTCCTAAGAGCCTGAGACTCTTGTGTCAAAAACACACACAGGCACTGAAAGTTCATTTCCAGAGCACTTGAATCGAAACAACTGAAGGCAGAACAGCTTTCATATCTTGGCAACAGCAATGTGTTTGTGTGTTTGGTGATATTGACACTAATAGCCATCCTGTGACAGCTGAATCACTCAGTTAGCCAACATGAAGCTGAGATTCACTTCCCCTCTGTGTGTGTGTGTGCCTGTGCATGTGTCTTTTCATAGATTTCCAGGACAAACTAACTAGAAGATTGACTGAATTTTTAAACGTGCTGTACGTTTATAAATATTAGTGGTTAAGAGTTAGATTCTATACACAACACACTTCAGTGACATGAAATCATCAATTCCACACCTTTGGAACAAAAATCCATATGGATTTGTGTGGGTGTGTTGGTGCGCCCGTGTATGTGTGGTGTATGTGTGTGTGTGTGTGTGGGTGTGCATGATTGTGTGTGTATGTGGGTGTGTGTGTGTGCTGCAGCAATGGAACTGAAAGTGTGGAAAAGAGAAATGGGGGATGGTGGTGAGATAGTTAAGTTATAGTTTAATGAAAGAGAGCACTGTTTTTAGCCATGATCACACTGAGACTCAGGAAAACACACTCTAAGTTGCAGAAGTGCACCCACACACACCCATATACACACCCATTGATATTTTCAGACATGGGGATCAGAGAGGGGAAATGGAGAGAAAGAGCTCCATAGTGCAGAAAAGAAAAGCAGAAACGAGGGGAGACAGGATGGAATGAAAACGAGAAGTTAGGAATGCATGGGTGCGAGTGAGAGAGAAAGAAGAAAAAACACCGAAAACAAAGCAGAAGAAAGCAGCTGAGAAGAATGAGAAAGTAAGAGGCAACGTGCAGGCTTAAGAAACAGGCTCAGAGAAACAGCACTGCACTAATCCTGCAGATACCCTCTATTTATCTCTCCCTGTCTCTCTTTCTCTTTCTCTCTCTCACTCTCTCTCTCCCTCCCTCCTTCTTTGCACGGTCCCGGAATAAACATTTGCATTGCATCATCGAAACCGAAAGCTGTTCCCACTGAACCTTAAACATAATGGAGGAAATGTTATGATTGATTTAAACACCGCTTCTACAGATCTGCCAGAGATAAGAAATGATTCACACCCTGCTCCTTTAATTCAGCTCAGATTTATCAAAAGATCCTGGTAGTTCCCAAAGAACTTAGACATATTTGACTGTGTATCACATTCTCTATTGACAGTGATTCCCACACAAAGTACAGCCATAGCTAAAGACATATGGTGTTCAGCAAATGCCCCTATAACCAGAAAAGGAAATATTAGTTCATAAGCACCCTCAAAAAACACCTATATGCTTGAAGAAGGGATATGAATACATACACCCCCCCCCCCAATAAACACTCATATACTATAGAAATCGATAGTAGTCTATAAACACCCTCTGTAAATCTGCTAGAATAAAACATTTCCCCATAAATACTCCGATACAGTAGAATAGGAGATGTTAGTATATAAACACCCTTAACAGACACTCCCAAACTCTAGGATAGGGACTCTGCCCTGCACATTTGATTGTTTTCAATTCTTCTAACACACCTGATCCAACTGATGAGATCATTAACAGCCCTTGCTGAAAAGGGAAAACACTAAAATGCTTGAGGCAGAGCGTCTGCAGCACCAGGGTTGAGTGACGTCTGTCTAAACTATCTGTTGGAATCAAAGGATCACAAGGGCCAAACTTAACTTGTCATGTATTTCATATCATGTATTATTTATGTGCAAGCACACCTTTTAATTTCAACCAGATTAATTATAATGATTTTTACTGTTGTTGTGTTAAATATTTTTTGTGTGTAATGCACTCTAATACATTGCACACGTTCCCAGCACCAGGTCTCCTTTTCTGATTAAAAGGTTTTGAGTGGAATAGTGTGTGTGAATAGTGTGTATGAATAGAGCATGTTTTTCTTACTCTGCAGTGGAGGTGATCTGATCTCTGCCCTGCTCTGACCTGCCAAAGGGCAGTTTATGTCATGTTTAAAGATACAGCCGGAGAGTTTTAGAGATTGCGAGCTGTCCTGATGGCCACACACATGAACTTATTATGGCATTTATTGTTTGGATTGGTCAGCACTTTGCTGTTTAGAATTTCTGTCTAGGCCAAGAGGTGAACAACCAAACAGGAAATTACCGAAATCCCAGCTGGGATCCGACAGCTGTCTGTCACCTGGGTTTCCTCCTAGTTTGGTCCTTAGAGCCTTTTCATATCCTTTTGCAGCACCGAGGAATCTCCAGATGGCAAACAGCCCAGTAGTGCATTTATTTGGCATTTATGTGTTTGTGTTGGTTTGGTTTTATAATAATAAAAAATAGCTTTAGGATTTTTTGTGCATATTTGTGTAGACGTTTTTGATGCACTGAATGTGCTCGACTGAAATATTCAACATATTATCCAGTAGAAGGCATAATACTGTTGATTGGTAGGGAGGGGGGTGGCCCAAATGAACAGGTTTGGGTTAAGTTGTATTCATTTGCCAAACGTGGTGTCTTGACACCAGGCTGTAGTCTTTAACTACATCATTAATCGAACAAATCTAAAGCTAAAATATTAAACCAGTACTGTGTGTACAGTACACACAAAGGAGAATATTTTAACTGAAACCCAGCCCACACAGCAAACTTTCTCTAAAGCATTACAAGCCCTCCTAACTGAGTTAAAATCAGACAGCTGACCTAAAAGTCACATAACAAAGTTGACGACAGAGAACAACAGTAAGCATGCAAAGTTAAACCAAACTTACCCAGCAGGCAGGAATAATATTTATCTGCCAAGTAAATAAAATGTCTTGGGTTGGGCTACCTTGCGTGTTCAAGAACAATGCAGAGAATGTCATGATTTTAACAGGTTCCTCTTTAAAAACTGCATCTGAAATTAAAATCGGTTATTAAAACCTCGTGTTTTTAGGTGTATTTCTGGCAAGAATTGCACTGATGTGAGTCACGTTTCATTTGCAAGCACTTGATACGTTCTAATCATGTCAGTTCAAAGCGCAACTTTTTCACTGTAATTTTTTAAGTTCTGGAAATGGTAAACTGTGTAAGCAAGATTCAAACATGCATGTTCATACAAGGTACTTATGCACTCTCTCACAAACTCACACATTTCACACAAACATGCACTCACCCAGCTTGGTTTTTAATCTTGTTAGTGAGGCCTGTTATTGTTGAATAATGCAGCTCTTTGTGTGTTCAGGAGCACACGAACTACTGGATACCAACATTCGTGTGTGTGTGTAAAATATGTTTAAACTGAGCTGCTGCTTTAGGATTTAGGTGGCTGGAAAGCAGAGTGGAAAAAATGCCAGAGAGAGAGGAGAGAGAGGAGAGTGAGAGAAAGAGAGAAAAGCAAAAGGAATGAAAGAAAGAGCTCCAAAATAAAGTGAGGAAAAAGTGTGTGTGTGTGTGTGTGTGTGTGTGTGTGTGTGTGTGTGTGTGTGTGTGTGTGTGTGTGTGTGTGTGTG
>JBBMFX010000007.1:17243886-17254687 GCA_037832545.1 Rhabdalestes septentrionalis
TGTAATAATAAACTCGATGACCATGTATCTCACTCTCTCTCTCTCCCTCCTTCTCTGTAGATAATTTTCCACAGACAGAATCCAGGTATAGACTATGAATACTACATACCAGTGAAGAAGGAAAAAGAAAAACTGAGACAATGGGAAGGGAGTAGTGCGTCTCTCCGAGAGATCAGTGAGTTTCTCCCTTAATCTCTTTCTCCACACTCATCAGCTTTCAGTCATCTAGTTGCCACTCAATCTCCGTCTCTGTCTATTAGTCCACAATCTGGATTTCTTTCTTCTGTTTCTGTCCAAGTCTGTTCCACCCTGTTTGCTGAATCAATATTTCTCTGACTTTCTGTGTGTGTGTGTTTCTGTGTGTGTGTTTCTGTGTGTGTGTGTGCTTTCATGTGTGTGTGTTGGTTTGCTATATTTCTTTTGGCCTGTCGTCTCTGATCTCACATCGGGCATCACTGCAAAAATGTTCTGATTATTTGGAACATGAATTATGTCTGTGATCCCACACACACACACAAGCACATACACACACACACACACACACACACACACACGATTGCTGGCAGTCTAAAAGTCTCTGTATGCATGTGTTCTAATGCTGAACAAAATGAACTGTGTGTGTGTTTGTGTGTGTGTGTGTGTGTGTGAATGGGTGTGCCTACTGTTGAGTTTAGTCTCCTCGTGACTCTTGCCCTGCATTTGCGTTCCTGAGAAACAGCAGCATCCACCCTCTCTCTCTCTCCTATACTTCTCTCAGTCTCTCTCTCTCTCTTTCTCTGTTTCAGTTCAGTTCAATTTACTGGATTTTATTAGCGTGGCTGCATTACTCCAGTGTTGCCAAAGCAATTATAAGCTAGCAGGCAACAAATCAACAGAGCACAAAAACAAAAAACAAAACAATAACAGAATCCCTTATGTACATAGGAACAACCTCGCTCTTTTGCCTTTTGTAGTTTAATTATGTGAAATGATCAATTCATGTATTTTTCAGATATATATTTTTATATTTACATGCATTCTTTATGAAGCTATACATATACATGCTCTCTCACTCTCTCTCTCTCTCTCACACACAGGTGCTCTTGCGGTGGCTGTTGAAGACCCTGCCCCTCCTGTCTCCTCCTCTTCCTCCTCTTCTGGGACCTCGGAAAGCTCTCGCTCACGGGGCTCAGGCTCCAATCGTAATGTTCGAATCCCTCCTCGGACCGACATCCCGCTGGACAGCCAGCCTGCATTTGTGTGGAGGAGGGGCAGAATGACAGAGTGCTCGGCCACCTGCGGGAAAGGTCAGATACTGTGTGTGGAGTTCAGCGGTTCATTTCTCCAGGGCAACGTAGTGCCTCAGAGAGGACAAGGAGCAGAACAGATCATAAATATGATCAATTGAAAACTACACAAAAATATTGAGCAGCATAGAGAAGATTATGTTTACCCGATGCTTTCAGGTCAGAATGTGCCAAAGAAGTGTGTGCATGTTATATATGTGGTGTATCAAAACCTCCAGCTTTGACACAAGATATTAAACATTAGCGTATAATGATGTGTAATTAACTACATTTCTTGTTTGTGCACCGCGATGCTTTTATGTCAGAATGTGCCAATCTGACTTGAACATTGTCGCCTGATTACTTACAAAGTTGCATGGAACAAACAGTGATTTTATTCATATTTCATCTTTAAAAAAGGAACTCTTGCCAAATGTGTAGCGCTTGTATACTAAACTTGTTCTCCAGTAATGGACACACCAACCGTCTCTGCATGTGCCAAATTTCAATTATACAGTAATTATGTTGTTTTACTGTGTGGTTTTATTGTGTGGCTGTGTGTTAGTGTGTATGTGCACTTAGGTCTGTTACAGATTAATTTGATTGGTTTGTAGGGATTTTGTGTTTTCTGCCTCCCTCTTGTGGTTCAGCTACAGCACTACAATTCCTGACTATTAATGCTTGCATGTGTGTGTGCATTCAGGTACTCAGTACAGAGAGATTGTGTGTGTGAACAGACACAATAATCAGGAGGTCCATGAGAGACGGTGTGACTCAGCAGCGAAGCCACTCCCAGAGGAGGAGCCATGCAACATCCCGCCCTGCCCACCATTGTGAGTCACGTTTGCTTGTTTCTGTGTGTGTTTGCAGTGTGTTTGTGTGTTTATGTGTGTCCATGCTTGATGAATCAAAGAGTCAAAATTTTGGCAGAGCAAAAAGTGTAGCTATAAACACGGGTTTGTGTGTTTGTGTTAGAGATGCACGGGCCCTAGGAAAAAAAGCAAAAAAGTGTGTGCATGTTTATATATGTGGTGTATCAAACACTCCAGCTTTGACACAGCATATACTTTAGTGTATAATGATGTGTAATTAAATACATTTCTTGTTTGTGCCCTCCTCATGTGTGTGTGTGTGTGTGTGTGTGTGTGTGTGTGTGTGTGTGTGTAGCTGGGAGGCGGGCTCCTGGTCTGACTGCAGTGTGTCATGTGGTTGGGGTCTGCAGCAGAGGCAGCTGCAGTGCAGGCAGAGTTTTGGAAACCGCTCCACCATGGTCCACCCTCAGCGCTGTACTGGACTGACCAGACCAAACTCCACTCAGCCCTGCCAACTCCGCATCTGCTCGCACTGGGAGATCAGCTCCAACTGGAGCGCTGTGAGTAACACACACCAGCACATGGGAGCAATAGAGATCGAAAAGTATGTGTTCTTTTGTGTGTGTGAGATTGTGTATGCATATGAGTGTGTGTGTGTCTCTGTGGGCATTTGAGGGCTTGTGTGGGTTATTTTCTTCACATTTCTGTGTGTGTGAGTGCATTGATGCATTTAAGGCTGTGTGTGCTTGTGAATGTGTGTGTTCACATGTAAAAGAGTGTGTATGTTTGATTTTGTTTTTATGCATGTGTATCTCTAAATGTAAACTGATAATCCACAGCATTAAACCCATTGACAGGTGAAGTGAAACTGATTGTCTGATGACACAGTGTCATCTGTCAAGGGGTGGAATATATTAGGCAGCATGTGTTGTAAGCAGGAAAAATGGACAAGTGTTAGTATCTTAGGGCCTTTGGCGATTTGAATGGCTAGATGATCAGTTCAGAGTACCTCCAGAAGAGTCTTGGGGGGTGTTCTCAGTGTGTAGTGGGGAGCACCTACCCAAAGTAATCCAAGGTTGAACAACCCGCGACAGGGTCGTCGGCTCCCACGGTTTAATGATGTGCAGAGGAAGTGAAGGCTAGTCCATTTAGTTCAATCCCACAGGCACTATTAGTCATATTAATGCTGGCTATGACAGAAAGGTTACAGAACAGAATGTGTTGCGCCTTGCTGTGTTTGGGGCTTTTCAGCCACAGATCATTTGGAGTGCCAGTGCTGGCCCTTGTCCAATGACAAAGGATCCTACAGTGAGCATGTTAAGCATCAGCACTGGACCAATGGAATCAGGTGGTCTGAGCCACATTTTCCTTTACATCATGTGGATGAGGATCTTGGTGGTCTAGGTGCTAGATACCACAACACAGATCAGAGGTCCATGTCTGAATAATTCAGACGGCTTTGGCAGCACAAGGGGAATCTGTACAGTTTTAGGTGGTGATTTTTAATATTATGGTGGTTTTTAATGTTATATCTGTTTAATGATTATGTGCGTGTTTTGTGTTCAGCCTGTATGCTTTATTGTTCATGTGCATGCATGTGTGTGTGTGTGTGCTTGTGTGTAGGGGTGCTTCACATGTGTTTGGTGTGAGGGTGTTGTTTTTACATTTCTGTAACATTGTGTTTCTCTCGCAGTGTTCGGTGGACTGTGGTGTGGGAAAGAGAATCCGCAGCATCCGCTGTGTCAGTAACTATGGCAATGAAGTGAATGAAGTGGAATGTAATGCCAGGCTCCGCCCACAGGGGAGTGAGGACTGCCACATGGGGCCCTGTGTCACCAACTGGTACTTTTCCGACTGGACCAACACCGTAAGCACTGACTGGAGTACTGAAAATATACTGCAGTACATCCACTTACATCATAACATAACATTTCTTAACATTGATTTTTGGCACTCAGTTTTAGTTTTGGTGGACATGCTCACACAGTTTTGTATAAACTCCTTATATTTCCCCTTAGTGGACATGTTGTGAGTTCCATCTACTTTATAGCTCTGTCATATATCTGAACAATGACAGACTGTAGTCCAACGTTTAATGCAGCCTCCCTCATTTGCCGCTGGTCAGTTTCTGATTGCAGGGCCTTTGCTGAACAAATGTTAACACAGTAGTAACAGTGACATGGTAGCAGAACGTTTCACATTGTTCTATAGGGAACAGCAGAGTTATTGCCATTTTTACACTTTGTGATCAGAAACTGGCCATTGGTGTAAGAAAGTGTATTGTACAGGTATATATTCATACACCAATGTAGAAAGTATGTAAGTGTACCTTCAAACAAAATGCATGCAAGTAAATGTACCTGCCTTAAATGTCCAGCTGTGCATTTTAAATGAGCTTTGTACTACATTGACTTTAAATATTTGTTGCTTTTTCTTTAGAGTAAATCAAGACACCAATTACTGCAATTTGAAAATTGTAGGTACAAGTAAATATACTGTAATTATCCCAAATGAAGCAACAATAAAAAGAATAAAGTAGGTGTGAGGTGAATAAAAAGAATGTGTAATGCAAAACAGATTCTTGTCTGTATGGTATTAATTAAAATTAACAGTGATGTGGTGTGGCAAGCTAACACCCAACAATACATATCATAAAAGAAATTCAAGAAATGTTTCATTGTGTTACCTAAGATACTAGAGACCTTTGAAAGTAACACATTACTGCAAAAATTGGTGAGCTATTGCTTCTATCTATATACCAACAAGAAGGTATTTCTCTTGACATGCCCATTGTGTTTGAGATTCTTATGTTGCTGTTTGTGCGCTTCAGTGCTCTGCAACCTGTGGTCCAGGAGTCCAGAAGAGGGAGGTGGTGTGTTTAATGAGAGGACCAAGATATGGAGGAGACACAGCAGGAGAGTGTGTTGGGGAAAAACCTGCAGATATGAAGGCCTGCAATGGGGGGCCCTGCACGCCAACAGCAGTGTGGTACACAGGACCCTGGGGACAGGTGAGAGAAGACTATGTGTTTGTGTGAAAACCTAATATTAAAGTAATGGAAAATCTAAGTCATTTTTAACTAAAAGCAGTCATGTAGTATGTACACATTTAAAATGCTTATAGTTCACTCCCCAGCCCATACGATCTATTTATGAAATATGATATCTTAAAAAAAAACACATTTATACATCCAGCCCATTTGTTTACTGCAGATTTGCTCTGCCCTGTCATATTGGTGAAGCTCACAGAGCCAAAGTGATGAGATCTTCTGCTGTGATATACTGGACCCACTTGATATAAGATTGTCGGTGTGTATTTAATGTTATTGACACACTCTGGCTGTGTGTATATGTTTGTTCTGCAGTGTAGCGCTCCTTGTGGAAATGGAACCCAGAGGAGAGATGTTATCTGTGTCCAAAAGCTGGGAAGTGATTTCACAGTGGTGGAGGCCAGTGAGTGTTCACACCTGGACAAACCTTTTCCAGTTCAGACTTGTGAACTCCAACCCTGCAAAGCACAGTGGTTCACCACAGAGTGGAGTGTGGTAAGAGAGAGAGACACGTGCATGTACCTTAACACAAAACATTAAACATACACTGTGTAGGCACCTGCTTATCGAATTATCTAGCTCATCTTCAGACTCAAAGGATACCAGTAGTGAGTTAGAACCCACTTTGCTGCACTCTCTATCACGTATTGATAATTTCTTTTATCTGTGTTTAATGCGTTATCAGAGACTGGCAGCGGTTGGTACCAGTAAATTTGGAATTTGAATTTAAGGGACAGAGAGAAGAATGAGAAAATGTGGAGTGAAAGCATGAGAGAATGAGTGAGAGAAATAGAGAGAGGAGCAAGAGAGGGAAGAATACAGAGCTAAGGAGGAAAACGCAGGAAATATTTTGGGTGAAAGGTAGGAAAACAGATAATGTGACAAGAGGGAAAAAGAAAAAGAAGGCAAGTGATATATATAATGCAATGACTTATTTTTGAATAAAAAATATTTATTATGTCTACTTACTTTCTTATCATCCCACCCCCACATTCCTCCACCCATCGTGTGTGTGCAGTGCTCTCGATCGTGTGGTACTGGACTGCAGACGCGGGACGTTCGCTGTGTTTTGGCTAATAAACAGCACAGTAGTGACTGTGAACAGAGCAGCAAACCACAACAAGAACAGCTCTGCAATACACTGCCCTGCAGCCCTTTGGCAGGTCAGTGTGGGTGTGGTGTGTGTGAGAGTGTATGTGGGTGTGAGAGTGAATGGGTGTGAGTGTGTGTGGTGTGTGTATGTGTATATATGGTGTGTGTGTTTGTGTTGTTTGTGTGTGGTGTGAGTGTGTTTGTGTGTGTTTATATGTATGTGTGTGTGTGTGTGTGAGCGTGTGAGTATGTGTATGTATGTATGGTGTGTGTGTGTGTGTGTTTGTATGTATGGTGTGAGTGCGTGTGGTGTGAGTGTGTGTAGTGTGTGTGTGTATGTTTGTGTGTGTGTACATGTGTGTGAGTTCATGAGCTGATATGAATAAATTTGATTTATTTTTCTAATTTATCTATATTTCTCACACTCCCTCTCTCTTCACCCCTCTCACAAAAAACATTAATATCAAAAATTAATCATTAAAACAAATTAATCATTAATAATTCACTGTATGTTTAGCTCATGTAGAGGTTTGCCCAATAAAGGAGTGTTAATTTTTCTGTTTCTCTCCTCCCCCTCCCTTCCTCTGTCCTTCCATCATGTTACCAAACACTTTTCTCTCTTTTCCTTTCTTGATCGCCTCTTTCCTTTCCTTTCCTTTCTCCTTTTCCTCACTGTCTTTCTTGTTACCCTCCTTTCTTCTACTTGCATCCCTCTTGCCTTCCCTCCCTCTTCCCATACAAAAATGTAATAAATTAACAATACATGTCAATTCATTCCATTTGTATGTTGTAATATATTGGAAACATATTCCAATATATTCCATTTTCATTTTGGCCTCCTTCTTCATCCACCCTGCCCTTTTTACTTTCTTTTACTCCCTTCCTTTCTCTCGCATTCATTGTTTCCATGCTCCTCCTTACCTCCTTTCTCTTTCTTTCACTCCATCTCTCGCCCCTCTCTCCCTCTCCCCCTCTCCCGTGCCTCTGTAGATGAGAACTGTGTGGACCGTCGTCATAACTGTATGATGGTGGTTCAGGCTCGTCTGTGTGTGTACTCCTATTATAAAACGGCCTGCTGTGCCTCCTGCACTCAGAGTGCTCAGCGGGCCAAACGCCACTGACCTCCACGCAGCCAGACGTCAGGCCAGCAACAAGACGGGACCACAGCCTGGCCAGTCATGGACCTCATCCGCTGATGGACCACTGATCAGCCCAGGTCTGCGCGCAGATTGAGGATGAAGCGTTCATCAGAGCTAAGCTGAGACTGGAAACTCAGACATTTTTAAATGCTTCAGTGATCACAGTGCTCCAATCCCGGACTGAGCCCGACCTGCCACTCACAGCGAATCCCACCCACCTGCCCCGCCCAACCCCAAGCAGCACACTTAAGGACTCGTTCTCAGAGAGAGGACTGTTTTTTTGACCAAATAATGCCTTTGTTGTAAAAGCACTAACCTTCTTCTCCTGCTCTATCTGTGGGGCGGATTTGTGGGTAAAGTAAACCTGAAAACCATAATCCCAGATCAGGTGCCCTGAACATTTGATTTGCCTGCGGTCCCCTAGAGTTCATGAATGTGTCACTTTTGAGAACACAGATTTATTTTTATCAGTAGCTGTAGTTAATGGCTTGAAACATTTCATCACCTGCCCCATAAAAACTGCTTCACAGTGAAAGTAACCTTTTAAAGATTCATCCGCTGTGTTAATATAAGGGGACAGAGTGAATTGCCGGAGTAAATCACTGAGATGAGGAAAATAGTTGATGAATTTAGTGGACATTTCAAGCTTTACACTAAAATGAATTTCAAAGAACAAAACAAGTATCGAAAAATGCAATTTTTTTCTCAAGTTTCTTCTCATGTTAGTTAGAGATTCATTTGAAATGTACACTATTCGTACAGAAAACCCACAGGTCAAGATTTTTTATTATTTTGAACCCATTTTTGATATGCCGCTTATTAGGTTCATGTGTTTTTGGTCTGAAATTCAGACTGAACGTCTGTTTCCTGCAGCCAGTCCTGTAAACCACTGTCCCACTTCAACCTTCACATACATGTATGCGTAAGGACCCGCCATGCTGGCTCCTCCACCCTCTTGTGTGAAATAGCTCCACTCTTCCTAAGCAGTGAAATAACAAGTTACTGTTCAAATTGTTAAAGTTTCAGAACACTTATATCACAAGATTGATATGCATGTAGACAATAATAGTTGAATGAACACAGTCTATGTTTAAGTGTGGAAGTGTAATGTATTCAGTGAACGCAGTGTATGATATCAGTGATTACAAATGCAGAGGATTCAGTTTTCTGTCATGCACCTCGTGTGTGAGTGTATACGCCACAGCGTGTGCATGTGTGTGTGTGTGTGTTTGTGAGTGAATGTGTATGTGTGAGTATGTGTGTAAGAGAGTGTATGTGTGTGTGAGTGTGAGTGTGTGTGTCTATGAGAGACAGCAAACGTTGGTACTTCGTGTGTATAGTTCCATAATCATACAGCAGCAAATACCCCTTAGGAGGAAAAATATACTTTTTATATTAAAGAAAAGCAAAACCAGATAGTTATTTATCTATGATTTTTTTTTAAAACACATAATTTATTTTTTTTCTTATATGAAGCAATAAGTGAAATGTGTTTTGAAGATTTAAAAAACAAGTTTTTATGGAGAAATAAACATTTTGTGTTGTATTGTGTCATTAAAAAGGAGGTGCAAATTACTCTCCTCTTCACAGTGATCCAAAATTTGGAATGGCGAGTTCTGTATGCTTGGTTTTAATCATGTGTCACTCCACACTCTAAAGCTCATTGTACAGTCATATGTGTCCCTGTCAAGTTGACTATTTTAAAATTTGTTAGTGAAACTAGTACACATCCTTTCAGAGTACATGCATCTGGACGTTCGAATGTACAGTGTCTGTTTACCTGATCTATTTAACATATTAGAAAGTAATAAACTTAATAAAAAATGTGGCCTTGGCGAAAGTTAAATCACATTTAATGTTTCATTTGTGTAGGAGGGGAACTGTTGTTTTTTTTTCAATACATTCACATTTAAATAAATGAAAAAATAGGTTCCCTGTAAAAGTTGTATAAGCTTTGTTTTAATGTCCCATTTTCTGTTGATATTTTTTGCCTATGATTATGCATGCTGCCTGTATTTGTCCAATAGTGGGCAGTGCTGTGTCACAGCCTTGATCTGGAACAGAATCCTGCATGCAGCGTGCTGGCAGGGTTTCTTAATGGTGTCAGAGTGTGATGTGTGTGTGTGTGTATGTGTTTGTATGTAGCTGTGAGCATGGGAACCAGATGGTAACCTTTCAGAATAAATCACTCTGAACTCTTGTGACATCATCAACAGCATGGTGCATGTAGCAGGGACTCCAGAGTGGAAACATAAAGGACAGAAATCTCCAAGTGAGCCCCAACTGCAAGTGTATGGAGGATCTGGGTGTGATTCCATCACCCCTTGTGCTTCAGGCCCAGATGTATCTGTATTTTCTCCAATCTAAAATCCCAAGTGCCTTCTATATTGCCAGGTGCGCTAAATCCCCAGATGGGTTTCATCAACCACTGTACTTGACTCCCAGGTGTGCTCCAGTGCGTATTTCAGTCCCAGGTGTGTTCTACCCCTGAGTGTACTTAAACCTCCAGGTGTATTTCATTCAAGAGAACTGGGACTTCAGTAGTAATGCTGAAACCCAAGCAGCGAATCGACTTTAGGTGTGCTCCGGGCCCAGGTGTGTTCCAGCACCAAGGACAGGGATACCCTTCCACATCTCTACTCAGAATCACCATAACTATAAAGTCCAGAGATTATGTACTAATCTGGGGATTACAAACTAATGTTGCACTCACAGATTAAAACGTCCATTCTCACTCAGCTACAATTCATAGATTTACATCAAGAACAGCACAATAATTTATGTGTGTACTTTTACACTTGAGCATATGTCTGTGAAGGGGGAAAGTGACATGAAAGAAAATAAGTATTTAGTCATTTTTGTTATTTAATAAATTTCCTTTCAATATATCCCCATTTGCACATCCGCATCTCAGTACGTCAGTACCACAGGTAAGAAGCAATTAAGAACATGCAGATTTGTCTCTACTAGAGGAATTACTGGAACTACAGATAAGGAAGATAAGAGAAAAGCCATCATCGCTCGTAAAGAGCTGCATGATGACCTGGAAGACGAAGATACACAGGTAATTAGAACGATTATAGCAGTCATGTGTGACTGCCCCAAAACTCATCCATATAACGAGATACAGAGATGAAAATATATTCTAATGTTTGCACACAAGCATTTAGATGAATCAGAACTATTTTAGAAGTGTGCTCTGGTCATCTTTTATGAATACAAATGTGTGTTTGGTTTTTTTTGTATTCATTATTTTAAATGTGCATAAGAGTGGAGCGTATATATGAACTGGCAGTATAATGTTTTCCCAGTATTTATACAAACGCACATATATCAACAAACGTGTCTGTGCGTGTGTGTGTGTGTCTGTGTGTGTGTATGTGTGTGTGTGTGAGAGAGAGAGAGAGAGAGAGAGAGAGAGAGAGAGAGAGAGAGAGAGAGAGA
>JBBMFX010000007.1:17263243-17273329 GCA_037832545.1 Rhabdalestes septentrionalis
GTGAGTGAGTGAGTGAGTGAGTGAGTGAGTGAGTGAGTGAGTGAGTGAGTGAGTGAGTGAGTGAGTGAGTGTGTGTGTGTGTTGAAAATTGCACATTAGAAAATACACAGTATAGCATCACAGTGTAGTATAGAATCATGTTCCAATGTACAGTATAAAGTTAGAACTGCACCAGATAAATTCAATATTTAAATTGCATGTATTAAATTGCACAATCATTCCACATGGTAAACAGAAAAATTGCATTTAGTTATGTAGCACATATGATAATTTAGTATAAGCTACCCTGTGTATTGGATGAGTGTGTGTGACTGTTTGCACTGGGTTATAATTAATAGTTTTGATATCCTCATTATTATTCTATAGCGTGGAAAGCAATACAAAGAAAAGAACAGGAAGTTCCTTTCTAAGTAGTCTGAACTTTTAACCGTTACTATATATATCCCTTTGCACTCCCCGTTCTGCAAGCCTTAAAATGCATGTTTACTTCCTAGTCTTTTCTTTTGAGCACTTTCCCTCTTCCCCTCTCCTTCCTTTCCCCTCTCTCTTTCTTTTCAGGCACTCTGAAGAGACCTTTTTTCCTGCACATTCACTTTTTCACCCACTTGCTTGTGTCCCTCTTTGTAAGATTAAATTGTCTTCCCATTTGAAAAGATGTTTTATCTTCTTTCTCTCTTGGCTTCGTGCTCCTGCCCTTTCTCTCCATGTTTTCTCTCTCTGTACTGTTCATTTCTCTGTGTGGATATTTGTTAATACCATCTTCACCCTTGCATGTCATTAACTGTCACTTCTGCTCCTTTCCTTTTTTCATCTGTTTTTTCCCCTGACTGCACTGTACGACACCAACCTTTGTGTTTTTACACATTTCCCATCATTATCCATGTCCTTTTCCCCCCCACGACCTCCCGGCCCCAGGGAGAACCACAGTGAGATTGAGCGTCGGAGGCGAAACAAGATGACTGCTTACATCACTGAATTGTCAGAAATGGTGCCCACATGCAATGCACTGGCACGGAAACCAGACAAGCTCACCATTCTGCGCATGGCTGTGTCACACATGAAAACTCTGAAAGGCAGCGGCAACACAGGGGCTGATGGGACATACAAACCGTCCTTTCTCACAGACCAGGTAGCCTTGCTGGACTCCACACAAGTTTGTAAATTTAGACAATTTTTAAGGATGTGAAAGCAGAACATTACAGTATGTCATCACTTCAAGGAATTGTAGCTTCTTCAGTTGTCTCAAGCATATGGAAAATGAACTACAATTAAACTGATTGTCACTGGACAGTGCATATTTTTGATTGATTTAAAAACAGATTTCTTTCTATAGTTTGTCTACTAGTGATGTGTCTTGTAACCCGCGGGGCGGGTAAAGCAATTGTCAATTTATTTGCGGGGCGGGTTGAGGCGGGTCATTAAAAACAAAATTAAGTTAAAAAAATCCAATCTATAGCCTAAAATGTGTATCATTATCTTGGTATTAATATGACCTGATTTATCATTCATATTCATAATCATGTTTTGTTGCCAGTTTACAGGGCGATGTTTCCAAGCACCTTCAGGCTGAAATAAAGGCTGTTTTCATTTGAATTACAATGCCTAGTATGTCTATTTAATGGTCACGTGTGTGGGGCGGGTTGTAAAAATAGAGACCGTGGTGCGGGGCGGGCCCAATAATTTCATAAAAGCGGGACCCGCGGGTTGGAAAAATACCCGACCCGTGCATCACTATTGTCTACATCTTTAACTTGATCAAATTTTAAGTCATTATGAATAAGACATTCAACCAAATGCATCCATAAATATAAATAAGGTATAAGACAGTGAAACGTTTTTGTTTTAATATTTTACAGACTTATGCGCTAGGTTTTTCACTTCTGTGTATGATAGGTTGGAACTCTTTATGGTTTGTCATAGTGCTGTTTTGACATTCACCAAAGCATTTGCTTTGTGTTCAGTATATCGTTTTTATTCATCACTAAGTCTGAATCAGTCCTTTTCTGTCTAACCACACTCTCTGTCCCTCTGGTTGAAGGAGCTGAAGCACCTGATTTTGGAGGCTGCTGATGGGTTCTTGTTTGTTGTATCGTGTGAGAGTGGACGTGTTGTATATGTCTCCGATTCGGTCACCCCAGTTTTGAATCAGGCTCAGTCGGACTGGCTCGGTTCATCTCTGTACGACCAGCTCCATCCAGATGACAAGGACAAACTGAGAGAGCAGCTCTCCACCAGTGAAAATGCCAACAGTGGTGAGGAATATTATTCTCTTTCTTTGTAGAACAATTCTGTCTTTTCAGAAGCTAGGATAATCAGCTGACCGAACTGTTAAGTTTAATTTGGCAAAATATCTTTTGGAATTTACCCATAACCTTTCTGCTATAGGGAGTCACAGTTACTGATGCTAGTTCATGTTTAAAAGATACACTGTATTGCTCCTTTATCTGCAGAAGGAGGTTTGAGAAAGCCTGTAACTTTGTGAACTCTCTCTTGTGCTCTGTTGCACTCTCAGCAAGGATGCTAGATCTGAAGACGGGTACGGTGAAGAAGGAGGGTACCCAGTCTGCGAGAATGAACCTGGGTGCACGTCGCTCCTTTATCTGCAGAATGAGGTTTGAGAAAGTGGCTGCAGACAGGTTGGACTGATATGAGTATAGTTTTGCAGATTTTAAATTGATATTTAATTTTTTAAATCAGATGTGGGACTTATCCTGTGGAGCCAGTGTCCATGAACAGACTCAACTCCCTAAAGAACAGAAACAGGTAACTCCCTTTCTAGTGCACAGGACTGTGTTGTTTCACAAAATAGGTACAATAATTAATTATTTTAAAAAAAATTTAAATATAAAACTTACTGATGATTTACAAATGTGCATTGCAACTATATCAACATCTCTTACACACACACTCCCCCTCTGATGAACTGAGTGTCTCTCTCTGTTGTCAGGAATGGTTTGGGTGCTGTTAAGGAGGGGGAACCTCAGTATGTAGTGGTTCATTGCACTGGATACATCAGATCCTGGCCTCCAGCAGGTAAATACACACACAAACACACAAACTTACTTGGAGTGCTATATATGGTTTTTGTATTTCCAGAGAACAGTTTTTGTGTGTCTGGTGCAAGTGTCTCAATTTGACATGCAAGCCGAAAGCACTGCTGTTGTTTCTTCGCGGTTAAAAGCGTGCCGGCGACTGCTCCAACCAAGAGCTGTAGTATTTTAGAAAACAATTAAAATGACCACCCGCCAGATTAGCTGTTGTCCGCAGGGTATTGATACTCTGGCTGTTTGTTCAAAGAACACCAATATCCATTGTCCTGCTGCTGACACTTTTTTTTGCCTAACACTGCTGTATATTTCTGTCTTATTCAGGGGTTTCTCTTTCTGAAGATGAATGTGACAGTGGCCAGGGGAACCGTTGCTGTTTAGTAGCCATCGGAAGACTACAGGTTGTGTGTGTGCGCGTGCGTGTACGCATATGTGTTTGTGTGTGATTGCATCCTTTTCCTCTAAACTTTTCTGTGATAAATTTCTCTGTACTAGTTTGTAAGTAAACTATTTTGTAAGTCTTGAAATTGTCTGAATTGCTTTTGTTGTCAAGGTAACATGTTGCCCAAGTGACAACAACTTGAATAGCATCAGCGTCCCTGTGGAGTTCATTTCACGTCATAACTGCCAGGGCACATTCACGTTCGTAGATCACCGTTGTGTGGCCACAGTTGGCTACCAGCCTCAGGTCAGCACTAAAAGACAGATGCTCAGTTATTCCACCACGATGTTTACCAACTCTTGCTTTTGTCTCTTGTTTTTTGTCTTGCTGGAGATTTTATAACTGCTTTTTTTCTGTGTTTGCAGGATCTTCTGGGTAAAAACTTTCTTGAACTTGCCCATCCAGAGGACCAGGGCTTACTCAGAGACAGTTTACAGCAGGTATGTGTGTGATTGGGTGTAAATGTGTGCAATTTAATTGGTGTTACTAGTACTATAAATTCCGGACTATAAGCCGCAAATTTTTTCCAAAAAAATGAACCCTGCGGCTAATAATCAGGTGCAGCTAATATATGTTTTGCCTCGTAAACCGACCAGTCGCCAGACACGGATTTGCAGACGGACCTTTGGGGAGGCACACATTTTATAGGCTCGTATTGGGTTGATATGTTTTATGCGCATTTCAGCCACATCTGTGACGAGTGTTTAGGCAGCTCAAACTCCCGGAACAATCCCGGGCGAATCATATTCCCAGGACGAGCCCGAGTGAGTCCGAGGGCAGGCACGGCCCCCTAAGGCCCGCCCATGATGAAGATAAGGAAAATGAAGACAATTAATTACTTTTTCCTGGTAGGCTGCAGTATATATACGATATATATTTTTACCGGCCGTTAGCAGATGTTGGAGTGTTGTTCGTGCACTGTTTGTGTGTTACCAATACATACGTGAGACACATGCGGCTTATAATCCGGTGCGGCTTGTACAAGTACAAAATTGATTTTCTTTCTAAAATTAGAGCATGCAGCTTTTAATCAGGTGCACTCTGTTGTCCGGAATTTACGGTATATTTTTCTTCCTTGTGATATGTTTTAAGTTCTGAGGGAAAAGGTTTACCTTATTGATGCAGGTGGTGAAGCTGCATGGTCAGGTTTTGTCCGTGATGTTTCGATTTCGAGCCAAATCACGAGAGTGGATTTGGATGAGAACTAGTTCATTCACCTTCCAGAACCCATACTCAGAAGAGATAGAGTACATCATCTGCACCAACGCCAATGTCAAGTAAGGCTACATGCACACACACGCACACACACACTTGGACATTCATACTCCTGTTCATTGGCCAGAAATCCATATAACATGTTTCTTCTGTACCTACCTGAATTACTTTTATAGTGTGTAGAACGTCAAACAGTAAAGTACAACTGTAATGTTTGTGTGATTGCATTATGCATTATTAAATTAGCAGTAGTGACTCAGCCTTACGAATAATCTCTGAAAAAAATCATAAGAAAGAATAAATGTTAATTGAACTTCTCTCTGTGTTTACTATTGTCATTCACAATATCACTATCCTGTTCCATAGTTGTCATTCTTCTACCTAATAGTGTAGAAGTTATACAGCACATCTGTGACTGAGACAGATATAATCAGGCCTTAGATTTTGATCTGGAACAGTAGAATTCCGGATTAACCTTCCGAAGCTCTGGGTTTAATCTATGGTCAACATGCAAGTAAAAATTCAGTTAATTACATTCTGAATCTTTTTCACATATGTAATCAAATTTATTATCTTTTATCCATATCCATATGGTCCACTGTTATCCATTCATTATTTCAACCCATGGTACTGTGCAATGTGGTCCACTATATAGGTGTACGCTTACATCTGACCACCATTTGTTTCATTCATCACTTGTCAATTTCAGACCATAAGACGAGTGCCGCCTAGTAGTGTGTGTGAGAGTGTGTGTGTGTGTGTGTGTGTGTGTCCAAGATCGCAAGCATATATGTAGAAAAGTGCAAGTCGACTCTGACCATCCTATCTCCACTTGTCCTCTCCCTCCTGTTCCCCAATCCCTCCCTTTTGTTCTGCGTGGCAGTAAAGCTCCAAATCAGGATGCCCTCTCCCCTCTGTCTTCCCCGAGGGGGGCACTGCCTCCTTCTCTGGGGCAGAACAGCCCAAACTGCCCCACTGCTTCCAGCCCGGGGCAAATAACCACCAGGTGAGAGCAGTTATTCCCCCGAAGCGGCTGTGGATCTCCATGACCTTGCTGCACTGGACTCCCCTCGTTTAGCTCATTTATTTAGTTCCTTTTCTCTTTTTCCTCTTTGTGGTGATCCCTCTTTCCGACTTTCTGTTGGGGTACAGATAAGTAGATCTAACAGCATGACTGTAGGAACTCTGCCGTCCCTCTCTGTACAGTCCATGGTCACAGGAAAACACTGCTGGTTGCCAGGTGATGGGTCTGTCATGGTTTGTAGGTGGTGGGTGTATGAGAACGAACCTTGAGTATATACTAACTGGTCTGTTTTATCTCTCCCTCTCTTGCTTTCTCTCTTGCTCACGTGTAGACAGCTACAGCAGCAGCAGGCGGAGCTGGAGGGAGGTGCAGGGAGAGACGACATGTATGAGGCTGGACAGGTGTCCCTTCCTCAGGTGAACACACACTCCATTAAGCTGAAGATTGTCTATTTGTGTCTCATGGTAAAGGAGAGAGATATTGGACTTTGAATGTGTTGATCTCTCTCTGTCTCTCTCTCTCTCTCTCTCTCTCTCTCTCTCTCTTTCTCTGTCTCTTTCTAGGTTCCATTGCAAGCAGTAGGTGCTGATCCCAGTAAGAACTTTTATTAATTTCTTCATAGTGATTTACTGTACTAATATCTAAGAACACATACACACTGACAGTTCTCTCTTTTCATACTTTTAAACCTTATTCCCAGATCACTCTAAGCCTATGCCATCCACTGCACCCCCTCCTGGTCAGCAGGTTTACGCTGCAGCTCCTTCTTTCGGTCCCACCTCTCGTGCCAATGAGCCCTTCAGGTACCTATGTGAAACAAGGACATGAAGATCACCACATCAATCCCTTCATGTACCTTTGCCAAATCTACAGTCATTCCTATTGTTTTGCAGCCACCACATATTTATTGCACTAGTGAAGTTTCCTAACGTAATTCATTTTTGTGCGTCTGTCTGCTTGTAGGTCGCCAGCGATTGCCCAGCAAATGCCGCAGGCCCCTCCCTCTGCAGGTCAGCTCCTGGCACATATGTCCCGTCAGAGTGCCCCCTCTGGACCTGCTGTAAATGGCACAAGCCCCATCCAGGCCCAGTCAAGCAGCGCACCACCCACTGGTGTCTGGCCCCCCTCACGACCCTCCTTCAGCTCACAAGTCGGTTACAAACACAGCAGCTTGTGTATATTAATTTGATTCGATGGCACTTTTGAAAGTGTGTATCTTTGTTTTCAGCAGGTGGGAGGACAGACAGGGAAGAGTCAGTCACCCCAGTTTCCCTTGGGAAACTTCAGTTCAGCCCCTCCCCCTTCATCATCTTCGTCTTTTGGTCAGATGGGTGGAGCTGCAGTTAATGTACCGTCCAATACACCAAGCTACCCTCAGCTCAGCAGTAATCCTTCCTCCACTGGCTACAGTAAGTAAGCCTTCAACTGTCAAATCTTGTCAAAAACATCACTCAAATTATTATTTACCAAGTGACCTAATAGGCTAATTAGGGGTCTCCCATCCTTTTAGCAACAGGTTTCCTGTGCTGTTTAAATGTGTTGTGTACAAGCAGTTTTGTAGAGTTGAAAGAAACATTTTATTTTTACCATTGTCTTATTAACATTAAATAATGTTTATGTAAACTTTTTAAATCTGTGAACGGAGGAGTGTTTGTTTCAGATTCCATTTGTTTTAAGCTCCTCAAACGCCCCAGGTCTTGCATCAAACTGTGCTGCTTTGGTTTGAATGGCACTTGCAATGCAAATAAACCTCTTTAAATGCAATCCTACTCCTCTAAACAGCTAGATAGTTTGCATGCTGTTGTTTGTTCCCAGAAATGAATCCAGCTGTGCAGCCAGAGCAGTTAAGTGCCAAAGGAGAGTTGTTTGGATTAAGACCCAGGTTAAGCTTGTGGTACCTGCAATTAGCGCTCTTAAGCAGGTAGTTAAAAATTGGTGTCACAAACCCTACTTCTGATTACCACAGTCATTTGGGTTTTGTCACCAAATGGTACACAGAACTGGCTTCTTTAACAGGAAAAGCCCACTGAAAATCTTGATTGTTTTTAGAGTTGTGTGCTACAGTGGACTAGCTAGCAATTTGCTTGATAAGTTTGCTTCCTGTCACACATTTATGCTGTGAGTACAAAGAGTACTGACTAACTCCATGTTTTCTTACAAAGTAAGCAAAATTAATCATATTCAACATTTTAAATGTAAATCTCCTGTGCTGAAAATTCTGTGTTTCTCTCAGATGATGTCAGTCAGTCGAGGTCTCAGTTCCCCACAAGACCTGCAGAGGCGTCAGGGTGGCAGCAGTGGCAGAGTCAGGCACACACAAGCAATGCAGACACACATTCTCACATAAAGAATAACCAACCGGAGATGTTCCCTGTGAGTACAGCATGCACATTTACACATAAAAAAACAATGCATAGTAACCTTTACTTTTTTACTTAATATCCCTTTTTTCTTCCAGGACGTTCTGTCCATGTTGGATCAGTCTGCAAACTTCAACAATGAAGATTTTGTAGAAATTCCCATGTTCCCTCCATTTGCTGAGTGATCCATCTTATCCTCTCTTTTGTCCACTGTTTCTCTTCTCTAGTTTATTGATCACAGAGCAAGAAGAGGGATTGTTTAAAGCCATAACGTAAGGAAAAAGAGAGAGAGAGGAACAGTAGCACACAGGGTAGAACCGAACTGGCAGGTCCACTCCAGCTGTGTTTTTTATTTGAACTTGTTCAATTGCAGAAGCAGCTCTGTGTTTAAAAATACGCACAAGTGCACTAACTGAGCACGACGAGTCCGACACACTGAGTTACTTTCCCTACCCCCACCTCCATCTCGTGCACACACACACGCACGCACGCACACACACACACACACACACACACACACACACATACATTTGTGCACAGGTTCCGATCTCAGACCACAGTTGAGTTTCTGAGGTGTCTAACGTCAGGTGAAGGTGTAAGGTGAGAGCCTGGTACATGTTGATAGAGTTGAGTATAATTTTTGCACTATCCCCTTATACTCTAAGAATCTCACTCAGTTATGGAAGGCCATTCCTTCTGTAAATAGTGCCCCCATTAGCATGAAAACACACTGCCTGTCAAAGGTTTGAGGATAGTTTGCATTCTTTATGAGTAATGTTTTCAGTGTTAGTTCTAAGTTCTAAAAATTTGTGGGTGCTAATATTCTTTTAAAATATAAAACGACTGTTTACTGAAACATTTTTGTTGACACTGAGCTTCATGTTCATCTAAGTGTCTTCATATGAAGAGCAGGTATTATCTAATTAGTTTTCAAATCTATATTTACAAGCACATATTGATCTTTTAAATGGTTTAAACAGGTCTACAAGCTGATAAAATGGGTGGGGTATGGCAAGTATTTGTATGAGTTGATTTTGCTTCATTGTGCAGGAAAATGGCAAATAACAGCTTTTTGTTTTAACAAAGCTTATTATTGAAAAATGTTTTTAAATAAGAGCTGAAAGAAGTAAGCTTCTAAAACGGCCTATTTTAAATTGATTGTTTTTGTGATGTCACAAAAACCAACATAGGGACTATATTCCCAAAGCTTTTCGAAGTCCAGCAGTTAAGTCCTGTCATTGAAGGGGCAGTTATATCTCTGGAATCTTTCACATGTGCATGAGACTCAATACAGGACAGTCGGTTGAAACAAAGGTCCGTTCAAAAGGCACAGCAACACAAACCCTGTTAACTCTGAGGAAATAAATACGTTTGGAAAATGCTCAGGTAAAAATGATCTGTTTGTGGTAAATAACCCAAATAAACATCAAAAGTAGACCTGGGAGAAAAACCTGAAATACAGGGAAAAATGAGTTAACAAGACAAAGAAACCATAATTTATTATTACTGATATATATATCTATATTTTTTTATAGCTGTCTCCAAACTTTTGACATGCAGTGTATTCATATCATATCTGGATGTGCATGTTTGGACATGCTCACATTTTCTGTTCATCCTTTCTCGATATTTCTGGGTGCGAGCGTTGCTCTTCCTCCTTTTCTGGTCATGTGGTTTGTAGTTTGTTTGCTTTTTTTTTACAGTAATGTTTTTTTATGAGAACAATTGAACAGAAGGAAAAAGACAGCAAAGCAATAATCATGAGCAGAAATCAAGTGTTTTTAAAGCCATTGTTTGCTGAAGTGATGTTATGATGTAATTATGAGACAAGCATTCAGGGTCCTGTTATTTTCCTCCAGTTAGTTGACGCAGAATTGGCACTAGGAAATGGTTAAAGACTAGCAAACCACTGCTAACTAAATATCTAGAAGAACCTGAAGTTTGGAGTAGCATTTATTTCTGTTATCTAATCAGATTAACAATAATCATTTATTTTAT
>JBBMFX010000007.1:17273429-17296506 GCA_037832545.1 Rhabdalestes septentrionalis
AATTTAAGATATGAAATTGAACCTTCTTGGATTAGATCCCTACAGTCCATACCACCATTGTTTGATGTACACTCAGTCCACAGCTGGACATTTTTAAATGGGCTTCTTTTTGTCCTCTTTGTCCCTTTTCAGCTGCACTCTTTAATCCAAAGGTTCTTGCCTTTTAAGTCTCTTTTGAATTTATGAACATCATGTTGATCCAAACCTTTGTTTTTAATACCTTTTTAATGTCTGCATTTGCATTTGTGTGCAAGATTTGCTTAAACGCTAACTCACATACTGGAAATGATGTACTGGTGTCAGCTGTTACTTTTTTCCAGTCGTAGCGAGGGCAGTGTTCTGGTGTGTTTGTTGTAATGTATTTGTTTGTTTTAAACCACTTTGGGGTTTTTTTTTGTCCAGATTTTTACAATAATGTGAATTGCAGTTTATATATTACACATAGATTCACAAATATATGGAAAATATATGTATATGAAATCTTAAACAAGACAAAGAGAAATGTTTGGTTTTTGTATTAAAATGTTATATTGTCAAAAACCATTGTGGGTTTTCATTATGAAGAATTAAAAAATAGGTCTCATACAGACATTTATTTTGCTGATGACCATATTAAAATGTTAATTATTTTTCACCTGACCATTATTGCACCTTTAGACCTTACACCTAAATGGGGTGTGGAAGAGGAACGGAAGCTGTTAAAGGAGTAGAGAAGGGAACAACTGTATATACTAACGGCTTTGCGTTTTAATGCCGTGTCATTAAATCCCTGTTGGTGTAGTGGACGGGTGGGGGCGGGGTGAAATAACTGAAAAAATTGAACAATCCTAATTAAAACCGAATCTAGTCAAATTTTGGCACATGTATTTGTTTAAAACAGATTTTTATGAGGTACTAGTTTGTCTTGGATTTCAGCCCAGATCATGCCTCAGGCCAAAGCGTAGGGAGCACGTGGTGAATCTCACCACATTTAACAACAGTTGCATATCCGGAAATCGAATGCAACCTGAACGGTATTTTGAGGAACTGCGTCACTCTGATCATGAATGAAACAGAAGCTCATCGATCATCCCTGACTGTGATCCGTGCTCCTCTCTCTGTTAGTGCTGTAAAGTATCTCTTTAACCACTGTGGATTGGGTTTCCCCCTACTCATCTCTCTGTCCCTCTCAACTGCTTCCTAACCCCTCGCTTTTCTTTTCTCTTTTCTGTTGTCCATATTATGCTTGATACTATGGGATTGGTGACACATTGTGTAGGGTACGTTTAGTTTCACAGCTTGCTTTCTTCATCCACTGACATGCTTATATGGATATCAATCTATTTCTTAGTTTCATGTTAGTTGTTTGATTACAAAGATTGCTTTATTGGCAGAGCACTAATGTGAAAAAAAAACACTGAATATGTCTCTTCGTCTTACTTTCTTTTCCTCCTTCCCTTCTTTGTTTCCTCTTGGTCACCTGTTCCCTTTTCTCTCAGGTGGCATTAAAACAGAGCCAATCTGCATCTGATTGGTGCAGTTCAGTTTTCAACTCCTATTTCTCTCTGGCAGGTTTACCTGCTCCCTCTCTCGTTTCCTTCTTTCACTGACCAGCGACTCTCTCTCTCTCTCTTTTCCCTCACTTAATGGGGTGGCTTGTTAGGGCATTGCCCCTGGGAGTAGAAGGTTGTGGGTTTAAATCCCAGAATTGCCAGTAGCACAACTGAGGTACCCTTGAGCGAGATATCATCCCCACACACTACTCTCCAGTCACCGCATCACTGGCTGCCTGCTGCTTCACTTGGTTTATGGGTTAAATGTAGGGAAAGTATATAACACAGTTCACACTGTGTGCTGTGTTCACATGTGAATATAAGAGCCTCTTTAATAAATTTCCATGTTCCTAGAAGGCTTCTTTCCATCTCTGGGCGCAGGGGCATCAGAAGCATTTTTAATGTGAGGGGGACGCGTGGGGGCGGTGTTGCTGTGTACGTACAAATCTCGCCCTTTTAGGGGGTGGGGGTGTTTGGGAACCCCTGTTGAATATTTAATCTTTCGCTAAAGAATCCACTACATTTAATTGATAGAAGAACACACCACTGGAAGTCCGCTCTGGATTTGCCTCCAACTCACCAGGTGTAACTGAAGTGAATCGTCAGTGCATAGACCGGCTGCTCGAATTTCCAGTGGTGTGTATTCTTCTATCGATTAAGTGGAGTGGATTCTTCCGTGAAAGATTCAAGATTCAACAGCACTGGGTGAACGAATTATTTATGTTAAATGTGAGGGGGTCCAAACAAATAATTATGAAATGAGAGGGGGACACATTCCCCTCTGATTGAATGATGACAACACCCATGTCATGGCCCTCCTGTAGCTCACCTCTTCAGTCTTACTGGTGATGGATGCTCAGCAGGGTTTCTGCCTGGAGGCTCTCTCATCCCATTAAAGGTCTGACCGTTACCAAACTCCTCTTTAACTATTAATCGGTGATGCAGGTGCCAGGTGTGGGTGTGGGGTGTCCGGCAGGGCAGTGTGGACACGCTGATACCTGCGATAAGCGAAGTAGTCAGAGGTGGCTGGAGACAGCAGGGTGAGTTGTCTGCAGCGGCCATACAGTGGATTTACTTTTAAAGCATGTAGTTTATTAATGTGAACCAAAGCTGACCTGAGCTGTTGGATGTTAATGGAGATCAACGAAAGCACAGGCAACATTGGTCCCAACTACTCTTGAGATGGAAGAGATCAAGCTGATGTTGGGATGTTATCATGACTTTTTTTGGGAGGTGACTTTTCTGAACAAACTGTTGATATTCTAAGGGAGTTTGAATGAAAGGCCAAGCAGGAGGAACTTCATGCATGGACTGTTTCTTGCTGAATGGTAAAGTCTAATGGTAGCACCATCCAGAGCCATCTAAAAAGTCATTAGCCTCCCTCCTCCTGCATCCCAGATGGACATTGATGTGGACTTGGGCTTTGCTCTCTTCTTCTTTCTGCTCCTGTGTGTGTTCTTGTTGGCCACAATGGTACGGTGTGCCCAGATGGTGCTGGATCCTTACAGAGCCATCTCAGTCTCCACCTACCAGGAGGAACAGGTGGAGGGATGAACATACCTCAGCAGTCAACAGAGAGAGGATTACAAAACTAGAACCAGACTGATCCACTGTTTGGTAAAACTTTAATTTGGTAACTAATTTGGTCATTTTCTACAGGGTTGACTATTGCAATTCTGTCCTTACTGGGATTCACAAAAAGTTCATTAGACAGCTTCAGCTCATTCAATATGCCTCTGCTAACTAAAAGGAAGAAAAGAGAACACTTTGCTCCAATTCTTGGATTTAAACCACTATTAGACTGTTCGGGTTGTACTTAATATATGATGAGCAAATAGAGAATTTTTTTTTTTTTACATGACAGTTATAAAATCTAGTCATGCTTTCAACACTAAAGATGATTGGAAATATAAAATGTGGTAGCTCGTCTAACCACACAGGTACAAACTTGGTAGTATGTGATCATAGATAAGAATGTGATATAGTTTAATGTAACTACAGACTCCAAAATTTGTTAACCACACTTTATCTATCAGATTTGGCAGAACTTTTATTTTGTCAACCAGCACGTTCGGTGAATGCCTGAGACTTTAATTTTGAAAGTGGTGAAGCTCCTGCTATAGTGGTGTGTCTCAGCATGCTGTTTCTCCTGCTGGAGGATAAAACTCTCTTTTTATTTGTTCAGTGATGTCCCGGGACATCCCTGATTAAAGCCTCGTCCATCGTTCCGTCATTTCCCGTAAGAGTCTTCTGGCTCGTATTGGATCTCTAGATCAATGTCCGTGACCCGAGATGGACAAGGTTAAAGTGTGTGCGTGTGGATCAGACCCCATATGAGTGTTTTAAGGTTTAATCTGTTCTGTGGGGGGCTTGTGTTTGGCAGGAGCAGAAATGGCTTTGCTGGGGACTTTGCTGAAGTCTGGGGTCTCGATGCTGCACTGCGTGAGACAGTTCAGTACCGGTGAGTTCAGCAGTAGTAGAATCAGTTCAGTAGTGAGTGTGGTCGCTTGATGTTGAAGCCAGTCTGAGTGTTGTGTACGGTTAGCTGTGCTTGTGAATTATTGTTTTTTTCTATATTAAAATATTATTTCTATGTATTTCCTAATAACAATACGAATACTACATTATTATTGTTATATTATGATGATGATTATTATCAATATTTTGCTATTGACATGCATACAGTTTTCCATGTTTCCCAGCCCGGCCACAATATGATTGAAGTTTCATTTGATTCTGTGATTTCTCTCTCCTTTATAAGGAACGTGTTCTCTTGTGCGAATGCACGCCATCCCAAAGCCAAAAAACGTGGATCGGTGGACTGAGAAAAGGAGTATGTTTGGAGTATATGACAACATCGGCATTTTAGGTAAGTACTTGCAAGTACCAAAAATAAGTCCTACCGAAAATCTGTTGGCAGAATTTATCTGGGGCCCTACCGACATCTTTCCACAACTAATACCTAATAGGTAACACCAATAACAAGTCAGTTTACCTTTTACATTGCACTACAATCATTCTAGTGCAGAGCACCTATACAGACATAGTGGGTGACATGGATTAATCAGGCGTGGTAGATGTAATAAACCATGTTTAGCAGATGCAGTTATCAACCATGCCATTTAATGGTAAAGGAATGAAACTTTAGGGCCCTTAGGGACCGTGTGGGTAAATGACCACCACAGTGTATGTGTAGGGTTAATGCAGCAAATTGTCTGGCCACTGTAAGTGCTGCTGAGATTGAGTGTCCCTCTGCTTCCATCATGGTTAGGGGACTTTAAGGCTCACCCCAAGGACCTGATTACTGGGCCCGTCTGGTTGCGAGGTTTTCGTGGCAACGAGTTCCAGCGCCTCACCCGAAAGAAACGAATGGTGGGTAACCGGATGATGACAGAGGACCGACACAACCTGGAGAAGAGGATCCGTTACCTGTACCGCCGCTTCAACCGCTATGGAAAACACAGATAGGGACTTTGTGGCTCCTGATTTCTCTTCCGCCTTCTGTCAGGCTTTGTCTTTTGGATTTAAAAATGGCTTATTAAATTGTTATAAACTTGTAAGTACACTTTTTTTATTATCATGCAGTTTAAAGAATGGCTGCTGTCAAACGGTGCTGCAAAAGCACATTTTGACACTATGCTGCAATGCAATAAATGTGAATGTGCATCATGGATGTATGTGCCATCTGCTAATTATGTACCAGAGGTTGCGGTCAGTACAACCCAGTCCAGTACATTCATCCAACACACGCCCGGCCGCATACTTAACACCCACCACCACTACACCCTCTCAACACCCATTTCAGCAGATTTAATGTAAATCTCTCCAGATCATTTGTCTTCCTCAAAGTTTCAATACAAAACACAGTATCAAATTGTGAACCCTGTAACAAATCAAACTGGGACCTGAGTGAATTTTATATCTTTATCGTGAAAACAAGGCAGATTAGTTTGAATGTATTTCAGATTAACACATACTGTCAATCTGTTTATTAAAAATACAGATATAAAAGCATAGATCCAAAAGAAAGGAGGCTAGAAGTAAAAAATGTATAACAAAAGTATTAGCCAAAGTGACTTCTCCTCACTGGAGTAATCTTGCTCACTGAGCACTCAACAATAATAAATAATCTTACACCTAATGTACAGAGAAGTTTTCTTTTGCTTTCAGTGGGAAAAAAATCCATGAAGTTGTTTGAGTGAGGATCAGTGGGAGAGTGAGCTGGGGCTGGGGAAGCCGGTAAAGGTAGCCTCAGGAAGAACAGAGAGATCAGAGTCGACCTGCAACACAAAACAAAAGCATTAATCTCACACACATCACTTTTGGGCGTCTGTGGACACAATTCGGTATTTTATGTGGTGTTACTCATGACCTTCACAAGATTTGTGCATTTTGTTTTATTACTATATAAAAATTTTTTTAATGGTATTTAGTGAAACTGATATTTTCCAAAAAAGTTTCCAATTTCCAAAAGTTTTTAAATGAATCCTGCCTTCACTTGTTTCTGAAAGGAGCTGATCGGTCTTTAGTTTTGCTGGGCTGATTCCTCTTACTTGAGTGTCTCTCTCCTTCTCTTTTGGAACTCGATTCCTCTTTTTCTTGGGTCCAGTTGTTGATTGGTGTGGGACTGAGGGGGAGGAGCCATCATCATCTGCACCAGGTACACCATCTAAAACGGCTCCACACTCGTCCTTTCAAAAGCAACACGAGAAGTAGAGAGTAATAAATCTAAATGCATAGTAGTGGAGCATTTAATTATTTATAGGCCGAGAGAGCATTTCCTCTTAGTCATTTTCCAGACAACACTGGTGATTCTCCTGCTTGATGTGTTCTAAATGAGAACCTCTAACACTGCTGAGCAGGGGAGGCCCGTGGTCCAGCGTGTTTTGGTGATTCCCCAGCTCAGAAACGCCTGCTCACCAGTTAATTGGCAGGTTTATTGAATGTCAAACTGTGCCGGCCCTCCAGGAAGGGAGGTTGACACCCTTGCTGTTGCGAGTACATAGAGGGGGACAGTTGGTCCTCTTCTCAAATTCAGAACCAAGACCCGACTGCCACTGAAACTAGGCCTGTCACAATAAACAATACATCAATTAATCGCACAATAATTAAAATGAGGTCGATAATTTTCCAGCCGCGATTTTCCTCGTTTTTTTTTTTTTCTAACAAAAACTCTTGACAACGGACTTCACTGTGGTGTATTGGTCTCTACCGCCCCCTCTCGTTTCCTTAGGGTAATGAGGCATAACTCCTCTGGGTTAACCTAATTGCTATCCGCTTGGTGAGAAAATGCGAACGTACCGGACGGGAATTTTTTTTTTAAGAGACCGGCTCTTTTTTGGGAATGTGCCAGAACCTCTGAGTCTCATTTCTCCTTGTTTATCCTCAGAAGCGTCCTTGGAGCCGTTACGCGAAATGTGCTTCACTCGGCCTGGTGCGCTGCGGAGCTGAAAAAGCTCTACGTTTGTAATACTGATAGTAAAAAATAGCCAGGTAATAGTATAATCAGTAAATATATTTTATTTAAATGGGAAGAGTCTAAATTTACAGAAAGACCTTTAGAACTGCAGAGAGCCAGTCCAGTTTTAACGTGCACTCGACGGGGCAACCACCAATCTCTGGGAATCTTCACAGTTAAATAGGGCTCAATGAGAGCTTTCCAAAGGTCCCTTGTTTGCCATATTATCCCCTATGAGCCGGAGTTATTAAGATGAAGGCAATCGCCTTGTACAAAAGTATAGGGACATGGTTATTATCATCTGTAGAATCATATCTTAGCCAAACTTGGTTAATATAAATGCTTTGTGTGTTGATAATTTATACAGTTGATTTTATATCAAAATATTTGGATTTTTGCCTGTTTTGCTTCCATACCATAATGTTTGTTATTGACACAACCCAGGTCTGAGTGTTGTTTCCTGGCATGTCATTCTTTAACAAATCTGAATCTAATATATAATTTACTGCTTTTTACAATGGGAGAAAATTAATTAAGCAGAATTAAGTTGAAATGTATTGCCCAGCACTGAGCAAGAGAATGTTTAGCACAGCTGGACACATTGCTACTCCTGAGAGATCCTGCCTTAAGCCACACAAAGTCAAGGTATGCTGACTGTTACAATGTCTTCAAATCCCAGGGTTATGTGGTCTTCAGAAGTCAATGTTTATGGATCTTTGAAAGGGTACATTTGCATTATTATGCCATTATTATTACATCAGTAGAAAATGGACACAATGACTTATCATTTATTGCAATAATTTCTGGGACTATTTATTGTCCAGCAAAAAAGGCTTAACTGAAACTCTCTTAACTAAATCAACAGGTAAGAAATGGCCTTGCCCTCTTTTTTAATTTTTGTGTATGTGTTTAAAAAAAATGAAATAACCACAGTACAGCTGTGTCTAAGACTAAATAGCAAATGTACAATTAGCAAATAAACATTCTATTTTAAATCAAATACCGGGGGTCATCAAGATATCCATTACTAAGACAGGGATGTAACCTATATTTTTAATGCAAGTCGAAACACACCCTAGCCTAAGTTAATAATCTGTCCTAACACTGGTAAAAAAAATGACAGAAAATGAGTAAAAGAAATGAGTATACGGCCAAATGAATTGAGTCACCAAACATAGCAACACAAATGGAACCCTTACTGGCGCTTTACTGGGCATACTGCATATACTTCTGCTGCACGCCACTAAACTAGTTTACCCATGTGAGAATAGTAAACTCGAGGATCCCCTGTAATTCCATTATTGAGCAATACGTTATTAAATGATATGATATAGCCTCTTTCATTTAGGTAAATAAATTCGGTTTTGCAATATCTGATCTTGCTATATGTAATGAGAAAAACCTGCAGCAAAAATAAGCTGACAGGTGTCTCACCTCTAACGCTATTGTGAGCTGGGCCGTTCTGTAGTCGTCACCATAGGAGTCAAGTGTCTTCATGAGGAACCTGGCAAACAGATACAAATATTGTATCCACAAAAATACAACCTACTGATTATGCTGTATCTTTATATGTTAAAGGGTGCATATGTCTTAGTTACTTCACCTGGATTAAAAACACCAAATTTATGTACTGTCACTCTTAGAATGTCAAATATAACTGGGTGCACAAAAATTCAGCAGCACTTACTGTGGTTAGAATTTTTAATTACCGCTGCAGCCCTAGCCCTTACCTTCTCTCTTTCTTCAGTCTGCGTGTTAGTCTTTGAACTTGGTGGAGACGATTTAATATCCTTTCATTCACCTGAAAATATAACAGTATAGAGAAAAATCAGTCAGTGAAGGCATGAGATGTATGATTGCTTGAAAATAATGAAAATTGCTCACAGCAGCCTACTTTATACAGACTCTAAAACTAAGAGCTCACATGATCCTCATGAAATTTTATCTAGATATTGTGAGCAACAGCTCCTATATCAGTATGAGTATTGGTATCTGGATCCTCTCAGCTGTAATTAATTTATCTAATCGCAGAGTGGTTGTGTTCAGACTAACTGCTCCACTGCCCTGATATTTTCACAATGTATGATCTGTCCAAAGTTTGTCTGTGACCTCAGAGGTAAGCCATATAGTCTATATATGAGTTTTTAGTACATTTGGAACATCTGGTAGATGATTCTTTGCCATAAGTCCCATTGTTGTCTCATGATGTCATTTAGTTTTATATTAACCATATTAATTACTGCTGGCTTTCAAATTAATTAAGGCTTCAGCAGGTCAAGGTCAGGATCCCACTGCCATAGTCCAGGTCAGCTTCTAAAATGCTCTTCTGTGTAATCTTAAATCATATTTAATGAAAGATATGCACAATGTCTTTCTAGGCCTATAGGGTGCTTTTACCATATCAAGACACTAACTGTCTCTACACTGATGCTAATATCTCTATACTGACTATACTGACAGAAAGTGATATAAAGTTACATTTCACACTGAACTAAAAGATTAACCATGATATAATTTAAATAAACCATTAAGAACTAAAGATAAAACATAGATTCATAACAGTTATTTCATGCATAAATTACGGTGTATAGTAATTCTGCCTCTGCCTAGCCAGGCTGCAAACGTACACACAAGGTTTTGAGGGAAAACCCAGGCGCACCTGTTCAATCTCCTTGCACCTCTTGCTCAGGGCCTGGTATTTCTTCTTGTTCAGTTCTCTCCGGTCATCCTCACCATCCTGCCCAGGGCCAGTCGTAGGCTCTTCATTGTCCAGGATTTCATTGCCTCCTGGACCCAGCTCCACTCCAGCAGCCTCCAGTTCAGCCTCCAGAATGTGACCCCCAAAGAGTGGTGGCAAAGCCAAGCCTGAGAAGTCCTCCATCATCTACAGCACATTAAGAAACAGAGTTTCCCTTCACTACACAGTATCCTACACAGTGTATACATGGAGTTCATCAGGAAATGTCTACATTTGTAGCACACTTATGATATGGCAACTCAGCAGTGTGAAGTGTTTCTAACACTGCAGGAACTGAGGCAGGTGACATTCCAGGTACCATGCTTTGATCAGTGTTTATGATCGGCTTTGACATGTGCTTTGATCGGCAACAGGGTGCATAGCAGGTATATTCCTTACAAAAAAACAACACAAGGATATTAAAACTGTTACTATATTGAAGTTGATATGCCTAATCCTAATGGGTGGGATTTCAATATGTGTGCAAGCACATTTCATTTTACCTTCTTCAAAATATTGGGAAAATTGGGACACGCCTGTTTTTCAGAGTTTGGACTAGGCCCCTAACATCCAGTGAAGGACAATCTTAATGCTTCAGGCATTTTTGACAATTCCATGCGTCCAACGTTGTGGATACAGTTTGGGAAAGATCCTTTTCTGTTTTAGCATGACTGTGCCCCATTGTACAAATCAAGGTACATAAAGACATAGCTGTTGAGTTCAGTGAGCCAAGCATTCTCATCCAACACCAGTGCCTGTCCTCATAAATGCTCTACGGAATGAATGGGCAAAAATTTCAACCCAAACAATACGAACTCTTATGGAAAATCTTTCAAGAATAGTGGAAGCTTTTATAGCTGCAAACAGTCCATATAAATGTATACGTATTTGAATGCAACGTCAAGTCCCCGTTGGTGGAATAGTGGAATAGTATTTTGCTTTGAAAAAACATGGTCACAGACACATTAAACTGTGCATTTATCACTTCCAGAAAATAAGAACAACTTAAATGTAATAAATATTTCCGTAAGTCACTGTATATTACATTTTCGAAAGACATTAATCAAATACACTTACCTTTGGACTGTTTTGTTCATCAGTAGATGTTCTGGTTCACACTCCTGAACCGCTCTATCAGTAAACCTGCAAGTAAAACTCACTTTAATCTGTCTTTCATCAGTGCCAACCATACGTCAGTTAATGATAACATAATTCTTTATGTCTCTCATTAGTTTCAACATGTAAACTCTTCATCTAAACAGTGTAGATACACAGGGCGCGTTTTGTTTACGTCATTCGTTCCTTTGCTGTTGATCACAATTCCCATCATGCAACGCGAGTAATGTTGAACTACAATTCCCATGAAGCAACACCAACAGAGAGCAATATGGCGGGTGGTGAGTGTTTCATAGCAAGCTAGCGAGCAGTAAATAGTCATTTTTTATCCGTTTTAGTCTTTTTTATGAATTTCTACGTACAGTATATTCACATGTGTTTTTTGTAAGAGAGGAGATAATATGTCGTGTTGGTACATACTGTCATTAAAGCGTTTTAAGTCGTCTTTGACCTTGGATTACAGTGCAGGATCAATTCTGGTGTTTTGAGTTTTACATGGGATAGGTTGTGAGATATTGGTTATGATTTAAAGGTTATAAGTTACAGGTAACTAGACATAGATTAAGATTTATAGATTGAGTTATAGATTGTTTTAGGTGATGTGACAGTTTATGCGTAATAGACTTTGAGATATAGGATGTGAATGTTATGAGATATAGATTATGAGACATTGGTCATTCTTATTGCATATATGAAATGACAAATAAGTTGTGCGACATAAGTTATGTTTATTGCATTAATTTTTAATTACCTTCATAAATATTTTTTCTCTCCTGATCTGGAACAATGCACAGCAATGTCAGCATTACAAGTATTTTGTTACAGTAATATTCTTGGAATTATATTGCACTATTTTTATTTTCTGATTTTGTTAATCTATTGTTTATTAACTTGTATTGTTCTTTTTGCACTGAGCATGCTAATGACAAAAGAATTTCCCTCGGGATGAATAAAGATCTTTATTATCTTCTTGTGTTTCCTTTTTAGTCGGCAGGTTTCTGAGAAATGCCTGGAATAAGGAGCCTGTTGTGACAGCAGCCTGTGGACTGGGAGCCCTGGGTCAGTGGGATAAAAGTTTATAAACACACTATATGTCCAACAGTGTCCAGACCCTCCAGAGGGTTTAGCTCTCTTAAAGTGCACTTGGTGTTCATACAGGTGTTCAACTACATGCACACAGTTTTTAAGACCACATAAATTCATTGCCAAAGAACGGAATTCTTCAGAGCAGTTGAATGCAGTCGGGTCCTCACAGCAACAATCCAGCATCTAGAGCAGGGGTGCATAATTCCCGTTCTAGAGTACCGGTGTCAAGCACAGTTATTATATTCCTGTCATTTGGCAGATGTTTTTATCCAAAGCGACTCTCAGTATGAGAACACTTTCAGGACAGAGTGAGAACCAGAGGAGAGTAATAAGTGCTAAGACTTTATGTAAGATTAGTGCTTGAAGATGTGCTGAGAAATGTTTTACCCAACCATAATACCTTGAATGAACACCCATAAAGGTAAAATTTGAACCAGGAATGAACTCTGCCCATGTTTGAGAATACAAATACTAAGGTGATGTGATCAAGGCAACTGATAAATCCAGAAGAATAAGAATGAAGGACTGAGCTGCTGTTCTGGCTGATTTTTGAGCCTTAGTCACTGATAGCCTTAATTTAGTGTTCAAAAGCTCACCAGTTTCACACTCCTGGTCTGGAGCACAGTCTTCCCTAGTCAGAAGAGTTAGTAACCGCATCGAAAGGGGACAAAATCAATATTAATAGGAGAGATGTTTAACATATTGGCTTAGTACACTGAGTAGGTTTCCTAGACAGGTATTCATTCTAGCCATGATTTACACATGCTTAAAAAGGGTTCCTCAATCATTCTTTTAAAGGCAAGTTATATAAGAAAGCATGACTGCTTAAAAAACAGTTTTTCTGATAGTTAATTGGTTCTCTGTTATGAAGAAACTTGTGTGAATGTATAGTTCCACATAGGTTCTCCTATCATTAGATGAACATTGTTTAGCATAGATTAATATTTTTCTCTTTTTAGGAAAATATTCACACAGTGTTAAGTTAACATTTACAATGAATTTAAACATGTCACATCAGAACTACCATTAACTGAATATGACTGTATATGAAGTTAGTTGTTCCTGGGAGGATTTTAGTTGTTTACACAACGAACTAAATGAATATGTATCTTGACACAGGATGTCTAGTAGTTGCAGTGATATGTTGTTTTTTTTCTACAGCTCTCATTTTGCCATTGGTCAGCCCCTACACCAAGTACTCATCGATGATGAATGATGTTGTACCATACAACTACCCAGGTAAGAGATTTACTGGTTTATTAGTGCACTGTATTGCAATCATTGTGGACTTCCTTGCTTAGTATATTTTCTACTTGAATATAATATGAATTCATTAAAATTCTTTCTTTATTAATTCCTCACCCAATCTCAGCCTTTAGCAAAATAGTGCAGCTCAAAAACTAAATATATATTTTATGAAATTCCTGAAATTCCTGTCTACACAAGCACAAAAAAAGCCACTCAGTTCAATGGAAAATGTAAAGACACGCTGTTAGGAGCATGCCAAAACGATGGGCAGCTGTATAACCCCAACCATAACTCTTTTGGGCCAGTCAGAATTCTGAAAATGGTTATTACCAGTTTTCATATGCTAGTAAGCTTTCTCGCAAAACAGGTGATGTTTGCATTGGGTCTGTGCATGCATACAAATGGTTCTTTTTCTGTTTACTTTCTTTTATTTGAACTGATCTTGTAGGAATTTTTAATGAGGCGTGTGATGGTTCTGTCCAGACCCGTGCCCAGTCTGGTAAATTCATGAGATTAAGTCATTTTCATGGACCATTATTTTGGACGGATGTAGCTATTGACAGAGGGCGCTGCTACTTCAGTTAATAGGACAATAGCCTCACTCTTTTGTTTACTGGTGAAGTTCAGCTTATTTCAAAGTGCTAGTGAAGTTCGGCTTATTTCAGAGAGCCGTTTCTTCTGACACAGCTCCCAAAGAAGGAAGCTTCCAAACGGCTCATAGTTTATTATCATCCGTAGTAGTGTTGTGCTGGTCGGCTTTAATTTAACACTCGTCCCAAACCGACCCGTCAGGAGATGCATACAGCCCCACCCAACCTGATAAAACTCCATGTAGATACTTACCCAAAACCCGACGTGACCTGAGGATAAAAACTAATTGTTTACAACATGTTTTGATCGATAATGAAATGCGTTTTTTAACTTTTAAATGTATTTGCCTGGGACTAATATCATTTATAGTAAAATGAACAATAAAAGTTGTGGAAACCACATGAAAATGTGGACATAGTGGAAGGCTATATGACAGAGGATGGACTTCGGTTTGGACCGTCAACTTGGACAAAATGTATTTACTGGACCTTAGTGATTTTTAATTGAATACCTCTGGCCTAGTGTAAGTTGTGCATACAGTCACAGTCAAAAACCTTTTTTGAAAACAGAGTTTCTGAAAAGCCTAGAATAATTTTTTTAGTTATCAGTGACCTAAACCACTGTTTGCATGTGGATGAAAGGCCAAGAGAACATCTTGTTTCATTTCAAATCCATTGTGGTACAGAGCCAAAGAATTGTGTTGATATTTATGGACCTGACTGTGGGTCTTTGTTCCTACATTTTTTCATTCTGTTTTGTAATGTTTCTTTTTTCTGGAAAAAAGATATACAATGTCTATCAAAGACTAATAACTACTTAGCAATAACGTACAGATGAGAAAAAACATATTTGCTGCTTTAAAGATTTACATAAACATTCTGGATCTGCAGAACATTAGCAACAATGTTTTTTTTTAGGTGAATGCATTGCAATATTTTGGTAAATATTGGAAACTTTTGGGAAGATTTTTGCAGAGGGTTTGTGTGTGATGCATTCTTTGACATGTTTAATGCATTTCTGCAGAGAAGTGTGAAAGTGAACTTGATATTTAAAATCACTTGTTAACAACAGTTGTCTCTCTGTGTACCTTCTGACTGACACTTATCCTGTAAACCTCATCTCCTAGTTCCTGTACGGGACGATGGAAACATGCCGGACGTTCCAGCCCACCCTTGTGATCCACAGGGCAGGAGTCTGGACTGGCTGAAAAATTTTTAAGGAATCCCCCTGCTGTACAGACCACATATTTCTTTCTCTGCTTGTGACTCAATGGCTCTCAATAAATGTGACTTGACCCGATATTAAAGCTGTATGCAAGTACTTTATACAGCATTACAAAAATAATGGATTTCCACAATAAAATGCAAGTGAAGAAAATAGTCAGAATTCAGATATGGCATTTCAACCTATGTAAGTGAAGATTTTTTTAGGTGTTTCAACAAAATCAGCCACATATATACTTACTTATGACATCTGGGTGCAATTTAATTTCTTCTGGGTAGGTTATGTAATGTACAAAGTGGGACATTTTTAAAGTCCTCTGTCATGTGGAACAGGCCTCGTCTAAATGAAACTCCACCTCAAAGAGGGAATAGTTCAGCTTGTCAAACTAAACAAAGTAAACAGAGATAGCGATTACCATGGTTTATTTTCATTCTTACACAAAAGAGGAAACAAGCTGAGGGACTGTCTGAACCCCCAGACGAGACCAAATATACATCCTGATGCCTGAAGAACAAGCTTCACTGAGCTGCATGGTGGACGGTTAGAGGCGCAGAAGTAACTACAGGCTGCAGTGTGCAAGAAAACTTCAGCAGACCAGAGAACTGTACATGTGGATAATAAATCTTAAAGAAATGATCAGTATTGAACAGTTTACAGTCAATGTAACACATGTGCATCAAAGACAAAGTAACGTTTCATGTGAGAAATATCCATTGGTTCTTAATCTGAAGACCAGAACTGTACAGCGTAATTTCGGAAAAACAAAGTTTCCTCTATTTGCTCTAAAAGACACCAGTTAGTAAACACATCTTAAAACTCATTACATTCATACACAACGCTTGATTAATGCATAATACATGTAGATTAATCAGATTTTCCCTCTAATATGCTCAACTGAATCTCTTTCAGAAGAGAAAGAACAGAAATTCCTCCAGCAGATGTCATGTATAACCTGATAATACTGAATCCACAATAACTTACAGAGGCAGAGGAGAGGCAATTGCACTTTTGACATGATTTTTTGACACCATTTTTAAAAACTTACATGTTCATATTAATGCATTAAAATACAGTTTAACCAGATTAAGTACTTTTTCATTATCATAGACATTTGGATTTGGAGCTACTGGGTATTTACAGTGTTAGCAACAAATACATTTTCTTGATCAATCAACCACTTGAATCTCATTAATATGATTCCTAGGCAACAAAGTGAGCTATATCAGACAATAATCAAACATAAAATGTAACAAATTTGCAAATGTTATGTCTATCTGAAATGGTAAGACAAATTATCCAAATATCCCAAACATTGCAGGCAGTACAGTGAATGTCTTTATCTACACTTTAGTTCTACAGTGTCATTCAGCACTTCCTCTAACACTCCCTCACTTTCCAAAGCTTTCCTACACAGTTTCCAGATGAACGTCCAGTCTCTCCTCAAACCCCTCCTGTGCTGTACCAAGGATCTTTGCAGCTCAACACTAGAGGTTAAGTTTGACTTGTTTTGGGGGGAATTTAGGGACAAAAAACTAATTCTGTATTGTCTTAACACATTCAATGACCATCAATATATCCCAGTCCTTTTCCAGTCACACCAAACCACTTCCTTTTGTCTTTCTCATTCCACATCCTTCAGCTTGCTCTCACCTCTCCACACCAACCAAAATCTTTCAGAATGCTTAAAAACACCTGGCCTTCATAACATAGAATATTATTTCATAAAGAAAAAGCCTCATAAAAACCTGATATTTTTACACACATTTGTAAAAATAAACACTTGATATTTATATCAAAGTATGAACTACATCACATTATTCATTTGTATCATGTGAAAAAATAGAAAATGGGACAAAACTTTTTTGTAAAAAAAAAAAAAAAATGAAGTCAAGCAAGCACAAAACTGTCCATAAAAAATACCCCGCTCTCACATTTCTGGCACGGGCATATTTTCTAGGGGATGGGAATCCCATCTCAGTTCAGGCTATTTGCGTCCTCATGAACACGGCATTTTAGTACATGGGCTTATATTGTATATTCAGTATCAAACCCACTGTCTATAAACCTGCCCGAGGACTAGACTCAGCTCAGCAGACTAAAAAACAGAACACTGCAGCACATCTACCGTTCACATTTCACTTCTGTAATTCTACAAAGGCAGACTTTGACACTGCAGCAGCAACACATCCTCACACCAAAAAGCAGCACTCTATAATTTCAAAATGGACCTTTGTTGCTATTTTAGTTTTACTTCTTGTTTAAAAGATATACTTTTTCACATATATTTTTGTACAAGAAGTCAGGGTGGTCCTGTGTTTCTAAACTATAGTTTTCAGACAGGAAAAATGCTCCTGTTACATGGAGTTAAATTCTCTGTGTGTTTCTGCCTGACATTCCTAAAACTCAAGAGGTGATCCTAGGGCCTGTTGGGGCTCCAAGCAAAAATTCACTGGGGGGCCCTCTCTAACAAGTTTTTGACCGTAGTTTAAAGAGTCAGCTCTCGTTCGCCATCTAGTGGTGTGGGGGCCCCAAGCAGCTGCCTGCCCTGCCTGCTGGCAATAGAGTTTAGATCGGGCCCAAAAAATGAGACGCGACCCGACACGAGCCCGTGCACCTTGTGCCCGAGCCCAGCCCGGACCTTTAATTATCGGCCCGAGCCCGATTTAAACCCGACAATTTTTTAAAATACGTGTGATGATTAAAAAAATCAAATGCTTGATCACGGCCCGACCCGGCCCGGCCCGAGGACAGCGGCAGGAAATATCTAAACACTAGCTGGCAAGATTCGCCTCTGCTAAAACTACTACATGGATAAATACAAATACACTGCATGATTTATACGTTGATGCGTTATTTCTTTAGGAACTCTCCAGTGATTTTAGGGCTAGGTATCGATATTTGATTTCTTTAAGGTCCTGACCAAGTTTCCTCTGACATTCACTGCTGTATCTATAAGCAGTCAGTCTTGCACAAATGTTGACTGGCTCTGTCGACTGGCTATTCAAATTCCAGCACATATAGGTGACATTAATTTTGTGAAATATAAGTTAATCATCTAAAGTTAAGGTTTCAGTACTGATGTTGTTGCGATACCCAGCCCTATACATGTATTAGAATTAGAAATTTCCCATGTTTATCTCCTTTACTCTCTGTTTCTGTTTGCTCTGACCAACACTGATGGAGCAGGTTTGTAAACGTGTGTGAAATAAAAGGCTTCTTAATTAAGGCTGGTTCAAACTGTAGAACAGAGGAGCTAGTCGATGAGAGGAGCAGAGCGGTCGTTGGTCACTGTCTTCCTCAGTCGAATGTGAGCAAATGGATTGGTCCTGCGTGGGAAATGTGTATGTTAGCAATAGCATCTAATCAATACACATGCTTTACATGCTGATGAGTATCAGTCATGCTTGAGTTACCTGGTGGGAGATGGAGGGGGTGAAGGGCGCTCCCCTGACAGCTGGGACAAGACAAAGAGAAAAGAAACTGAGAAGGCATTAAAAAAACACAGCACATATATTGTTGTGAAACAGTGGTGTTTAAATGAACATCTTCATTGAACATCTAAGGCATATCTTCTGACATACAGGATACTTACACCCTTCTCAATTTTTACTGTTGGCCTCAATTTAACCGGAGTGGTTTTACTGTCAGTTACACCAAGAGTTGGTTTCACTCTTTTAGATATTTTAGAATAACTGTGAGCCAAAAAAGGTTTAACAAAATTTCCTTGATGCAGCTTGGCATTCTCCAAAACAGGAAACATCTGAAATTCTTTTCCAACAGTCTTGAAAAAGTTCCATATTAGTCATGTTTAACTAGTGTTTTGTAATGGCTATGAACTGTGGAATTCCTCCTTGGATATTCCATTGTGATTTTTTAAATTGCATATGGCATGCTTCTTCTCTAGATAAAGGAGAGCCAAATCAGGGAGAAATAAATCTAGTGGTCATCAACACTCTTCTCGGAGGGACTGATTTTAGTAGATCAAGAGACAAAAAACAGAAGATGCTTTAAATCAGCAGTTGAAAAGTGAATCTTCCAATATTTCCCAAACTTTACGCCTGGTTGGTACTTTTTCAGGTTGCATGTTAAATTAACCTTAAATGCACAGCACAGCATCTGGAAGACTTATGAAGTATATTTCTGGCCTGACCAAATAACATAGGCCCAACAATGAAAACTCATCCCACAGATAGTGCTTGGAAACTGTTTGAAAGGTGCTAATGCATTCACAGCTTAAGAAGCTGAGGAGATTCACAGATCCCAAAGCAATTGATTCTCACTTTTTCCTTCAGTGTCTGTCTTGGGCTGAGCTGTTTAGTGTCAGGGTTCATCATGCTGTATGGCCGAGGCCTGAAGGTGCTGATGCGCTGAGACACCACACTTCTGTCATCCTCGGAGTCTGGACTGGCCTGCTTCAGCTGACCACCAGGGGGCAGTCTGTCCAGATGCCCTGTGCTCGTGCTGTTGAGCTTAGACAGCAGGGGAAGGCTAGAATGTACAGAGAAGAGATTTGGGTAGCATATAACGCCATTCTGTTTAAGCGTATTTTTAATTAAATGAAGGTCAAGGCATACCTGACATCCTCTTGCTCTGGTGTGTTTGGGAATGGCTGTGTGTAGGAGAAGGGAAACCAGCCTTTCCTGTGGGAAAGAGAACAAAACAACACATTCCCTAACTCTACTGATTGCTTATAATTGATATAATATAGAATAGTAATATAGAATATTTTGGTTTGTGTCTTTAAGACTAACACATTTGGCTGATCTCTGTTGTAGCTGACTTCTCAGTAGGGCTGAGATATTAATCACTTTTATGGTTTTAGGATATTTATAATTTATTATATAATTATATGATTATTTCAATTATATTTAATAACTGCTGTTGTGTATAATAGCAATGAATGAAATGGAGCTTAGGGGCAGCCAGCTGCAACTAAATGGCACTCTATCAAAACATGTCCAGCGTTAAAGCCTAAAGCCAGAAATAAGACAACTGGGTTACGATTTAGTGATAATTATTAGAATAATTCAGATCAAATTCACAATATTGGTCAGTAAGTCACAATTTTCAAATATTTCCACCAAATTATTCAGCCCTACTGACATGTTTTGTTCCTGTGTTGTTTTATGGGACTGAAATAATGATGATTTTCCTCAACTTCTGCACAGTCAGGAACAGCACTGTGTCTAATCATTAACCTCACTCCATCCATACTGTTTTTCACCACATTAACTGGTGCTGTTTATGCTGAATTGACTAGCGCTGCTATTAATAACCCCTACCGTCCCGTTCTCTCATTCTGCCCGTAGTGCCAGCCGTCTCTTGGCTCACTGATCAGCAGACTCAGGACGTCCCCAGGAAGGAAAGACAGCAGGCAGGAGCTGCTACCTCCTATCCCTCCTGCTCCTCCTCCTCCTTTTTCTCCTCTTTCTCCTCCTGCAATTCCTTCAGTAGAGCTTGGAGAATGGGGGAAAAGTGCCTCGACACGAGGAGGAGGAGAAAGGGGCAGAACACGGGGAAGAGAAGAACCTGCAGGGCGAAATAGAAGAGAGAAACATAGGAAGTGCGATGGAGATAGAAAATGGTTTTAGGGGAGAGAGAAAACTGACATTAAAGACAAACACTGAGGAGAAATATACAAATAGAATAGAAAAAGAACGAAATTAAGATAGACATCTTAGTCTCACCGAAGATTCCAGTTCGTCCCTCACTGGGTTGTCTCCTTGGCAAAGGCAGAGTAGAAGTCGCATAGAACTCAGTAGCCTTAAGTAGCAGAGGATTGTAGGATGGTGTAGAGGTGGCACCGCCCGGCTGGAGTCCAAAGGGCACAGGCGTGAGGGCTCGGGAGAGGGGGGCACTGTGGGGAAGTGGGGGACTGTGTGGAGCACTTGGTGGAAGGCCCAGGCCCTGCAGGGAGGCCGGGCTGAGAGAGAGGGAGGCAGGGAGGCCCAAAGGTGGAGACTGGAGACTGGAAATAGACTGGGCGGGGCTGGCAGAGGCACTGGCGCTGTGGGCGGGGCCGTTGGGGGAGGTGTGTTGGGGTGTGCTGGTCGAGGTTGGTGCAGGTAGGAAGGGAGGTTTGGGGTCTGAAGAGCCCAACTGACCACCTTTCTGTCGCTGCTGCTGCTGCTGATGATGAACGCGGCTGCTGGCCTCACCATTGAGCAAAGGGGGCACTTCCTGAACGGACAGCCTCTGGAGGAGACATAAAGGAGGTTACCATTCAGATTCATGTCAATCTTCATATCAAGCTGAATAACAAAATTTGTATACAGTTTATTTTTAGATATTTGCATCTATTTGATTTTATATTTAGAATTCAAATTCATTTAGTTAAAATTAGGGGTGCACTGAAAATTCAGCCACCTAAATTTTTGGGCCGAAAATGGCAACAAAGGCACTTTCGGTTTCGGCTGAATTTTATTTATATATCGGACCGAAACTGTGATGACGCAACCACAGCCTCCCTGCGCCAGATTGGATTAGAGTCAGGGTGTCTGTTGTGTCCGCGCATTTCTATCTTTCTAAGAAAGACACTTGGAAAGCCGTTTGTCTCAACATTGGGGTTAATTTATCAGATAAAATAAAACCTCCCGATCGCGTCGTCTCTCCTACCGCCGTTGGTGGTCTAATCGTTAGGCACTCGCCCTGTGATCACGATCTCACAGGTTCGAATTTAGCTTGATGGATGGGTTTAAATGTAAAGGTAGAATTTCGAGCTGTTCACACTATGTGATCTGATGTGTAACAGAATGATTGTGTTTTGTCTGTGTTTTTTAAAAGGAAAGAAAGTTTTTCAGTGATTACAGTTAATATATTTCAAACTTTGTTTTGATGCACTATTTTGTTGTAAGCTTACAGAGAATGTAGTTTATCTTTCACCAGCACTTGTTCTCAGAATTTACTCAGTATATTAAAATTGCATTCTCTAGTTCTATGAGAAAAGATATTTAAATATATGATATTTCAGCTTTCTTGCTTTTAGGTTATTTATGAATGGGTCCAAGGGGACCAATATCAAATAACATTTAATTTCAAATGTTATTTGATAAATAAATATCTTATTACTATTTAAATTCAGTTTCGGTTTTCGCCCAGGGTGTTTCCCCATTTTTGGTTTTCCAAAAAATCCTTTCGGTGCATCCCTATTTAAAATATATGAGACCATTTACATAAGGTTTATTTAAAGATTTATGATAAATACATTAGGTTTATTGGTATTATTACATAAATCTCATTCTTAATTGTTTAATTTACTGCCTAATATGCATAAAGATTACTGGCCTATTTCTTTTCAATCTAATTAATTCAAATGGATGGAAAATTGGGCCGGTGAGTGTATTATTATTATTACAAAAATGTCAAAATATGGATGCAGTGCATTCATGAATACAGCATTCCCGGTACCAGTAAGAAGAAATAAAGGCAAAAAGAAAATGTAATAGAGAAGCATACACAGAAACAGTAAATTTGGTGCACAGTTGGCAATGAAGAGTGACTCAGTGGAACTTGGACATCGCACCTGCTCCCCTGACTGGGCAGTGCCCAGTTTGGCATGTCGGAGGACCTCTGCTATCCCAGCTGTTCCAGAGCCCTGAGGGGCCGTGTGCCGCAGCAGGTTGAGGGCTCGCTCTGGGAGTTTGGTTGGATGGGAGCAGGATTGCTGCCATGATGACAATTTCTGGGACAGGAGCTCCCGCACCTACAGAGAAACAATCATGGATTTACTGTTGCAGTAGATTACTGTACTGTTGACTAAATCAGAGATACAGTCCATAGAGTACTGATTGATTTTTGTTGTATTGTGCTTATCAAATTTTTAGAATGTTGAGTAAATTCTGAACATTTTACTATTTACATTATTCATTACACAGCTAGTATGTTTGGCAGTTGGTATGGATGTTCTAAATCTACATGCCCATGTATTGCAGTGCTAGGGCCCTCATATAGTGCCTTAAATACAGTGCCCTCCAGGAATATTGGCACCCTTGGTAAATACAAGCAAACCAATTAAAAAAATAAAAAAAAATAAAAAATATATATATATATATATATATATATATATATATGTGTGTGTGTGTGTGT
>JBBMFX010000007.1:17314123-17330312 GCA_037832545.1 Rhabdalestes septentrionalis
AGAGAGAGAGAGAGAGAGAGAGAGAGAGAGAGAGAGAGAGAGAGAGAGAGAGAGAGAGAGAGAGAGAGAGAAAGTCATAAAATAGAGTCACTGTTACTGCTGTAGAATCTACAGCATCAGTGCAATATTTGTACAGGGTGCATGTGTATGTACTTACACTATTCATTGCCCGGTAAAAAAAAACCCACGCTGTTTGGATTTAGATAAGCAAAAATCAGTTTTTTAGCATTACGTAGCTTCTAATTACTTAATCAACCAGATTGGACGATGTATCCTGTGGTCTCTTTCCTACTTGTTCGTCCTCAGGAAGGTGTGGTAAGTGGGTGGACAGATGTCAGGACCTGTGTGGGGTCAGCGAATGTAGATCACAACTGATTATCGTGATCTCTTCTGAAGACCCTGTAATCAGAGCAAAGAGGTGAATTAGATGAGAGAGAGAGAGAGAGAGAGAGAGAGAGAGAGAGCGAGAGAGAGAGAGGATGAAAGAGAAAAAGAACAAAAGAAAGAAAGATAGAAAGAAAGAAAGAAAGAAAGAAAGAAAGAAACTAAGAAGAAATGAAAGAAAAAAGCAGACATGTATACAGAATGGGTATTTAAGCCTAATTAGGTCTAATTAACAATTTCTAATACATATCTGTGTTGTCATCTAGGTAACTACATGCATTTACAGAACTCATATGATCAACAAAAATTCAGAACCCTAATGACTGATATTTAGTTGACTTTGAGATGCAGGCACTGTTGTTTTACATCAGTCTGAATGGACTGTAGAGGCGGCACTGAAGGCAGTATTGAGGTTTTTGGCAAAAGAGGCCTATCCTCTTCAACCTTCTCCTGTACAGATGGTTCCTGGAGATGTGGAGGGGTGGAATGCCAGGGCTGGATGGGGTGCCAGATGTGGCAGATGGGTGAAGGGAGATGGCTGCCTTGGTGCTGCTCGATGGCACACTGGGCAATTATCCCCAGCAGAGGGCAGGGATGAAAATGTACTCACACCATTCTGAATGTCAAGAGACGGCAAAGGCCAGACAGATAAAAATACCACTGTGACAAACAACAGCTCAAATCATAATAACCAAAGATCTCAGGAAATGACACTCAGTAAAGCCCACGGTGCAGATATAATTAAAGGAACTGGGAAATATCCTAGACAAATATGTATTTTAAAGTAATAATTTTAAAGTACTATTTTGCGCTTATCACAAATGTGGTCTGCTGTATCGTCAAGTTGAAATATGTTTGGATCAAGCAAGACGTAAATGGATCATCTAGCAAACTGCATGGCACATGTAGGTTTTTGACACTTTATGAAATACAAACGTTCTTCAAAATTTCAAAATGTTTTTGGACTCTAAGTACATATTTGCCAATTAACTAATTATAGATGTTTAATTGGGCACATTTGTTTGGTCGTCATAAAACAATCCACTTAAAACAAGTAAATGTTAAAGTTGGTCAGTGAAAAGTCAGAAAAGAAAGTATCACAGTGAGGAGTTTAAAGAGTTTAAACTTGTTGTTTCTATTCATGCAGTCGTTACAGGTTTTTTTAAGTTTGGCTCTTGTTGTTTTGGCAGACACGGAACACGTCCACCACCTACTCCAGCTCCCTGAAGGACCTGCTGCAGCGCAAGATCGCGGCTCTGGAGCAGCAGATGCTTCAGCACAGCACGTCAGGAACCAGCAACCACCATGACGGCGAGGACGACGATGAAGACGACACCAATCACAATGATAACCACCACGATGACCACCATGGCGACAGCAGTCACCACGACCACAGTGACGACCATGAACGCCACGACGATGACCATGAGCATCATGGAGATGATCACCATGACGACAGTCAGGACCATCCCGACAGCAGTTACGACGATGTCCATCTTGACAATGGAGAGCGCGAGGATAGATACCATGAGAACGAGGCCGCCGGGCATGGCTATCCCAGGATCCCGTACCACAGCGGGCAGAGCAAACTGGACGCCGTGCTGAACCACCTCACACACAGACTCTCAGAGACAGGTGAAAGCACACTCTCATACACACATGTAGACACAAGACCACAACCAGGCCTCGGACTGGAACTTCTTAGACCCGCGAAAAAACTTTGTTTACATTTTAATAATACATTTTATTTGAAAATTAAACAAAGCACTCAATGACACTGTGCATATCAAAAGAATACAAGAACAATAATTTCATAATAATACAATAACGATCACAAGATCACTAAGGGCTACAGGCTGGAAAACAAAGTAAAAAGAAAATATGGCAGGCGTAAATATTAATAAGTATTAAATATAGAAAACATCAAAAAAATGTCAGACAAGAAGCATATTCTATTTAGACCATTTAGACAGTGGGAATGAATCAGAGAGGGAAAGCAAGCTTTTAGAGGAGTAGAAGAGAATTATTTAGTAAGTTGCAGTGTTGTAATGGGCATCTGCGAAAATAATATTTAAAATTGTTTAGACGAGCAGCAAAAGTTTTCTTAATAAAACTAAACAGAATAAATATAAACATTATTATATAGTAAATAGCGATTTATGTTCAGTATATCTATGCGTTCCTTGTGGAAGTCAAAAATCCAAACAATGCCTGGAGGAACCAAGGAGAAAACTGAAACCTAACCTGTGTTCTCATCACCAGCTCACACTGTATCAACTACTTTTTTTCACAAACACATCTTGAGTTTTACTGCTTGTTTTTTTTTTTTTTTTACAGTTATTCTAATGTTGACTTTGCTAGCAGTAAGACATTACACATTAAGAAAAATGGCATTAAGCAATTTGCATAGATGCCTAAGGCTTCTGCATTGTCCTGTGTAATTGTATTATATTTAAAGTGACTAGCTCAGAGGTGCACAGCTCTAAGGTAAAAAATAAGAAAGCATCAGTACAAGATCATTTTTGGGCTAGTTTATGTATAATACCAGTCCTGGGTTGTACATCACTGAGGTATCCCAACACTGACAATGCATTCATGTGTGTTTGTTGTTTTGGAGTTTTGAACCACTGGAGCAGTTCACTGTTAAGGAATCTACTGCAAGTTACTAATTATTTCTCTTAAAATGTATTAGATGGAATTAATTACCATTAACTTCTCTAAAGCACACAATTACACACTGCTGCTCAAGGGAAAACCAGAATACTTTTTCAGCAATTTAGTTATTAAAAAAACAGTCATGGTAAAATCATTTACAAGTTTTTGAACAAGACAGTATGGATGTTAACTGATTTAAATGATGGTAATAATGCAATTGGAAAACAGCTGTACATGGTGGTGCATTGATTTGAATATGGCGATCAAGCTGTATCAATTCTGGAATAATAGAATGGACTAAATTCGATTAAAATTATATGTAGTAAAGTATTTTTTCTGTAAAAATGTAATTTTTAAGCTAATTTTCTAAGTTTCCTTACATATATTCCCCCCATTGTAGAACTGTAAGTTCCTCTAGTCCAGGGGCGTAGCACACGGGGGGTGGGGTGGGGGGGGATTCAACACCCCCACTTTTGCTAAAATGTTGATGATGACTTGTTTTTTCTTACTTCAGGGTCTAGGAAAAAGAGCACAGCTTCAGGTTTCCAGATTGGCTTCCCCATGCGCACCAACTACATGTACGGACGTGTGAAGAGAACACTGATGCATGAGATTTTCGCCCTGACGCTCTGTCTGTGGATGAAGGGAGGAACTGGACCAGGCCTCGGAACTCCATTCTCATACTCAGTCCCAGGACAGGCCAACGAACTGGTGCTGATAGAGTGGGGGAACAATCCAATGGAGCTGCTGATTAACGACAGGGTGAGGCAGAAAAAAGAACCAGAAAATACAGAGTGAGAGAGAGTGAGAGAGAGTGAGAGAGAGAGAGAGAGAGAGAGAGAGAGAAAAGAAAATGTGAGAGCAAGGGAAAGGAAAAGAGAGAAGGTGAAAGTAAAGGAGAGTAAGAATAAGAGAGGAAGAGAAAATTAGAAAGAGAAGAATGAAAGAGAAAGAAAATGAGAAACTGAGAAGGGGAGAGAGAGTGTGTGGGGGTGAATGTGTGAAGTTATTTACAATAATATGTTTATTGTATATTATGTATAAATGTAATATGTGTGTACTCTGTGTGTGTGTGTGTGTGTAGGCTGTGACCTTACCACTCTCACTGAGTGATGAGAAATGGCACCATGTGTGTGTAACATGGTCGACGAGGGACGGACTGTGGGAGGCGTATCAGGATGGAGTGAAGAGAGGATCTGGAGAAAACCTCTCAGCCTGGCACCCAATCAAACCTGGTGGAGTGTTCATACTGGGACAGGAACAGGTAAAACACAAGCACCCACACGCACACACACATACAATCTCGTATCAATACACTGTCAGGATGAGAATTTTGTATGGCTAATCCCAATCTTTACCTCAGCAACCATGAAATAAAGTGTTTTGCCTTTTTCATATGGAAAAATGAAACAAAAATGCAGGTTTTGTCAGACCACTTGACAAAGTCTGGACCAGCTAACAGAAAACACTCCCTCTCTTCCAGGACACACTGGGTGGACGTTTTGATGCCACTCAGGCGTTTGTCGGTGAGATCTCCGGCCTGCATCTGTGGTCGCATGTTCTCACACCACATGACATCTACAGCTTGGCCTCCTGTGGGGGTCACATGTCAGGGGACATCATTGCCTGGACGGAGTCGGCAGTGGAGCTGCATGGCGGCGTCACCAAGTACCCCTTCGACCCTTGCCACTGAGGTCAAGGAGCACGATCCAGTTTGCAATCTGATCAAATTAAAACAAAAGTGACTAGTATTCCAGAGCACAAGCTGGTGGGTTTACGATGTGTTAAGAAACATATTAGAGCACCAACCGAAATGCGGTGACCAAACGGAGTACGAGTGGCCGCAACACAACAAACCTCATTGTTCCATTTCAAGTAAATGGCCTTCTGCAACAATAACCTACATGACCTTCACCTACCAGGGAGAGTGCGGTGACGCCAGCCGCATTCTCAAACTCAGCCATACTCGCACCCAAGGATGGTTAAGTGCCTTGTTCCTGGGCACATTGGCAGCAGTCAGGGAAAAAAGGCCAGGGTACAAGAAACTGTGGGGCATAACAAGAGAGTTTTTCTTTTCTGGTGAACTTGGCAACCTTCTGATGATACGCTGGCAACATCAACCTCCAGTACACACCATCATTTCCACAGAAACTTCAAAACTGACATATGAGTTACATGGTCAGCACCAGTCAAAAGCCTGGACACGCTGTTTCTGAAATAAATTCATCCACTATGTGTAATTGCCTTACAAACAGTTTGAGCATGAAGTATTAGCCTTTAGATCAAAACTTCTAAGATTATGAATAATGGGTTCAATTAAGCATGTCCAAACTTTTCACTGATACTGTATCAGTGTGTTTATGTTTTGTTTGTGTGCATTTCTTTTTTCTGTCTTATTGTGTTTGAACTGTGCCAGAGCTGCATGTATAGTTCTGGATGGCCATTGATCATCGCTGAATGAATGGATGGAGCCAGTTTAGTGGAGGTATAGCGGGCATCTGGGCAGAAAACCATTCTAAGGTAACTGACCCAGACTTGTGTGAGAGAGTTTTGGTGGGAGAAATGTAGAAACAGCCATCCTTAAATAGATGCTCCCCTGAGCCTTGTTTTTGCAAAAAGTGAATAAATGTTTCATATAAAGAAACATTCAAGGATACAGCGATACCAAAGAAGAGATAAGTGTTAGCAGTAGAGTAAGGTTTGTATTTCCTGTTCTTTTTTTAATTTCATAGAAAATACTGATTTTCCATAAGATAGCTCAGGAAGAAAGTCTGCCTATTACCCAATTTGTCCCATCAAATTTGTAAAGAAAACTTTTATGGGACATCTACTGCCGACACAGGGGTGAAAAGATAATTCTCAGTGATTTGTATTGATTTATTGTGAAGGGTTATATTCTGGAAACACATTTGGTCTTAAAATATGGCAAAAATGTTTTTTAAAAGTTGTTTTTAAACAGATGCCATTTCTTTCACATGTACAATATTGTGGATTCCTTCTGTTAATGTGGTCTTCTTGCCGCAACATTTACAGACTTCTTCAAAATAAGGAAAATATATACATTAACTCTAGCTTATACATAATGTACAGTGAGTGGTTTGTTAGAATGCATCATTTAATGATTTGTTTTTGTACATTTCTGTACATTGTCACAAAAAAAGTAATAAAGTTTAACTTTGGGACACAACACTACATTCAAAGGCATATTTTTAGTAATCAGTTGAACTTTCTGTTGAATGTATTACATTTTAAATTCTATTAACTACGTAAACCCTGTCCTAATACCAGTATTTAAAAATATTTTTAATATTATGTTCTTAAAATGACCTATATAAAATATGATCTTTAAATCAAACGAACCTGCAGGACCTGACTGTTGTACCTTTGGGAATACGGTTACATTGTTTGTAGCTTTTTTCCCTGACAGATTGGTGGACAATGAATAATGAAAATTTTCTGTAAAAGACTGTGAATACTGAACTGATGTTTTGTTACCTCAAGGAGCACAGGCTTCCAGAGCTTTTAACTGATTTCCATCACAGTCACAGAAAAGCAACCACATGAAAACATTACAATTATGCTTTTTTTTTTATTGTTTCATGGCACCAGTACATACATTTTTTTCTTTGCTACAGAGCATTGTTTTCTTGCCATTTGTGCCGCTGTGTATTACATCACTCGCTCATAAACAGACCAAACCTCAAAAGGAGCCGGAACAAGGAGGAGGGATGTATTACTGCGTATAAGGAAATCAATTTCACATATTGTCCTTATGCAGCATGTTATTTTGGCAACTTTGCACTTTACATCAAGCCTAAAGTCACCCGGATTGCACAACAGTTCATTTTTGTCTTCAGTAACACCACAAAACTGCCCAGAATACAGCTTTTACAAATACTTTTTAAACAGGTACAGTTAATATACTCAGCTGATGTTAGTACGCAGAGTTACCCATCAGTGTTACTCATGCTCTGTTGGCTGTGAGTTGTCTGGTCCACCGACAGAAGAGCGTAAACGCCATCAGACATTTCTGCACCACAGCAGAGGGTGCCAGAGACAAACTGACCATGCTGTCTTTTTCTGAACTGCAGTACACTCCCTCTGGTATTAAAGTGCCTTTATAATGAACTCTAACTCCAGAGACGGCTACCCTAAATTTAGAAGTTCCAAGGAAAAAAATATATAAAAAAAATAAAAAGCACTGAAGGTCAGTGTTCATATTAGCAGGGAACCATTTTTTTTACAAATCAAGCAAAAATATGCTGCTACATTTCATTTCATTCTCATTAACATTACCATTATAATTAGTAGTAGGCTGTTACTGAAGCCTGTGGAGAACTATTAGTGTTCCTTATTATGACTGGCTTTCAAAAAACACCAGTAAAAACAGGTTACTCAGTTTATTTCCATGATATCCACACATAATCACAGTAGCTGACTTTATCTGAAAATTTAGGACTTAATTAAGGACTTAAAACAGCCTCCATCGGCTGTCAAAAATGTCAATTTAAGACTACAAATAAGGAACACTAATAGACTCCTTAGAGGAAGCCAATACTATATCTGATTCACCCTTAAGGAATATGCTTCATTTCAGCTTGACATGCAACCCTAGTCATTGATTATAAAGAAAAGTAGAACACAACAAAGTTGACAAAAATGGACTAACCAAATCAATAAATTAAACATCTATATGCATGTTGTAAACATATATATGAAAATGTTTTTTACAAAAGAAAATGAGAACATATAATACACAACTTTAAGCTGCCATAGAGCTCCTTCAAGCCCTCTGATGGGAGAAAACTAGGAGTTTAGCTGCACTGTCCTTACAGGGGCACAATCCACACACACGCACAGTACCAGTCAAAAGTTTGAAAACATTTTCCTCAATGCATTTTTCACAATCTTAATATTCTTGACTTAAAGGCTTATGCTTAAATGCTTGAGGTGAATTTTAAATAGCAAAGCTAATGTCTAGTGTGTGCAAGGTTTCAAAAATTATTGAGGGATCTTCATTTGGTCTTGTTGGTCACTGCAGACGAGTGTCTCCAAACTTTTGACAGGTAACAGTCTAAATTCATTCACAATGAACCTCCATGCACATCCATTCGGTCCAAGACGGACACACAGCTTTACAGCAGGTGAAGGTGTCAGAGAAGGCTTGTGTATCTATTTGAGGTATGTTTTGAAATGCCATTCTCCAAGCACCCAAGCCCATTGTGTTCAGTGTCTGGGCTCTAGATATACAGTATCAGCGATGGAACTGTTATTCCTTTAATGGGAAAAGTAATACTCAGTAAGAAGAATGTGTTTTGTGGGATGGCGGTGGTGGAGTTTGCATCTACTTTTAGAGACCTATTCTTCTGCATGCTTACTGCTTTATTAGAAAATGGGTCTATTCAAAGACTTGCCATCATAACAATGTCATGGCCCGCCAACACTGATTTCCTGTTGTTATAGGCAGGAAATGAGGTCACGGCATTCCTTGTGATCCATGGGGGACATTATTTGGCAGCACATCCCTACCGCCTCTCGGTCCTCAGGCAGTCTGATGAAAACAAAACCCAAGCCTTATATAGAAGTGAACTGAACAAAACACAGCCAGTCAAGTGACGCTTGCTTGAGAACTAAGTCTACTGTACTCCCAATCAAGATGAGATATTACATGTGATTACTTCTTAAAGTCTGAAACTGATATGTGGCATTAATAGCAACTACCATGTGTGGCTCCTTCATCAACAAGACAAGTAATATAAAGCTAGTGAGCAGGATTACGGTCAGTATACTGTATACTGAGATACTTTCAGACAAGCAGAAAAAAGCCCAGTAGTTAATTAAAGGCCTAACTGACTTCAGCCCTAAGCACAAGTCAAATATTTGAGCTCTGGCTTTCTTTGAAAGAGAAGCCAATAATGTAAGCAATCAACAAACCTCATAAGCATTTAATACTAGTAACGCTTATACCTGCAGCTTCAGTAAATCAGGTCCGATTACCAGGATGATGAAGACAATGATGGTAATTATGAATTGTATGAAGTGTGTACCCTGTAGTAAATTAGTGTTTTGATGTGTTTCACAGTGTCTGACAGAGGAGTGAGGAAGACCAGCAAATACGAAAAAAAAGCACAGACCCAGGAAGGCCAGTAGGGTGTAGTGTGTAAAAAAGTAGTTTGCAGGTCATCACAAAGGAGAAAAGTGTTAAATGTGGTTAAATGTGTGGCTACGAATTCTAATGGGGTTTTGCTGTACTCCCAAAATGTGGTCCCTCCTGTATGAGAGACTCCAGTAAATAAATAAAGCACTGGCACTATTGTTTGTGTAGAAGAATCAAACCTGCTTTTCTTGTTTCCTCCCAGGGAAAGCTGCTGGTCGTGGAGAAACACGTTTTCTTCTGCAAGTGATTTGTAGACTACTGAGAGCTGGTTTGTAATTGTGTAGCATAAAGCTGTGTGAGGGAGAGTATGTGGAATATAATGAACACTCTGCTGATAGAGTGTCAAGGGCACAAGTGTGAAAGTGAAGTAAAGAGGTTCACAGTCCCAAAAGAAGCTTATGAGCCCTCAACAGGGCAAAACACCAGTGCCTGGACATGAGGGGACAGGTATTGTTCAAGGTTTAGAAGATGGAAGGATGATGTCTATCCTCTGCTGGAATGACAGATGAGTTGGAAGAGCAAAAATATGGTCCTAAGGTTGTTCTTCTTTCTTTTTTAAGGAAATGCGCTTCTTCCTTGCAGCCAGCATCTCATAGAAAGGGTCCACACTTACAGCAGATCTGAGAGAAAGAGAGAGTTTATGATTAGAGATTATGTATTTTTTCTTAGACATTTTAGTATAGCAAAAAAATATTTATACTTCTAACATTCTCAATGACGACCATCACGGAGCAATTTATATTCATAGATTTCCTTCATACTTATAGATTTCAATTCATTTATCTGGTCCATGGGTTGGATTCACACTTTTAAAACCAGCTAACAAGGGGTTCAGTTCCAGGGCTGAAGTCTGACAGGACAGATGTTTGACACCTCAAAAAAAAAAAAAAAAATTGCCACAAAATTCATGCCATGTGGTTTGACCAAACCACTCTGGATCAATCAAACTGAATCTGGTACACAGATCCATGAACTGTGTGGTTTTAAAGTTATATTTAACATTAAACAACCTGCAAATGTCAGAGGCACAGATTAAAAAAGCACAGATTAAAATACATGTTAAATGTATAATTAAGTTTGTATATTTTATATATTGGTGTACGGTCAATGGCAAAACACATGATCAGGCCAAAAATATGTGAATCACTGTCCTTTTAATTGAGTTCAGGTCTTTCAGCCACACACATTGCTAGCAGGCATACACATAGCCATGCTGTCTTTAAAGACAAACACTGGCACTAGACTGGGTTTTACTCAGTAACCTTCACCTCGGCACAGTCACTGGATGCCTTTGCCACAAGTCAGATTGTGAAATTTCTGCCCTGTGAGATCTGCCCCACAAATTCTATTTTTGTGAATCTAAAGCCTCTGGCAACATCAACAGCTCAGCCACAAAAGAGAAAACCAAAAAAAATTGGGTGCTAAAACGCATGGCCAGTGGGTGCTAAGATTATTATAAAACATACTTTGACAAAAGACGTGCGAATTATGGTGTCATTTGGCTTGGCAGCAGTACAAACATGTACTCTGTGAGGATTAATTGCTTGATTTACTCTACCTACTGGATGGATGAATCAAAGTTTGGCACATGCTAGGAGAAGTTTACCAAACAGTAGGCATAGTGTTAAAAGGAAAAGGCTAGATAACATTCAGGGGCTGTTTGGGCTAAGGCCCTTATTTCCAGTGATGTTAATGCCACAGAATACAAATTCATTTTAGACAATTCTATGCTAATCTTCACAGAACCTCCTAAATAAACTGCAATGTTGATTGGGAGTTAGATGCCCAACATCAACGCCTGACCTCCCAAATGCTCTTTTCTCTGAATGGGCTGTTATAGTTGCAATGGAGAAAAACTATGTGAATGTCCAACTAGCTCAAGCTTTTCTATAGCAAAAATGACAATAACTGAAATACGATTATAAAATTATACTCACAGGATGAGGCTGTATGTTTAGTTAAATTACTGACACGCTACATTTCCCTCTCAACAACCTAAAAAGCGCATGAGTGTTGGGCAGAAAATGTGAGCTTTCATCCCCGCCCTAGTCTTTCCCTCAGCACTCTAAATCCTCTCCCCGGCTCACTTGATGCTGTGGATCCATTCGTCTTTCTCCTCTGGTGTGGGGGCAGAAATTCGGTAGACCATGTGATTGCCCTCCACCACTCGGCCGTCAGCCTCTGTCTTACAGGCTTTAATGAGCTGCCCTCGATTGTTTGGGATGTACAGCTCAAAACAGTTCTACATCATAAAAAGGAGAGAGACAAAGACAGATATGTCATTTTATTTAAACAAAGCATCAACAATAATAAAATAATAATACAAATTACTCAGATAAATGAGTTTGACAACTCACAGGTTTTCGTGGATCCTCCACCTCCCGAATACTTAAATTCTCTAGCGGAATGATACCCCTTGGCTCTTTATCCTAAACACACAAACAAAAAAATTTTTTATTCAAAAGCTAAAGTAATTTATGATTCAGAGCAGGAGAATAAGGACTAACTGACAAAGTGTTTTGAGAGAAAACAAAATACTGTCACTGCTTTCAGTTGTGAAACAAAGGTGCATATAATGGTCTGAAATAGGATGAAAGGCTCTTTCCATTTGATTGCAACACACTAAAGAAAGCAATGGACTGATCTGGCTTCTAATTCACCAGAAGAACCACCACTTGCTGTGATGGTGGCAACAAAGAAAGAGGAACAGGAGATGGTATAATAAATGATTTGGGTCACATTACCTGATTAATCTGGTAATAGACGATGATTTAAAGAAACTATAGAAATACCTTCAGCTGTGGTCTGCCGTAGGACACAATCAATAAGGTCCAATTATTGCTGTGGGTTACTTACTGTAGTGTACTCAAAGTAATACAGGCAGTTATCAGTCAGAATAAACCATCGTCTCTTCCAGGTCTTCACTCGACCTCCTGATAAAGAGAAACAAAGATATTTACATTTAAATTTACACTAAAATTAACTGATATCATTATGCACAGTATTTGAAATAAAACAAATGTATATGCTGAAATACGCACTACTAGAATACAAGTGCTACAAGAGACAAATATTGAATTACATTGTATCACCATAGTGCTATCTCCAAAGTTTACATTTTTCTAATAGGCTTGAAGAATTCTAGAGTTTATCAGAGTAAGTGCACTTTCAAGGGTTCATGGCACAGAAGCTAGATTTGATACATAACCAGTTTGGCAGCACCTACCTCCTGCAGAGCAGCAGAGCGGAAACCACAGGCCAAGCAGAGCAGGAGCCAGAGGGACGAAGGAAGAGCGATGGAGAAAGAGCATAGCAAACAGGGAAAAAGAACGAAAGGAAGAAAGAAAGGAACACAGGGAAATGAGTAGGAAGATATTAGTGAGAGATCACAGTTCCCACCATGCAAAGAGAAAGCAAACTTTCAAACTGCTTTATACAAATCACACACACAAACACAGACCATGCCAACAGGCCTTAGCACACTTAGCACAGCAGTGAAATTATTCAAATTCATGCAATGTCAGTTTGGCCACCGTTAAGAAAAAGATTCTGAGAGATGGAGACCTGGGACCACAGGTCAAAGCTCAGCATTAATCCACATGTAGAGAACCGGCATAGAAGCCAGGTAGAAACACTCTTTGTATAGTAGGTCTCTCCACACAGCAGGAGGAGCCACTCAGAACTCACCCAGTTTAAGCAGCCAGCCCTCCCTGTCTGGGTTGAAAAAGGTGTGGGTTAGGTCATTCCCATCATCCTCTGGGATCTTGAAAGGCTCATTTTTAATGCTGTCGTACAAATTCTGGAAAGAAAAAGATTGACACACACACACTCAGTCCACTCTATTTAATTGCTCTATTTATTCACTATTTTATCAGGCTCACCTTTAGGTTCACCATACACAGACAGACAACAAATTAAAGGAAAAAACAACAAAGTGTCTTAGTAAAGTGCTACACCACCACAACCCACCAGAACAACTTCAGAGAGCCATGACATAAGTTTTACTGCTCTGCAGAACTGTACTGAGGGATCGACCACTCTTCCAAAAGAAATTGCCTCATTTAGGGTTTGGGTGATGGCAGAAATCTCTAAAACTCTGATATTTGGCAACTACAAAGACCATAGCATATGAATAATTACATATTATTATTAGTGTGCATGCATTTACTGACATACACAAAGATGATCATTGCTGTTGCTGGTTTTGATTTTAGAAGTATTTGGCTGTGCATTACAAGTATTATTGCTTGATTGTTTTCTTTTGCCTCTTAAATACAACCTATTATTGAAAACTGAAGACCATCAAAACAATGGTTGCTACATATATCAAGGTTGCTGCTGTCAAAGTGTATAAGTTAATAGTGTGCTAGCTAGATAAATTATTGACAACTATATTTTTAGCACTGTTAAAGTATTTTTGTAGTCTGCACATTTGACAAACTAAGCAGGACAGTACTCGCAGGAGAACTATGTATAATTAAACAACAGCAAACTAACAATAGCAAAGTGGAAAGTTGCAGGTCCCCTCATTCTGCAAGCAAAACGAATGAGAGTGAGAAGCTTTAATCACAGGACATGAACCACTGGTTGGAACAAGTGGCCACCGTTTCTGACACAAACCGCCATCACTCCATGCAAATTGTGTGATTTTCAAGTTTAGTTCAAATCATGCAAATAATGTTACAGAATTATTTAAATTGACGCATAAATTCTCATGATATTCATTCAAACATCTATAGTGCAACACACTGCTTTTCAGATGAAAAACTAATAATTTGTGACTAATTGGACAGTTAACAAAGCAATGTGATTAATGATTAAACATTTGAATCACTGGTCAGCAATAAACAAAATACTGTTTTTCTACACGTTTTGTTGATACCACTACTACTCTACTACCCAAAAGAGCATTACTACTTGAGCAATATTTAATAAAATACACCTAATAAATAAATAAAACTGAAAGTAAAGGAGCGAATGAAAGACAAAGTGGTTAACAATAATGTTCTACTGAAACTTCCTGTCTCTCCACTTTGTTCTCAACTAATGACTAGCCTATATGACTCAGTACTGACTTATTTTAGACAAAAGAAGTCAGAAGAATGCAGAGCATGAATAACACACGTTATGATGTGTGTGTCTGTGAGAGACAAGAGAAAAATTCTTAAGTACATTCCTTTTATTTGGCTTACACTCCTGATCATCTAAAAATTATTAAACACTCATTTATTTCATAAAAAAGCCAAACACACACACACACACACACACACACACACACACACACACACACACACACACACACACACACACACACACACACGTAAAGAATTTAGTCAAACCAAACCCTTAACATTAGGCAAAACCACAAACCTACCCTAAGGATGAGCAATTAAACACCAATATAACTAATGATTAAGCCAAATAAAACTAGAAACATTTCTAAAAATAATGATGTAACCACATCTTTACAGTGAACTCTACCAGACACTAGAGGTGGGCGATTTATCAATTGTATCGATTAATACAGTTCAGGACGATGTGTTTTAATGTAAATCGATTTTAGTACTCATTTTACAAGAGAGTGTGAAAGCGGAACTAATGCGATGCAGCTTAAGCACCGCAGCCACTCAGGACCGGACTGGGAGACTTTCTGCAGTGCTAGCATTAGCCAAGTTAGCTAGTGGTGCCTTTCAGATGCCCTGCAGAACGCCGGTACTTTTCTGGGGTTTCCCACTGACTGGTACCAGCTCCGTTCAGTTCAGTTCTATTCTGTTAGGTTTGTTTTGAACCTACATTTTTACAATAAACTGAAACTAAACTAAAATAATTATAATTAACCATCAAAGCCCAGCCAAGCACCAAGACACTTCAAACTGCATTTGAAACTCAAAAATGCCAATAAGTCTCTATCTTTAACTCATTTTAAGCCACAAGCTTTTGAAAAATGTATGCCAAAATCCATTTTTTTTAAGCCCTGACACTTAGTGTTAAAGTTTTGCCTTCATGTAACAGTTTGTTACAGCGAACACCAATCAGTAAACTCCAATATGTAAACGTCATCATTTAGTATCAGCACGTTGGAAGCTTGGCCAAGGCGGTACCAACAATTGCACCAGGTACCAGATTATAGTAATGGAATAGCAAAAAAATTGAGTAGAGTTGAACAGAACCAAGCTGGTACCAATCAGTGGAAAACATTGGAAGGTGGAAGGTGATATATTGCATAATATATGATGTCCATACATATTGTGGAAAAGCCAGGATTCATTAACATGCTAAAAGTTTTAGACCTGAAGTATGTGTCAGATTGCACTGTTGCCATAAAGAAAAAAAAACAAAAAACATAAAGTTAAAACATGTTTTGAATAATTTATTTGTCATCTGTAGTTTGATTTTGAGGAGAGGAGGGGAAAATCGATTAAAATCGAAAATCAGATTTATTGTGGGCCATATCGCCCAGCTCTACCTGACACAAAGACACTTTCTCCCCAGACTCACTCTGAGCAGGTCCTCTGGCAGGTCTCCTCCCTCATTGATTCCACGGTTCATGCTGATGAAGCGCTCCACCGTAGGTTTGTCACGCACATTGGGGTTGTGCAAACTGGTGTTCAGCATGATGATCGCGAATGAAAGAACGTAACAGGTGTCTGAAACCACACACAAAGGGGATATAAGGTGAGGAATAAGAAGTTAGCACTCACACTGATTAATATGAAAAAGCAAGGGTTTGCGGATGAGGTAGAAAACTTTGTGTGTGTGAAGTCACCTGTGCTCTGAAACACTCCAGGGTTACAGTGACAGTATCTCTGAGCGAATGCCTCCATCATCCTGTCAATTTTCTGGGCTTCACCAGGCAGACGGAAACTCCACAGAAATTGTCTGCATGACGCGCGCACATGAGTACACACGCACAACGCACACACACGCACGCACACACACACACACACACACACACACACACACACACACACACACACACACACACACACACAC
>JBBMFX010000007.1:17335827-17348391 GCA_037832545.1 Rhabdalestes septentrionalis
TGTAAAATTTTCCTAGCAACCACCTTGTGCAACTGCAACAGATACAGCTTGGTTAACCTGCATTAACATCACCACCACATGCTTTTGCTTAGACAATCAGGCAAATGCGCTATATACCAGAACATACTCAATTTTTAACTGTTCAGCTCATCCATGAGACGATTGTGTTCTATAATTAACTGCAAAAAAAAGTTCAGCACCACCAACATTGTTCTATATACTCACTGTGTAGTGATAAAGGCTTGGTTCTGTTTTTTGAGCAAATGCTCCTAAAAACCAAACTATGCTTGACAGTAGGTTGTATAAGACTCCTTAAATGAACTCATTACGATTCTATACGGTCCCCAGTAATGCATATGGAGGAGGTCTTACTAAGGAGGAGACTATGGTCATTGTGAACTGAGCTTTACTAAGTGAGGTCTTCTGGCTAAAAAGGAGGAACAAAAAAAAATATCCTCATCCTAATGTATTCAGTCAGCCAAGACATGTTTAGTGTCCAAAGTGTGCTTCTTTAGTTTTGCCCTAGAGAAGCAAGGTAACAAGTAGCTAACAAGTAGCTAAGTTTATACCTTACCAAATAACTGCACGCCTAAATCATTACATTCCAGACACAATACATAGTGCAATAAAATGTCATACAACCTCAGAAAGCACATAAATAAGTGTATTTGAAATTAATTAATAAATCTCAAAAATATCAAATGAGTGATAATAGTGAAGCTCATGTGTGCTAGTTTGACTTTGACTAGTTAAATACTTCAATTAGGTGTTAGCTAATTGGAGTTTCTAAGCAAAATTGAGGGGGCAAACTTTGGATGCCGAACATGTTTTGTCTGATCAGCTACATTTAAGGTAAGGGATGACATTGTATACATTTGATTTCATGTCAGACCTTAACTCTGGTCATAAAGAAAATGGCTAAACTAAGATACTGGGAATTGCACACAAAGTTCAGAGCTGGATAAGGCATTCCAAGGACAGAGATTATGCAACACAGATGGGCCACATTTGCATGAGGGTGTGGCTACCTCAACAGCTGTTCAACAACGTTTGTCCTTAGTGCTCAATTCCACTCTTCTCCCAACAAATCTCTCGGTAATAAGGCAGGAATAGTCATGTGTCTGCAAACAAGCGAATACTAAAAATGTAGACGCTTGGCGCATTGACTCGACGCACACATTCAAACAGCTTTTAGTTTCCCCATCGCTTTTATCCAGACATTGCTGTTTTCACGCTTCGGCCTTAAGTAAAGCTAAATAAGTGTAATCCTGGGGTCGTGCAATAGGTTGCAAATTTTCATCCCTTCGTTAAACTCGCTGGTAATCCAGTCGGTTGTGTACAGCTCAATCTGGCAATCCCTTTTAGTAAATCCCAGTAAAAGCTGTTATTGCAATTGCTGGCTATTTTCAATCTCCAATCTCTCTTCCCAGAAGTTGATGGCGCAGCATTACGTAATCCAGAGTGTGTAGATTTTATCCGCTCTAGTTTAAATCCCAGCAGATCAAAATCTAGTGATTTTCACCCCAGAGTCTCCGACAATGAGACGAGCCATGGAGGGATGGACCTGTAATGAGAGATAGTGCACACCCGCACATACACACACATGCACACAAACGCACACAAAAACCAAGCAATACACAACAAGGAAACAAGACAAATATGTGAAAAATCACAGAACTGCTGGAAAAGCAACAATGTAAAATAGTCTATTTTTACAAATTTCAGTGATGGCACAAGGAATTTGAAAATTTGACAGAAAATATTAAATTGCGTTTGCTGACAATACTGTTATTTTTTATTTTTGTGTACAATTACTTGTCAAAAAAATCCCAACTGACAGTTAATCCAAGTCTTTGTCGACACAGTTGACTAATTGCAACTTTGATTTACTACTAATTGATTCTGTTTCAAGGACTTTTGAGGCCCCTCACAAACATTCAGATCCCTATATTTGGTATATTTCTGTAAATCTTTTGATAAATGACTGTAGAAGCTTGTTAGATTTCTGCTGAGCTTGACAGCTTTTTAAGTGTTAAAACTTTAGCTGGGTTAACAAGTTGTGTGTGGGTATGCATTTTTAGTTTTGATATGTTTTGTAGATGGTTTTATTTGTTAAACAAATCACACAAACAAGCTCCTTCAGCAGCATTAATGTATAAAATGTTTTACTACATGTGATTTTGTCCATTTCCGTATGTCCTATTTACACCATCAATCTTTTTAAATAATATGCCCATAAAGTTATATATGCATAACATTGAATTTTAAAGAACAGTTTGGTGAAAACACAAAAATACACAATTTTATCTTTTGCCATTATGTAGCTGATCCACCAATACAATCTGGTGTTCAAAGATATGCTCTGAAACTACAAGACTGAAAGGGAAAATTGTGCATGTTTAATTTTTCCCCAACTGTCCCATTAAAAAATATAACCTGAATATAATTAATGCAATGTTGATATTGCTCCGATTTAATAAACAGTACACCAACTGCCTAGCTTCAGTCTTAAGGTTGATCTGCAGTTACCTGCGCCTGCAGGGGTCCATAGGGTACCAGCTCCCCATCGACTGTTAGGGTCCCACGTGATGAAAGTGGTTGCAGGCGGAAGGCTCGGGCTGAAACGTGGCTGACATAAGGTGAGCTCAGGGTCAAGTGAGCACCTCTCTCCATGGCCAGAAAGAGCCGTAGCAGTGTAGCCCGGGAGATGCCTGCTCGCACAAATGTCAGATGGATCAGGCCATCGTCAAAGCGAGCATGTGGTGCGGCCAACAGGTCAGCACCGAGGTGGGACTGGTAAATGGCCAGCACTAGGACAAAATCACCCTCGATAGTCACCCAGTCCCGTGTAGGAAGAGGTTGGTCAAGAGGCGGCAGCAGGTCATCATAGGGTGCAGCAATGGGGACGAAGGCGGCTGATCGGTTCTTGAGCGGGCCAGCTGGCTCAGCCAGATCAAAAGTGAAGGATGGGGAGGGGGACCGGAGAGATGGGGAAGGGGAGGATGAGCCTGGCGTGCCAGGCCGTAGGTAGGCAGAACTATGAGGGGAAGCACAGGATGGAGATGAAGGAGGGGTGGGAGAGAGGGAAAGAGAGAGGGAAGGGAACTTGGGAGGGAGGGAGTTGGAGTGAGAATGGTGCAATAGGGAGAGTGGACGAGGCCTGGACGGGTTCTGATTCTGGTCCAGCGTTTTAGTTTTAAAAGAGAATGGTGAGCGGCGGAAAGGTGAAGAAATGGTCAGTGAGCGTTCTCGTGCTGGGTCTGGTGGGTAGCATGGCTCTCGTTGAAAGAAGGTGCAGTTGAGATCCTCATCCGTGTCCAGGTCCTGCTCAGAACCAGTGCCACCAATTGGCTGGCTAAAAAAGGCGTTGACAATTTGAGCGGAGGGGGCAGAGTTTTTGCGAAGCATCTGTCTTGGGTCCGGAGTTGTTTCTTCACACTCATCTGCTTCTTTTCCTTCGTCCACGCCATATCCCTCACTCACATCCCTTGCTTCCAGTGCTCCCTCTGTCCCACTGCTTCTCCCATCATCCTCTTCATTTCCTGCCATGCACTCATTCTGTTGTTCATTCGATTCTGAGCTGGACCCAGATGTCCTGTCCATCCTCTCCTCTGCCTCCAGTTCCCTTTCCCGGTCCTCTGCGAGGCTGCTTGCTCTCACCACCCCAACTCCCCGTGCTCTTTCTCTTCTTCTCTCTCTCTCCCTCTCCCTTTCCTGACGCTCCCTCTCCCGCTCTCTTTCCCTTTCTCCATCCCCTTTGCTAAGGCTTCTCTGTTCACTGATGCCCATGTCAGAGCATGTGCGGTGGATGGGGGTCCGACAATAGTCCTCAAGGCCCTCGGTGATGCTCCTGGAGAGAGGACGGCGTGGAGGCTGCGGCGTCACGTCAGGGGAAGGGTTAACCACAGCAGGGGGCAAGTAGGACAGGCGGCCTTTGTAGGAACGCAGTGAGGCCAGACGCACCAGGGTCCCCAATGTAAAGCGGGCAGAGCCCAGTCCCCTGTAGCGCTCACTCTCAATGTCCACATCTGACACAAAACCCCATGCCACTGACAGGAAGGAGAACAGCCTTCTGGGAGCGGACGGACGTCCATTTTGGTTGGACGAGGAAGAGGACGGTAAGGGGCTTGTAGTCACTGACACCAGGTCCATGGGTCTGACCCCACCCCGACAAAGCAGGAAGCAGCAGTTGAGAAGGAGGGGCTCTCGAAGGCACATGTCATATCTGCAAAAAAGTGTGGGTTTATTAAGCACACACACACACACACACACATATATATATATGTATTTATATATATGTACTTTAAATATATAAGGAGATTTTAACAACACTATTCCCTTTAAACACAGTTACACAGCTGCAGTTCAAATATTTCTGTACATTTTAACTTAAACATTAATTAAATTAAATATAAAATTTTTTATATAAAACCTTAACTATTTGCCACTGTAGGGCATTCACATTTTATCTAGTTATATACAAACAACGTACCCTCAGAGTCCAGAGCATGGGTGCCAGAACCATTATTGCTTTAACAATTATAGCCCCCCAACCCAACTATATATATATATATATATGATTGTTGAAAATATACAGTATATGTATGTATATTTGTCTGTTTAAATATATGTATGTGCTAACACAATTGTTTATGTTAGAAAGACAAAGATGTTATCCAACATTAATAATTGAAGATTCATGATAGGAAATCACCAATGTGACTCAAAGACCAAGCTCAATAGGCTGTCAGTGTGTGTGTTTATATATATGTACATATGTATTAAGCCTGTAATGATATATGATACAAAACTGCGTCGCGGTGTGAGGAGGGTGAATCGCGACACAGACACACCCCTTCCAATTCTTTCCCAGATACAGTTCCCGCCAAGAAACAGAAGTTTTTCGCCATAATAGGAGCATTTTCACGTCAATTTCTTTTCTTTAACCAATAGCTGAGGGTCTAAGGGTCTTAAAGTTTACGAAAATACAAGCGCTGACGGACCCTTTGTTTGTTAAATTGATTAGGTGTGAGTACATGTTAGTTATGACACTGGGCTTTAAAATTGTCTATTAGCTGGCTAGGTTGTGAAAAAACTGCGCTGGAGTCTCTGTGTAATTGTTTTTATTGTGTTTTGAGTATTGTGGCTGCGGGCAGCTGGGCGGAGTGTTTCTTTTGTTTGAATGGAGCGGTTAACCAAGAGAGAAGCCTTGTTCTCAGTATGAATGGAAAGGAAGTGGCATTTAAGCGAATATTGGTTTATAATTATTTGATTAAGATAAGGTATCTCCAAACAAAATGCCTGCTCAGAACAATTCCTCTCCTCCACCGCAAATGAACCATGATACGAGTCAAAAATCGTGAAACGAACCGAATCGTGGGCTTGGTGTGTCGTTACAGCCCTAATATGTACACAGGTGAGTGTGTGACAGGTGAGTTCTCTTACCCTGCGTAGTGATTAATGGAGCCAGCCAGGGCGTTTCCAGAGCCACATGGCAGGATTCCCACTGGAGTCTTTATTGCTTGTTCCCAATCTGGCCTGTCCATGAGGCCATTGATAACCTGTTACAATGAGAGACATGTCTGGGGGTCAGAAGGACTGCACAATTAATTGTTAGAAAAATCTGCAGTCTTCTGCTGAACATCCAGAAATTAACATTGTATTTAACAATATTCAGTAGTTGCTACTCCAATTAATCATAATGTGCTAGAGCTCCTAGAGGACAAGTTTCCATACAATTTTTGTCATTTCTTGCCAAATGGTTCTAGAGCTATTGTCCAAGAAGTACAAGTAGTGACATATTTCTTATTCAGTATTAGCCAATTGGTGCTATAAGTCAAGTTGCATGAAATATAATACATATAATCTAGCTATTATAATAGAATAATATAACCATATACAGATGTAGTCACACAAGTCTGAGGTTAGAAATGAAAGTTCATGTTACACTACATATTTATGAGAGATCTTCCATTACTATTATTACTATGATTAAGTACCACAAAGTATCACAATTAAGACTTTTCAATCCACTCTTCCACTTTTATCAAGGATACAGTAACCAATCTAAATATGTTCTTTGTGTCATGACCATTAAACAGTGAGAAGTCACCTCGTGCAGTAGTCCATCACCAGAGACAATAATGATGCCATCCCACTCATGCAGAGAGATCTCCTTGATCAGCTCACGAGCATGATTCTGGCGTTCTGATGCACAGCAGAAACATGACATGCACTGTTAAAAACTATGGGAATGCAGAGGAGTTTTGAGCATTTTACTGTGACTTTAAATTATTAAATTTGATTAAAAGATTCTTTATTTGAATACATTTTACAGTACATAAAAATCTGCCAAAAATAATCAGTAAGTAGTTAGGACTTCACACAAACATATTCCTGGCTAAACCCATAATTATTTTATTATTATTCACAAATATTTCTAAAAGAGCTCTTTAGAAACTTGACAATATTAAGAACTTTCATGATGGCCATATTACACCACACCAGGCCTCTTTACAGGAGAAAGAAAAAAACATACTTTTAAAGATAACTTATATAACAGCAAAGTTATAACTGGTCTTTTCTTTTTGAAGAAATAAATATAAATAAATGTAAATAATGGTATATAAATTTGCAATCTAAATCTATATAGCATTGTTCCAATTAGAGTTGGTGTTGACCTCATCATACCTGTCTGTATGAGGTTGTAGCTGATGTTGGCTTCTCGAATCATTGGCAGTATGTGTGTTTGACACCACTGCATGGACTGTCCCCGCCCACTGAATGGATTAACCAATAGCAGCAGACGACGAGGGCGGGGCAACATGCTTTTGCTAAATTCTATAAGAGGGAAGGTAAAAGAAATAAAAAATTAACACAAGAAATAAAAACTATACAATGATCTACGAACTGGCAATAAAATGGCATCACTTTTTTGAAGATTCAATATTCCACCATACACAAGCAAGACAATTTACATAAACCTCACAAAACTTTGAAAAAATGATTTACTCAGCATCCTTTCCTCAGTGAGAACTACAAATATATAGTGTAGTGAGAAAACACTAAAATAATCATAAAAAGAAGAAAGAGATGAAACAAATACAAGGACTGAGGCTGTGTGACGGCATGCTTAAAATGAATGTGTGATAAACCTGGGAGAGAATGAAGGAAATACAGAGTCAGAGTGATAACTACAAAAATTCCATGTGTGATGGTAGTAGGTCAAAGCAAACTCAGACCAAAAAAGGTAAAACCAAAACTTCACTGCAGCAGGGGTGGACAAAAAGTCTGAAATGCTACTAGAGTAATAGTGCAGGGGGGTTGGAAGGGGGGGTGGGGGGTGGTAGTAGGAGCTCCCTCTCTCCCTCTACCATCCCAAAACACTTCTAACAAGCCTCACTTTGTAACACTTACCAGGCTACTATCAGAAGCCTTTTCAACACATTTAAAAGGTGAGTTTGCTGCGCTCCACCAGGCTTTTGTTTGTTTCTCCCCCTCCCTCCACCTTTTAAACTTATCCTTCCCCAGACTGTGAAGCAGCATCCCTTTCTCAAAGGACTTCTATTACACCAGAGGCCTCCTGTGTCTCTCTGACTACTGGATAGACAGAGGCTCCCCTTCTGTTTGTGCTCTTTCAAGGCAGCAGTGTCAGGACATTAAATGAACACACCTGTTTTGAAGACTTATGACATTTGCACAGAACACTCGGCAGCGAACGACAGAACTTTTTGAAGAGAAGTTGTGTGATTTAATCAGAATTTGTAAACATCTATATGATATTTCATCACACAGACATGGGGACTGCCTCCTTTTGACCGTTTGTTGCGGTCAGTTTGTTGCGTTTGACTCTTGGACTTGGTGAAAGACTCATGGAAGCAACAAACCTTCCAATTGAGTTCAGCTATTAAATATTAGACATGCAGCAAAATCTCACCCATGGACATATGGAGGAGGCCCAATGAGCACAGGAGTCTATAACAAGCGGACACCAGCGCCCAAATTTCAGTTAGGAGACAGGGTCTTGGTCCTTTCCCAAACTGATACTTGCAAGTTCCTGGAAGAACCTGCTTTAAAAAATGTATTGAACCTCAACCAGTTCTCTTGGCTTTTCAAAACCCCTACGTATAGCTGTGAGCTGACCACTCAACAACAGAAAGAACCATCTGAATGCATGTATCAAGTAACAGCTGTATTTGTTGCCCCAGCTGCAAACATAGTGTCCAGCATTACTTTAAATCCCCATCTCACCCAGTACTAGAGCCCTGCCAGCAAACTGATAAGACACTCAACCCTGGAAGAAGCGAGTGGTCAAATTCATCCCCATGAAATTGGTCCAAGAAACAGACCGATCATTCTGTAACCAAAAACTAAACAGGGTGTCCCCTAGTGGATTAACTTTCTGATCAGCTTGGAAATGCCAGTTTTGTCATCAAATCTAATGAAAGGCCACTGGCAGATAGCAACAAGCCTTGATAGGCTGACTGAGGACTTCCACTGCAGTGGCATTCTCGGGTTCTCCCGTTCTGCTTGCCTCCTCCCAGCAATTGATAGATGTAGTCCTTCAGACTATGTAGGTTCGTGGCTACATATCTTGACATTTCCATCATTTGGAGTCCTGCGAGGAACATTTGGAACACCTTTGGAAGGGGTTTGAGGTCAGAGGAAGAGTATCACTGCCCAAGATTTTGAACTGGGAGAGACTTTCTACTTCCACAGCAGGGTAACTACTCATTAACAGCCTGTAACCAGCACAGGAAAAAAAACCAGATATGAGTATTCCCAAGGATGAGGGGCAATTACTGGAAGACAATGGCAAAAGTGGCTTTCTCCCATCTGAAATGTCATCTAATCTCCAAACCATTCCTCCATAATGTAAACTTCTCTCAAACTCCTTGAACACAGGAGGAGTGCTAACCCTACATCTGTAGGTTAAAACATCCTGCCCTATTATTCCCCAGACTTTATCAAAGCACTTATGACCTTGGGGACTTCTGTTTAACTTGTCTTTCCCTCTTTAACGGACAGAGCGGCCTCCCCTTTTGTTTGTGCTGTTTCATGTGCCTCTGTTTTGAGACTGCAGCATCTGTAGCTATAAATAAACACACCTGTTTTGGGGATTGTTAACACTGCACTTTGGTCCCTGAAGGGTTGGTATGTCCAGATTGCTCTACAGTGCCCCACAACATACAAAAAATACACACCACTCACTAAACTCTATTTTTCTATGTTGACATCATGTTTACATATTTACATCAGTATAGTTCAAACAAGGTTTCAGAAATGTATGCTATGAACAACATTATTTAGCCAAGAACTGATTTTCTTCCCCAGGTTTCTAAATCATGTTTAATGGCATAAACTAGAAGTTATTTAAAACATTTTGGCATAAACATACCCCGTCTGAATAGGAGTAAATTAGATAGCATCCTCCAAGCGCTGCTCGCTAATCATAGATCTGCTGATTACTTGATATTGTCTGTGCTCTGTAAGAATTGTTCAAATAAGGGCACCTCAAAAATAATAAACAGCATAAATAATTTTTTTGTCTGATTTAAAGTGAAGCAGTCTGACTATCTGTGGTAAGTGCCACAGAGGTGACAGTGCGATGATTTTTGAGCCACAATACAATGTTGTTGCAGTTCTTTACATTTTTCAATACAGCAAGATTGAAATTCAATCCTATCTTTTTCTTCCATACATTATCAAAATGCATTGAGAAATGAGGAAAAGAATCTTCCCATCTCATTAGTTTCCAGTTTCTGCTGTGAGTCTCATGCCATTTTGTGGGTTTCAAAAAATGTTAGACATCCCAAAGTATGAAAATAAAAATATATATTAATACATGTTAAAATATACAAATAATATTGATATTTTAAAAACATACTTTCCTCTCAATCATATTTTGACTTTTCAGTTAACACATGGAAACAAACTTGTCTGTCTGGAACTTCTTGTGGTTGAGATTTCGTGAAAACTAACATTCTCATACATCAAACCATTTAGCCTAAAGCAATTTAGCCCTAACTACTTCTGACTAAACATATTTTCAGTAGTGTTTCAGCCCTAACTGGTTTTTGAATGAGCTACATTTCAAGTAAATCAAAACAGATTGTTCTACAAGGCAAATACACAGATAAACCAATGCAGCCTGTTTAACTGTGTGGTATAAAGAGAGGTTGGAAAAGGGGTAAAGATAAAAATGAATGATACATATTTTGTTACGTAAGCTAATAAATGTCACAGAACACGTGCCCTTTAACTAAAAACTCCACAATAATCCTCAGTGGGCATTGTTCTGTCAGAGAAACAATCAATGAAAAACAATACAGAAATAAAAACACATTTGCTTCAGCACACACACATCCACCCAACCACATACGCCTAAACCCCAGGGAAGCAGATGCCAAAACTGGTGGTATTTTATTTGTGTCATAACAAATGTGACACTAGTACATGATATAACAGAAACAAAAATGTCACTTTGTTTCAACAGGATGTTTTATATTATTTAAGCTATTTATATTCTAATGATAACATGTTCATTCGACCTTTATGTAAAACCTGAAATTCTCTCACACTTGTTCCCCATTGCACTGCATCACTGGGGCAACTGGTGGACAAGTCGTTCAGGAGCCACCACTGCCATCAAAGTCATGGGGTCAAATCCTAAAACTGCTAGTGGCACCACTGAGGTACCCTTTATTTTATTTATGGACCTCTGGCATGCACAGTGACAAACACTCACTCACCTGTGGTGGAGCTGACATCAAGTCCCCTCAGCAGGCACTGTACGGCTGCGTTCCATTTCTCGGCCTCGGCACGGGTCTCAGCAAGGAACGCTCTGACCTGCCTGCGGCGGGACACACCTTTCCTTCGCCTTCCTGCCGGGTACCAGTACAGCACAAGCAGCGGGGGAGCCGGCGCCCGTGGACAGCTACATCCCGCCAGTTCTGCAAGTGGCAGCACCAGCCGCGAGTCCTTTCCCGGGCGAGGGGAGAGCCGCTGGACGTGGATGTGTGTGGGGGTGAGGGTCAGGGCGTAGCTGGACGAGGCTGGATTGGGCGGTAGAGACACTACAGGGCTGCTGGGACAGCTGTTACTGCTGGACACGCTGCCTCCACCTCCACCGCCTCCAGTGCTCCAGCCCCTAAACTGACCATGAAGCAGGGCCTCCTGTTCCGGACCAGGAGATGGAGAAGGGGACGGGGATGGAGACGGACTCCGTGGACCAGGGGAGCGCATTTTCACAAAAAGAGATGATTTGTGGGATCAGGAGAGAGTGTCCAGAACGGAGGATATGTGTGGGTCATGCAGAACTTTCTCTCAACCACCCTCTCCAGAGACAGGTCAGTGGATGCCTAAAATGTTTCTGCAACACCTGTCCCTGAAGTCGTCTTTGGTGGAGGTCAGGCTGACAAGAGTCAGGAGTCAGTAGCAGTAGTAAAACGGACAGTTTTTTATTTAAAGATGTCCATCACACCAGTTCTAAAAAAAAAAAACTGGTTACCAGACATTTGTTTTTTCTTTTGAAAGTCAGGTATACCTATCCCCGAAAGCACTAAAATGTTCTCCTTTAGTGCTTTTAGCATGAAGCATTTAATCCTCTTAAAAACATCTGTTTTACATCAGGAAATGATGCATACAATGTATTAATGAATCTGTAAGCCTAAAGGCCGTTAAAGCTCATTACAGGGCATGAATCAAAAGAGAAGGAAATAAATGTGGATGTCGCACGCGACGTCTGCTTTTACTGGCCCAGCCAAATGTGAACTAAAGTGCTTTCCTCAGAGCTTGGCCACTCTGTGCAGATCAACAAAATCTAAAACCTACTGTCATAAGTGACAAAAATTGTGAAAGCTATAAATAACATAAGAGCTCATTAGATCGCCCAGCTAAAGTTAGTGTTTGTAAAACAGTGTAGACAGCCAGCATCAGCTCAACTGCACTCACTGTCTTGAGGTCAGAAAATGTAAAACCGAGTTAAGGTAAACACAACATATGGTCTAAATGATTTTAAACCAAAAACTCAATTCAGGGACAGGCAGATGATGTTTCCCTAAAAGTAGTCCAGAAGATTTAGCGGTCTGTGCAAGATGAAGCCACTGTAAAGTATCTGTAATGCCCAGATGGATTTTTTGTCCACTACAAACACCTTCCCTTTTAAAACATCAGACAAGTAAGAGGTGATCATCCTCCTGCATCTCATTCTGTGGATTTAAATTAAGGTTTACATTCCGTGTGTATTCACCCAATAGACACATGCCACAAAATCCAAGATTTGTAATCCATTGATGTTCCAGTGATCATCAATATCTCCAGAACAATTCCACCAAAATAAATAAACAGCCAGTGCACAGAGGGATTACATGGGTGAAAGCATTATGTCATGTTTCTGCTTTGTAATCCGTCTTGTTCATTGTTTTAGGCTTAGGTATGCCCCCAAACATACACCGCCCTGGAGGGAAAAAGAGGGAGAAAGGGAGAGAGAGAGACAGAGAGAGACAGAGAGACAGAGAGAGACAGAGACAGAGACAGAGAGAGAGACAGAGAGAGAAAGAGAGA
>JBBMFX010000007.1:17352175-17373217 GCA_037832545.1 Rhabdalestes septentrionalis
AAATGGATTACGTGGGCGGGACTAGTAAATGGGGCGGGGTCCCGCGTCCATCTTTAATGTCCAGCATTGAGGAGGCTGACGAGAAGAAAAAACAGTGCATACTGAGTTAAGGAAGACTTTGGTCGAGACATTTTTATCGAATATCACACATATTTGCAGAGATAAGGTAGAGGAAAGTGCATTTTTTAGTGAGTGTGGGGTGTAAATGTGTGTGTTGGTGTGAACAGGCTAGCTGTGTTAGCATCATTGCTCCCAGCAGCTAGTGTAGCACTAACCGGGCGCGTTCCAATACTCCTCTCCCTACCAGATATTTGTAGACTTATACCAGAGATTTGTAGACTTATTAGTTGTTAATACTAGTGTTTTAACTCTAACTCTGAGCTCGTTATTTTAATTCTGCGGTTATTTACATGATGTCTAATGACATTAATTGTCATTATTACCTAAAAGTAATTTTGACAAGAGATTGGGTATTTTCAAGCAGAAGCATAGAATCCTAGTTTATGCAGAATTATGTCCTACTTAGTTTTAGATGGAACATCTGATTATAAGTTCTTATTAGTGTGTTCTGATTAGAACAATCCATGGTCTTTGTAAAACTGGGATGGTCAGCTGGTGAGTAGTGTTTTGGCAGCTGTGGTGTTGCAACTCTGAATAGAACTTGTGTTAGGGTATAATAAGATGATATAAGATAATCTTTGAGTAGTTCCACAAGTGGGAAATTTGCATTGCCAGAGCATCAAAATGTACAGTTCAAAACAAGAACGTAGCTGCAGCATAACCAATTGAATAAATGCTTAGTTTCATTATGCTTCTTTGTGCAGCTTGTGCTTAGGGGCAGTTGGTGTTTCGATGGTAAAAGTTGACCCTGCGGTCAGAAGGTTGTGTGTTTGAGTCCCAGGAGTGCTAGTGGCACTCAGGTACCCTTGAGCTAGGTACCTGGTCCGCACAATGCTTCCAACTTTAATTTAGTGAATTGATTAAATGCAGAGAAAGAATGTCAGTGTCCACACTGTCTGCTGTGATGTTTACTTTAACTCTTTTTAGATCGCTGGTGCTCTGTGGTTGCCTAGATTTGTGTACACGAGCAATGGACACTTATTAGCACACAATGAAGCGCATTGGAACGCGCCCGGAGCTTCATGTTTAGCGAGATAACCATTAGCTACCTTTTAAATTGGTACGTTTCATTGCAATTAATGTATAATGTCAGTGTTTGGATGTATTAATAGAACTTTCCTCGAATAGTTAACCGGGACGATCTATTTGCAGGTTTATTGAGACGATAGGAAGCCAGAAAACCAAAGAGAGCCGCTAGACCGCTAGCTAAACCCACTGGGACTCAGAGAGCCAGGCTAGCTCGCTAACGTAAACATGCTAAGCTAACGAAACGGACTTGTGGCTCTGACAGCACAGGCTCGAAGGTTTTGTCTTTTAAATGAAACTGTTCTTAATAACCATACAGATATGTCTTCGGTAGGCTCTATTGTGTTATCTCTTGTAACACTTAAGCTATTTCAGCTTTGTTCAGTAAGCAAGTTAGGCTCTGTTCAGCAAGCTAGAATCTACAGTTTATTTGTTTATACTATGAAAGTAAACAAATAGCATTTTAGTTTTCGACTCAGTAGATATGTAAGTTAATCTCTTTCTTTGCATTTGTGAGTGACTGCTGATGGCACCCCTCACCATTTGTGTACCTTGCACAGTAATTCACATCACTAGGCATAAGATATATTAAAATTTCGTCTTATTCTTCTGCATTCTAGTGACAGAAGGTATGAAGACAGTTTCATAGCGAAGCCATGGCTGACAAGAGAAAACTCCAAGGTAAGAAAACACTGTTAGAAGTTACTGATGTTTCTCCCCATGTCTTTTACTGTAATGAATGAACTGACTAAGACATTTGTTTTCGTGACTATTTTGTGAACTCTCCTTATAAATATAACAGGTGAAATAGATCGGTGTTTGAAAAAAGTAGCAGAGGGCGTGGAGCAGTTTGAAGACATTTGGCAAAAGGTCAGATGTTCATGTGTGAAGTGATTCAATAGTCAAAATAAGTGAGAACAATACAAGTTGAAATAATTGTGTCAGAAAACCTGATAGTGATATCCATCATGTCTGTTTTCAGCTTCATAATGCAGCAAACGCCAACCAGAAGGAGAAATATGAGGCCGATCTTAAGAAAGAGATTAAAAAGCTCCAGGTGAGAATAAAAATAGTGCAGGTCTCTGCCTGAGATGGAGATTGATTTTTTTATCTAGTCACTTGCTGCACTTCAGTTCTTCACATATTTGAGAGTTACTTTTAAATGGAGCAAATCAAAAACTCACCATTTTTTTATCAACTAGACAGCACAGTGCAGAAAATGTCTTTGTATGGAAACAGTATTTACTGCCAGATTTCTCTATGTAGACCTAACTGTGTCCCAAACACTTTTTTCTTAGCGGCTACGAGACCAGATTAAGACATGGGTGGCATCCAATGAAATCAAAGACAAACGGCAGCTAGTGGAAAACCGAAAACTTATTGAGACGGTAAAAAAGAGTATAAATACATCACAGTATTCTGTTATTTTTGTAACCTCACATTATTTGTAGTGTTTGTGTATGACTGAAATGCTGATACAATGATCAGATGTCCCTGGCACTATAAATCTATGTGGTGCATTACCACATGCTGGTAAATTAACAAGGTCTTAAATTTCTGGTTAATTTTATTCTCAGCAAATGGAACGATTCAAAGTAGTCGAGAGGGAGACTAAGACGAAGGCATACTCTAAAGAAGGGCTTGGCTTGGCTCAGAAAGTGGACCCAGCACAGAAGGAGAAAGAGGAAACAGAACAGTGGTTGACGGTAACTTGCAGCAAAGTATTTACTGCTTGTTAGTGACATATTGGAAAAAGCTGAAATATATGTTGGTTTTGTTATTTTTTTGCAGAACACAATAGACACACTAAACATGCAAGTGGACCAGTTTGAGAGTGAAGTTGAGTCCCTCTCAGTTCAAACAAGAAAGAAAAAGGGAGATAAGGAGGTCAGTTTTCAAGCAGTTGCTCCTGGCTTGGCTAATATTTATAAAATATTGCTGAAGTGTGCTGCCATAGCGTCATTGTGCATAGAACAATTTAGTATTCATTGTTGTTACAAAGGTAAAAGTTCAACTACAAATATCAGTAAAAACTGTCTAAGACTTCAAATGAAGCATTTGATGTAAATCTGTGTGTTGTTCAGAAACAGGATCGTATTGAGGAGTTGAAGAGATTGATTGAGAGACACCGGTACCACATTCGCATGCTGGAGACCATCCTGAGGATGCTGGACAACGACTCCGTGCAGGTGGAGGCCATCCATAAAATCAAAGATGACGTGGAGTACTATATCGACTCCTCACAGGACCCTGACTTTGAGGAGAATGAGTTCATCTATGATGACCTGGACCTGGAAGACATACGTAAGTCTTTGTGGAGAGGATTAAATGTGTCAGAACTTGAGGTGTGATTGTTTGTATATCACATGTAGTTTTCGATTATTTTCTGAGCTCTGTACAGCTTAACATTTATACTTTCTTGTCCTCCCTCTCTCTGAAGCGGCATCTCTTATGGCCACTTCTCCGCAGGGACACAACGATGAGGAGATGTTTCTCCAGTCCAGCAGCACTCCCACTTCCACCACCTCGTCTTCCCCCATTCCTCCATCTCCAGCAACGGGCACCACTGTAAGCCTCCCTGATTCCTTTCTTTCTTCCTTTTTCTTGAACAGAAAATTGTTGACCTTGTAATTGTATGTATGAAGCACACGATGAATTGAACATTATAAATATTACCTTATATGCACTTGTGTTTTGTCTGACATATGAATGTGTCTGTCCCCTGTTTAGGAGAACTCTGAAGAAGAGAAGAAAAGAGGGCGATCTACAGACAGTGAAGTTAGTCAGGTGGAAACTGGACTAATGACACCTTAATTATGGAAACCCATTGTTTATTGCACACTGACCTTTCCATTTTCTTTTTCATCCTTTCCACCAGTCTCCTGTGAAGAACGGCAATCCCTCTCTCTCCTCCTTCTCCTCATCCACCTCCTCAGGGTTTTCCTCCTCCTCCTCCCTTGTTTCTATGGCTACTGTTGTTGGTGGCACAACAGCAGTCTCTGGGGGTGGTGGCCTCCTGGGCAGTTTCAGCAGTGCGGTTCAGCAACACCCGCCGCAGTCTTTACAGCAGCAGGCGCAGGCCAAGCTCTCGTCCTCCTCTGGGCCGTCCAACAATGCCCCTAGCCCACCCAGCCACCCCAGTCTACCTGCCTCCACAGCACCCTCTTTGCCTAGCTCCAGCACCCTGGGCCTGACCACTTCTAGCTCTCAATCCCAGGTCTCCACAGTGCCCAGTACAGTTGGATCAGGCCTTGGGCTGAGTTTGGGGCTGGGGCTGGGGCTGGCGAAAGCGGGTGTGACTGTGACCAGCAGCAGCAACAGCAGTAGCGTGCCTCAGATGTCTGGGCTTGGCTTGGCAGGGATAACCAACTCGCACAGCACCATGACAGGCCTTTTGTCTGGGTCTACTCCTGCTCCATACGCCCAGGCGGCGGCTTGTGGCACCACAAGCAGCGCCCCCGGTGGACCCGTGGGGAATAGCAGCACCAGTGGGAGTGGCGTGGTGGCAGTAGGCGGGACAGGAACAAGCACAGGTGCATCCACTAATGGAACGAGTGCAGGGACAGGGCTGGGGCTGCTTGGCTCCAGTCCTGGACATGGAAGTCTTAGTGGAGGCATTCTGAGTCTGGTTCCAGGGCAGACGCCACTCCAGGGGCCTCCGCAGGTACCCATGAGTCCTGTGGGAACAGTGCCAGGAGGATCAGTGGGTGTAGGGGTGTCAGGAGGAAATGGAGGTAGTGCAGCACCAGGAGGAGGTGTTGGGAGTAGCATGGCTCCTGCCAGACCACCCAGTGTAATCAAACAGAATGGAGGAACAAGTGAGTGATCTTAAACCACTGAATTTATCCCCTTCTGTGTTTGTTGTGTCTAATGAGTATCATTACCTGTTTTGATATGCATTCAATTTATATGTAGTACAACTAGTTATGTTCCTTTTTGATGTTTTTTATATATCAAAAATGTAAAGGACCCTTTCCTTTACATATACACTTTTACCAGAATTTCTCATTTTTAAATCAGAGGTGATCTAAATGACTAAAATATAAATCTCTAATGTAAGTCTCTGGGTATTTTAAGACCCTTTAGCTTACAGTGCTGTCGTGGGAGACAGCAACTCGGATTCCTCTCTCAGCAGTGCCAGCCAATCCCAAAACAGCCAGCCCTCTTCCACCAGCTCATCAGTGAATCAAACGTGAGCTAACTTTATTGCATTCCTAAATATACTTTCAAATTTGGTGTGTGTGTGTGTGTGTGTATCAGACTTTGTCATGCTCCTTCTCTCTCACAGTCTGGATAATGGCCCCAGTCTACTGAGCTCCATCACTCTGCCCCCCTCTTCCCAGTCGCCTTCTTTTTCAGACAGCACCCCTGGTGGCGGGAGTTTGCTTAATGGGCCACACTCCTACACACCCAGCACAGAGAGCATAAAGGTTAGGGTTCGACTTTCAGACTTTTTGCTTACAAAGCTGTCCCTGAATGGGGCTGTAGATGGTATTTGTTGTTTTTTGTTGGTGTTATAACTTGTACAATTGTTCACTACTGTATAATTGGAATAATCAGCTTTGGTTCTGAAGAGTTTGATATATTAAAACACATCTGTTAATTACCTGGTTTAGTAAAAGCTCTTGAGCAGGTAATTTGCTTATGCATGCAGGCCTCTAGCCCTCCTGGACTAGTGTTCATGATTCCTTATGTAGTAAATGCACCAGAATGTGCTTAAACAGCGAAGTGTCTGGCACAAAGCAGAATGTGTGTGCAAGTGACTCACTTCAGTTTATGTTGGTTCTATGGCATCTCCTGCAGGCTCCGGAGCCTCTGAGCTCTCTGAAAGCAATGGCCGAGAGGGCAGCTCTGGGATCGGGCCTTGATGGTGAAATCCCATCACTTCATTTGACTGACCGAGGTACTGCATTTTATTTATTCTTTTTTTTTTTTCATTTCGCTATTTTGCCAGCAAGTTCGTATAATGAGTTTGTGCAATGGCACATGCCCTATACATTATTATTATTTGATTAAGGAATCTTACAGTCCAGAGAAATTATTTTTGTAAATACTCACTCAATGGTACAAATAAACATATTTAAAAGAACTGCTCAAGAACACACACCCCCCCCCCCCATGCAAAATGTTAATGAATGGATTCTAAACGTGTCCTGACTGCAGAATTTATCTTTAGTTTTATCCTAGTGCTGCAAGGCATATGTGGATAGTAAGGGAATAAGTAAGGGAAACGTGTAATTCATTAATTACTGCACACTTTACTCAAACCATGCTGAGTTGTTAAATAATCTTGAATAGACCTAATGACAAGCAAGTCAAACAGTTAAAACAGTAATTGCCTCCACCATGAATACTGAATTTGTGTATTTTGGCCATTGTCTTATAATGTCTCGCTGTCTCAGACCTGTTTCCAGGGAACACAGCCCCTTCTGGGCCCCCAGCAGCCCCCCAGCCTGCTGTGACTGAAGTTAACCTCCCACCCTCCCTGGGGGCATGTCCTCTTGGCCCCACTCCTCTCTCCAAAGAGCAGCTCTACCAGCAGGCAATGCAAGAAGCGGCCTGGACACACATGCCCCATCCGTCCGACTCGGAGAGGATCAGGTGTGTACATGCTGTTTAACTTCACATTGTTGTGTGCTAATTTAAGAGACAATGTATTGAATACAAATGCTTTTATGTATAAATGCAGTTTACATTCTTAATGCACATGATGGACTTATAGAATTAGTGAAGCTATGTTCTTGATTAACTCATTACGATTGTGGTTAATTTGGTTTTCTATGTTCCTGTAACTGCAGGCAGTACTTGATGAGGAACCCCTGTCCTACTTTGCCCTTCCACCACCAGATGCCCCCCCACCATTCAGACTCCATAGAGTTCTACCAGAGACTGTCCACTGAAACACTCTTCTTCATTTTCTACTACTTGGAGGTTTGTCTCTCACTGTGTATATGCTATATGGAGGGATGGATTTCGAACATTTATTAATTGGTTAAACTGAACAATATTTAAATCATGAAGCGCTATTTATTTGTGCGTGCTGCTGATTGGCTGCTGCCCTTTGATGCAACTGCAGTACAGAATTTCCCCCATGGAGCATCTTGAGGTTTCTTGTGTTTTTCATTTAGTTCTTCTTAAATCCCTGTATTTGTATTGCTGTAAATTAAATTATTACTGTGTTTACCTTGCTTATACCGAAGATTATGACGGCACATACCAAAGAAAAAACCTGTGCATTAATTACAGTATAGTCTATTCATGGGTAATATCGGTATTTGCATTCTATCAACAGGGGAGACAGCGGTTTATTTTACATTGTACAGAACGAATATGGAATTACCTTTACATTTTCTGGATATAGATATATATATATTATATATTATATATGTGTATGTCCCATCTTGGAGGGTCAAACCTGTCACAGTTGATCAGTTTAGTAGTCAAACACATTTTTATTTACTAGGTTGAAATGTGCTGAACTGGTGATCTGTTTCTAGCCCTCGAGGTCGACAGTTTCCTCCTCTGCACTGCATGAGGATAACATGGCTGAAGAAGATTTTGTGTGTTTTCTAGGGCACAAAGGCACAGTATCTTTCTGCTAAAGCCTTGAAGAAACAGTCATGGAGGTTCCATACTAAGTATATGATGTGGTTCCAGAGGCACGAGGAACCCAAGACCATCACTGATGAATTTGAGCAGGTAACTTGGCAAAAAAAAAAGTGCTCAAACCCATTTATAACAGAGCATATCAAGTATTCCAATTAGTGTAAGCTGTTAAGTGTAATTAGTTATTAATACTTGAAAATACACCATCGATCTCAAATTGTGCCATAATGTTTTTTTTCTGTTTCCCTGCAGGGCACGTACATTTACTTTGACTATGAAAAGTGGGGCCAGAGGAAGAAGGAGGGTTTTACATTCGAGTACAGATACCTGGAGGATAGAGACCTACAGTGACAGCCAGGACAAATGAACAGGCGGCGAGAGAAAGAGACAGAAATTGCTACGACAACTGCTGCTGTTGACATTCCAAGGTTGAACTCCCATGTTATGGTTAGAGCTGGATGTAATGTAGGCCTTTTTCTTTAAAAGAGAGAGTGCAAGTGAACGAAAGAGAGATGGAGAGAAGGGGTCGAGTGCCTGTTTACATGCAAACGTTTTAAAACTTTTGTTGAATTTCCCCTCCCCCTTATTTCTGTTATAATTGATCCCCCAAGGAGAAAAAAAAGGAAAGGAATGATTGGAAGTAAAGATATACAAACACATCCTATATGTAGATTCTTCAGTGGAGTGCTGCAGTAGCCAGTATTAGGAAGCCTCAATCTTTTAGATCCGGACTTGGATGGATAAACAGGCACTATGCGAGCTCTTATCTAATGCATTTATGATTAGTAGTTGATCTAGGCCCCTTGGGGAGAGTAGGCATTGTGAATTTTGCCTTGCGAGATAACGAGTCGACAATTAAATTGCTATGCAATTGAACTCTTCTCGGCCTCCCTCCATGTACCACTACCTGAACGTGGTTTTATTAGACCGTAACAGATGGCGTTGATATTAAAGTATTGTTTTTGTAGCATCTATCTCGAGTGTAATTCGCAAGCAGAAGGGCTCGAAGCTGTTGTCCAGATGACTTGCGTGTGATTTGTGTCTGTTTAATAATATGGCATGAACGATCTCACTTAAGAAATCTAATAAAAGAGAAATATTAAAAGTATGTAAAGTTCAAAGCTTTATATTTTGTTTCTTTTAGGTTGTTTGTGGCTTTTTTGTCATGTGGATGTTCTAGAGCACCAAGAAATTCTTTCCCAGCCTTTTAAGTTCTAAAAGCTTCCTTACTGAAATTCCTGTTCCCAGTTCTTGGTCAGTTTTCACTGAAGAATCATTGTTCTAATCACCCCCCAAGAATATCCTTAATTGGATTATCATTTCATTTTTTTTTCCTTTTAAAGAGAGGAAGAGTAACTGTGTATTCAAAGGAGTAAAGCTACAATAACTATGACCAGAATTTGGAGAAAAAAAATCAGCACAAAGACTGAACACATGCAGCTGATCTGTGAATAATAATAAAAAAAGTATAAATTACATTCTCATCCTTGCCTTTTGGACATTGTGAGGACAACATGGCACATGTCCTTTGGTAAGGCTGGGGGGATTTGGGGGGTGGGGGTGTAAAATTTCAATAAAATACTTTTGTGAACCAGACTCCTGCTTCCTGTCTTAGATGGAGTTGTGGCATATTGTTCAGGTTATGTCACATGGATACTTTTAAATAGGATCCCATAGAATTGACTTTTAATCAAAATCAAAAATGAATTCTTTTAAGCTTGAATTTAAGTGTTTACATTGTTCAAGTTTTACTGCATATTGCAAGTCGCAATTCACCCATTTTAACAACCAAGTCATAAAGCATTGCTTGGAAGTACATAGGAAACTCACTAAGAATTAGCCAGGCTGAACTATAGCCTTCCCTTAGCAGGATTAAGTCAGAGCTTATCTGGTTCAAACAGAGATATATCTTTGCTACTTGTTTCACCAATTAATAGCCATTAAATAGTATCTGGGTATAGAATGCATCAGCAGGGCTTAAGGATAGGTACTGCAGCATGATATTGGTTTAGTGTGGTCCTAGTTCATGAAAAATGTTTCTCTGCTAGACAAAGACTAAAATTAGGACAGTGTAAAATATACTGTGACACAGCAGAGTGTGAGGCACACCCAGTGAGCAGTGTTTTGGGACAGTGATTTGCTCCTGGATATCTCAGCAGTGCAGTCATGGGTTTCAAATCCACGGCCTTCTAATCACAGGAGGCAACTCCCTAACCACCATGCCGCCAGCTGCCCCAGGGGCAAATTTGTCTCAACTAAACAACTCAAATGAAATAAAATGTTCCACAACAAAGTCCCTTTCGGCTGCACATTTATTTAAAATACACAGTCACACCTGAACAATAAATGAATTTGCGTCTAAAAAAAAAAAACTAAAAAAAAAAACACTGGAACACAGTGGCCTTCTCACAGGGACTTACAGGCGATTGTCCAAAATAGTCCCAGGCCAAGACTGCATATGTGATTGTTTCAGACTCACAATTTGCCATCTCCCTCTCTCTTGACTTTGAGGAACTCTGCCATATTGGAGAAGTATTTCTGATTTGCCTCAGCCACCTTCTTTTCTGCTGCCTGTGGGTTGACAATCTCCAAACCCTTCAGAGAGAGTAAAGCAAAAATCACCACAAGAAATCATTATCAGCTGTTCAGTTACACAAGCTAAAGGATGTGTGTGCATGTAGGTGGGTGCTCATATGAAGCTCTTATTGTGTGTGCACATTTGTACATACCTGTAGTGGAGTGAATGCTACACTGGAGCTTGTTCCTGAGGATCTGTCTCTGACTGTAGACTTCCCACCATAGGTCATGCTCTGCTTCTGCAATGTCCTCTATAAAACCGACCACACACACACACACACACACACACACACACACACACACACATGCGAAAACACAAACATGATTCCTCAAATACTTATGAGAGTATACTTCTCACATGATTGTCTATAAATGTTTTTCTCCTTATTCAAAAAAACAAAAAACAAACAAACAAAACGAAAAATACATAAAACAATCTGAATAACCACCACCAGTACCTGCAGAGATTTGGAGATTCGGGCCTTGGTGGCGTCATTGACCTGCGCCTGTCTCACTCTGCCACTGCCAGACTTCCCCAGCTGACCCAAACTGAAGCCAAGATCCTCCTGATAGGCATCATCCTCAATCTAAGAGACAGATAACAACCACACAGTAGAGAAGCTGCTCTCAGGAAAGGGTAGGGGATAAAGCTCCCGTACAAAAATGCAAAATGGACAAAATGATCCTACATGCAGTTGATTCATTTTCAGATTCAGATTATTTGTCACATACTATATCATACTTAGTTCTACATGCATTGAATACTTTTTGCAAAGTAACACCCAAACTTAAACACTACAAGAAAAACAAGTAAAAAACACAAGATGGTAAGGATGGTGAAGATAAGTAAGTAGATAAAGTGCAAATGCATCACCAGAGCTGAGAGGGGGTGGAGTATTAATATAAATAATAGATATCATATACATATAAGAACTGCATGGGGTGGAGAACAAGTGTAGTATGTGAACAGATTTGAATAATGTCTACAAAGTGGATGTGCAAAAGAGAAGTTTGTGCAACACAGAGAGAATATAATACGAAGTGATCACAGTATCAGGTTTGACAGGTAAACATATTAATATAGATGTGTGTTTTATGAATAATAGTCCCAGTACGGATATTGCAGATGTTTTACAGAGTCTGGGTCTGCATCTGCATGTGGTCTATTTATGACCACCTGAACTGTGCAACATGTGTGTAATTGTCACTGACCTCTGCGAATGTCATTCTGTTTGCATGTTTCCTGATCTCCGTGAGTCCCAACCGCTCCTTCATCTTACGATACCTAAAAGAACCAGTGCATGTTATTCAAAACCAGGTTGGCCCATCAATCAGTCAATAAATAAACAAATAAAATGCACCCCATACCTTCTGCCCCCTCTCTTCTTCCTTGAAGGGTCCAGGGGTGCTGGAAGTGGCTTCACTTGTTTGACAGGTGGCGGCTCCTGCCACTTATCAAATTTCCGCTCGATTTCCTCCTTCAAGTCATACCCAACCTGCGCACACAGGTTTATTTTTACATATTTTTACTGATACAGTCAGAGTTTGCTTTATTAACTGCTGTTGAACTGAATTATTCCAGCCGGAGAGCAGGGCAGAGTTCCTCACCTTGCCAACCGCACTCTCGTGAAAACTGTCCACACGAGCTGCCAGTGTGCACTTGGCCGACACCAGCCGTGCTGCCTTCCTCCTCAAATCCTAAAAGTACAGAGAGCAGAATTTGAGCAAGTGTAAGTCTGGGAAAAAATGAAAATTATATAAAAAACAATTCTTAAATATCTATCTGTTGATATAGTTCACAAACAACAAAAAAATGGTGTGCGAACTGACCGGAGGAAGAGATTGGACCACATCACAGTGGTAGATGTAGCCAGTGTGAGGGAGCAAAGAGGTGCTGCTGAACCCAGATAGGGTTCTCCTCTGAGCACCCAGCAACATCAAGTTACATGCTGGCATCTTAGACAAGTTTGTAAGTCCCCCAGCAATACCTGCAGTGGTGGAGAGACAAAAAATTAAATGATTAAAATAATGAAGAAAAGCTGTATTAAGCTTTACCAGCTCTCACACACTTACCCATGATCTTGGCAGCAGTGGATGCCCCAACTATTATTGACAGATTAGGAGCAATGAATGACATTCTGGATTCCACATACTCATAAATCCTATGTTTTGACTGGTTGAGCTCAAGAGCCATATCACATGCCTCCTCCAATCTCTGAAGTTCCTCCTCACCCAGTAATGTCCTATAAACATGAAAGCATACAAATTACCACTTAAATATAATCAGTAGCCTTTTCTAATGAACATAGGGTTTATATTCATCGTTGACTGCACAAAGACAAAACTAACAAACACTTTTCCCTAATAAAATGGAAGAGAAAGAATAACTAAATGTCGCCCTGTGGGGTTCCTCACCCCTGTGTAGTGGAGGCAGTGACACTGACCACCATGATGGTAGCATTGGTCAAGATCTGTTGCAGAGTCTCATTGTTCTTACACTTTTCCAGGTTGTTCCCAAGTTCCTACAAACACAAATAGACACCCTCAAGGCTCTTTTAAATAAGAACAGCTGTTGCTTTTGCCATTGAGGCAAAAATTGAATTCATGCAATTTTCCCCTTACCATTCTTACCAAAATATTTCAGTATCCATTAGGGGGGAGTTTAGGCTAAACCACATTTTTTTAAATGAAAAACTGACTATTCTGCTATAGTCTACCTGATCCTTATTTTAGACCCCACTGTTTACCTTCACTGTTCTAATATAGTCCAGGGAATTTGGCACCAGTGACTCAAGCTCTGGGAACCTCTTGGAGTATTTGTCACGAACAAATTTGTGAATGATATCTGGAAAAAGAAGAACGGGAATCATTAAGGGGTTATTTGTAGTTCAGGAGATTTTGTAGCAATGTGTCAATCCTAAGCCTGGTAGGGGTTCAGTGGAAAGAACTTGCTCTACTACTAACAAGTCCTTGAGGTACTTATAAGCCATAAAATAGATTTCTCTTCACTCTGATCCTACATTTTTCACACATATAATTTCTGAAATGTTTGTTAATATTGTTTAGAATTGTCAAAAAAGAAATGAGAACATATTTAAAAGTCAAAGTGCCCTCAGACTTTGTAACAAGCAAGACACAAATAGAGATGACTCATTGAGAAAACAGATTCCAATTTTGCAGCACAACTGGCCAATAAAGCTGTTCTAATAACCTTCAAGCTCTTGGCAGATATTCTACAGACCAACACACATTGCAAAATATTCAAACTCCCTTAAGCATGAAATTAAAGAGGAAAGTCAAATTAAACACATGCCAGACTCACTTAATTCATTATCGATTTCCACAGTCAGGTTGTTGGCCGCAACAATGAGCCTGTATTCAGGGTCTGCCTCCACAGGGCCGGACACTGTAAGCACATCATTTAAACAAGGTGAGCGCTGCCCTTCAGTTCACACCTTCGTGTGGACCTCCAGTTTAATTTCAGGCAGCTGCAACTTACCATCTGTGTTCTTGCGTGGATTCCCCACATACTGAGTAATCTTCTCCATGATTTCAGAAAACTGAAAAATACAAAATGCTAAATAAGCATTACAGTTAAATACAAGGCAGAACGACAGTCAGTGAAGTAGTCATTAGGGTACTGACCGACTTGCTGTTTCGTAGTTTCGCTATGGACGACACGCTTTCTGCCCCACTGTAGTCCAGCTCCATCTCCTCCGGTATATCCTCCAGCCCTCCATCGCCCTCTCTTGCTCCGCCGTCACTCTCATCATCTTCCTCACCCGGGTACAGTCCATCCTCACCTTCATCTCCCGCCTCCTCCAAATCTGCGAGCAGCTCATCTGCTAAAGACATCTGGACAGAAGAATCACCAGCAATAAACTGTAACAGTATCAAGCACAGGTCATTTCTTTCATTTATTTTTTTTAATCGAGGGATATAGGGTTAAAGACATCCATTGCAAACCCACCGCCTGACACACTTAACTCAGACCTGCTGCTCAACACTTCTAGTGTCTCACTCACTGCCGGACAGCCCAGCCAGCACTGTACTCAGATCAACTCCGGGCCACTGGAGCCCCTCCTGAGCAAGGTTCTATTCCCACACACTGCTCCCTGAGCACCCTCAATTGGTGGCAGCCCACTGCCTCACTATTTGAAGAATTTACACTGTTGCGTTCACATGTGACTATAAGGGGCCCCTTTACTTTTATCAATATGCTATGTCTTGTTTTTCTGAGTCAATTGGTTGTAATTGCCCACAAACTTCACATGTTGCTAGGAGTTACAGCCTAAAAAGGATTTCCATGCAAAAAAAGAAAAAAAAGAAAGAAAGTGTTTTTAGGAATTGGAGCCCAATTATCTGAGGGATAACATTTCTCAATTTGCATTAAAGTATATTGATCAGATATCCACAAAATACATAATCAATATTTTATACCTACTGTTATTTAGCGAGAGAATAAATCAATCGCTATCAACGTACAGTTGCCTTTCGCTCTGGAACCCACAGGGAAGTGAACTAATAGATTTCCCTGCTTTAATAAACGTGTTACTGAAACGTACAAATTCAGCATAAGAAGAGGTATGGACTACTAAAACACTGATGTAGGTCGTTCTGTATACGAGCGCCTGCTAAATGTCGTAACGGTACACGATTGTTCTACTTTACAACCAAGTAATGACATAGGGCTATTGAAAATCATTCCACGTTTCACATAAGCAGCTATACGAACAGCAGCTGATATAATGACAGAATTCCTTATGTCCAAGAAACCATACAGAGCCTAGAGCAAAACACAGAACTGATTATACTAAGCAAAATAGTCACTTCTTACCTCTTAAAAGTCCCTAGTCTTTAGACCGAAGGTACGCACGTGCAACAATCTGGAAAACGGCAAAGAAAGTAAAAAAATATATACAATTACAGTTAAATGTTTTTAAAATACAAACAATGATCCTAACAAGCAACGCACGGGTGTCGTGTTGGTCGCGCAGTAAATGCGTAATTTATACGGCAGGCCCTCGCAAAGCTTTGTGGGAAGTGTAGTTTTCATTGGCTTACAACAGTGCAAAGGTTTCATTTCTCATACGTGAACACACCACAGGACACCACAGTGGTGGTTTCTCTGCACGTCACCCGTTCACCAAGTGAAGCAGCAGGCAGCCAGTAATACAGCACCCGGGGAGCAGAGTGTGGGGACATTATATTGCTCAAGGGTACCTTAGTGTTACAGTGAGGAACATAAGTATTTGAACACCTTGCGAGTTTGCAAGTTCTCCCACTTAGAAATCTTGGAGGCGTCTGAAATTCACATTGTAGGTGCATTCCCACTGTGAGAGACAGAATGTAAAAAAAAAAATCAGGAAATCACGTTGTATGATTTGTAAAGAATTTATTTGTTTTGCACTGCTGCACATAAGTATTTGAACACCTGGTAATCAGCAAGAATTCAGGCTCTCAAAGACCTGTTACTCTGCCTTTAAGAATTCCACCTCTACTCCACTTAGGAATCTTAATTAGTAGCACCTGTCTGAGCTCTTTAAAGACACCTATCCACCGTCCAGGCAGTCAGCTACCATCTACTACCATGGGAAAGACCAAAGGGCTGTCAAAAGACACCCGAGATAAAATTGTGGACCTCCACAAGACTGGAAAGGGCTACGGGGAAATTGGCAAGCAGCTGGGTGAAAATACACTCAACAAAAATATTAACGCAACACCTTTGTTCCTGCTTCGATTTTTCATGAGATGGACTTAAAGATCTAAAATTCATTCCAGATACACAATATTACCGTTTCTCTCAAACATTGTTCACAAATCAGTCTAAATGTGTGATGCTGAGTTTATCATAAAATAAATGTTCCTCACTGTACCTACGGCAGTCCTGGGATTCAAACCCTTCTGATTGCAGGGGAAACGTACTGACCATCAAACAACCAGCTGCCCCAATAATAATTATACCAATTTTAAAACAATTCTTGCGCAATTTAGTTTCTGCAATGATTTATGATCAATACATTTCAGAATATATAGTTTAGCATCCACAGTGACTGTTTTAACTCAGTTATCTGAGTCTTAAAAATTCTCAAAAATCCATAACAACAGTATATTATAATCCAGTACAATTTATTTTCAAACAGTTCATTAAATGTTTCACAGTTTTCATGTGATGTGTTTGTTTAAATCTCAGGTTACACAGAACCTTAAGAAACCTCGCAATGAAACAGACGCTGAAAGCGACTTTTACAAATGATCTGGTTCACCCTTGACACTGACTGACCATCAAAATAATGTAAATCAACAGGTAGATCAACCCATGGTCATGTGTGCTGATTTCTCTTTTTTAATCCATGCTGAGCAACAATACTTGCTTTGAACATAAGTCATGGAGGGAACATGTCAAATACACTGTTAAAAATAACATTTATAAATAGACGCACTAAATGACAGATACAGACTAACATCTAGAAATACGTAAATTATATAAAATATTTCAAAGCATTTATACTCATGGAAATATCTGGCTTTATTCGATGAGATGGATGACGCAACTTAAAGTAATGCACAACATCCAAAAACAACAAATGCAAAGTAAATGTGCAACTGTTGCAATTATACAGTAAATCAGACATGGAAATGAATAAATAAATAAATACACAATAAATTAATGGATAAATTAATACAGAAGAACGCTTGCAATAAAAATATGGTATAAACCATAACAGTAGATAGAAGTCCGTGCATTCTAAGAATACAACTAAAATAAATGGTTCTAAAATGAGTTTGTACACCGTCATAATTTCACTATTCATTTGTACAAATACTAAAAGAGCACTGCACTGTTAAATAGGGAAGGTGGGTTTGCCCTTTTGAGCCTACAAGGATGTCTGACTGCAATGAGAACAAATTTACAATGGCAATATTTCTATTCAAGCTCACAAATAGACAGGTACTGGTCAAAGAAAGTGCTTCCCCTTCTGTAGAAGAGGGTTAGAATACAAACGTACTTCAAGAAGCCATGAAAATAGAGCAGTTAAGCTGGTACACAATAAGACTCCCATTGCATAGCCGTAAACCCCATTTCAGGTTTTATATAGCTCCAGGCTGCTCGGCTATCGAGATTCCTGCTTTGCACAGACTGGACCAGCTCCTGCAGCAAAATAAAACCTGGAATATCTCCAGCCTGGGAAACAGGAGTCTTTCTTTAGCCTGATTTAAAAAAATAACCTCCAGAAGCCACCATAGTTATCGATGACTGTAGAGACAACTCTGTCACTCCAGAGAGCTACATTTTCTCCACGTGTGTGGGAAGTGTGGGTCACACCAAATGCGGGTCATCAGCAGGGCTGACGGTGAAGCGTGACGATGGGACTGATCCAGCAGAAGTGGGAGATCTTGGCTTTACGTGGTCTTTGTTCTTGCTGGCTTTGTGATTGCCCGCTCCTGATGGGAAGAAGCATATTTGATTCACTTCATGAAAAGAGTGAATAGATCAAAGTGTTCCATCTGTCTCACGTTAATGTTCTAATAACAGACTGCATATTTATACTACACCAACTCTTATACATTTTACTTCTCTTTACAAAGTTGATTCTATTAGACTAATCGTCTTGGATAATCTCCACCATAAAACCCAAACATAACAGCATGTAATCTGAAGATGATAAATGCACACATACTCATCCATATCAAAGGTTAAACAATTTTAGTATTACTATTGTTGTTGTCATTGTCATGTTTATTATTATGATGGTAATGATGAAGATGATGATTGTTATCGTTCATCTTCTCTTGTGATACAAACGATATTTCAGCTCCTAAAATAGACTTGGCAGAACTGCTCTACACTACAAGAGGTACTGAGGAACAAAAGCATCTAAATATAGTACTAATTTGTGAAAAAATAAAACAAATAAATAAAGTGACTCACATTCAGTCTAGAGTTTAAGAGAATGCATTTATAGCAGTGGATTTGCAGTCAAAACTTCTCAAATTTATTTGCATGTGCAACCATGTATTGGAACAGATTGTTGTACAAACCTACTGTAATTCTTTGAATAATTTCAAAGACACACATAACTGATTTAGTACATTATGAATGCTTTATGGGACTAAATGTTCTGAAAAGTACTCTGAAGACTTTGAGGACAAACAGTGGGTTCTCATTCAGATTACACTCACCATGTCCATCGAAGTGAGCAGGCTTTCCAAGAGGCGACGGACTTGTGGGTGTGGAGCTAGAACTCAGCTCGTTAGTAGGAGTTTCCTGCAAGTTGAGATTGACAGGTGACTGGCAAGTCTACTGGCATTTAGATACTAGGCACATAGACCTAACAAGAGCAGAAACCTAATGGGCCTTGAGGACTGCATGTTTTTGGCCCTGCAGTTTGGCAAATGTGTGACTGGTCACCTTTCATACCTGATCAAATAGATAGACGGTGACATCATCAAAAAAGGACACATTCCTTGCATGGTCACGGTTCTCTTTGTCCAGAGGTTCCTTGGGCGATTTCAGCAAACTCCGCAGACCTACTCGCTTGTGAACATCCGTTTCTGTGACCACAATAACCTTCCTAGAGGACTCATCCTCCTGCTCCTCTTCCTCATCTTCCTCAGGATCGCTTCCAGCTGAAACTCCCCTCCTCCGGCCAATCCTGTGGTCGCCCCCGTCCCACAGCCCTCCTTTAGGGCCAGGAGCGAGAGGAAGAGAGAGCGCCAGAGGAGGGAGCGAGAGGGAGAGACGGGCCAGTTTAGCTGGAAAAGAAGATGACGAAAATTAAAGTGTTGATGAACATAAGCCAAGTGAACGAGCAAAGGTGTTAAAAATCTCACATCCAAACACATTGCAGAACTGAGGAGCTGTCATAACAGTCTTAGTCACGATATCAGCCACCACAACTTCAGCAAGTGACTCATGAACTATTACAGCCTTCATTTTCACCAAGTATTAAATCTCATCAAGCATTATATTAAGCAAGTCTGATTGGAGGCACATATGGAAGAAAGATTTACCTTTATTTTATTCGTGGAATGAAAATAACATTCTTTAAATATGAAACATGCTCAAAATCTAGCAATTTTCTTAAACTCAGAAGTTGTGAAGAGGTATGATATTATAGCCTTTTTCTTTTCAATATACAGTGCCTTGATTTACGAGTTGAATTAGTTGCGTGAAGAAGTTTGTAACTCAAATTACTTGTATGTCAAATTAATTTTCCCTTTTGAAATGAATTGAAATACCATTAATCTGTTCCAGGCCTCCAAAAAACACTGTCTTTTTTGTTATGTTTTTAAATACAAAAAATATGCTTATAAATAATGAATATTGTATAAAAACACAATACATTACAATGTACTGCAATAAACTGGGTTTGTTAAGTATAATGTACAACATTTGCCTTGGAGATCAGATGACTAAAAGATGCTTCAGCTGCTATAATTCCAGCAAAGATTTTTTAGAGGGCAGTGCCTTCATATCATCTGTGTCTTCTCAGCACTCTCCTTCATACTCACTTTCTTTGGACACATAGATGGATAAACAAACCTTTGCAAAATAACTGCAAGCACAAACGCTCGTAACGCAAATTTTAGTTCTCAACTCAAATAAAAAATTTGGCAGAGGGACTACTCGTGTTGGGACACTCATAGGTCAAGGTACCACTGTATCAAAAATAATCAGTATTTAGCTCTGTACTTTCAGATGTCACTACAACATTAGAATTTTCATTATGCTGATGTAGATCCTGGCAGTTCTGTATCTCAGAAGTACTTGATGTTTAACATACCTTTCATAGCTTGGTTTGCAGCAGGCAGGGTAGGTGTGACTTCAGCCTGCTCTGTCACTGTCAGTGTCTCCGTTTCTACTTTAGAGTCTTCACTCTCGGTTAAAACTGGGCTAGGGGGCACTGCCTCCCCTTTACTACAGAGAAAGATCAAATGACAGAAAAGCATATGCAAACTGTTTGTTCAAGATCACAGATATTAAATAGGTTGCAATGCAAGAAGAATGGTGTGGTGTGGAATGCTCCATCATAAGGTGATGTAACCAAACAAGCAGACCAATATCCAGCTGGAATTGGAAATGGTTATGCATGCAGCATTGAACTTGCATACACGCCTTTATATTCATGTACACAGTGTACCTCTCAGGTTCCTGGGAAGCATTTTCCTCAGCAGCATCACTTTCTGTGGCAATGTTGGCATCCCCCCAAGGGCGTAGAATGACACTGTCAGTGAGGGTAGATCCCCAAAGTACATTGGTTTTGACATTCTCACTGAGTGAGTACTGTAGTTTCTCTTCACACACCTTTAAAGAACACAAGTAAAGATGATTAGTATACTTTACAGTTTAGTCAAATAATTTCAGTCCGGCGGATGGCGGTCATTGTTCAGTAGTAGATAAATATAAATGAATGTATGGAATCAACAAATTAAGTAAATTGGGCATTGTCTTTTAATATCTAAACATTTTTACTAAACATGTATAATGAAATACCATAAAAAAGCTTGGACACAAGCTGCTGATATCAGGGCTGCCAACTCTCACGCAATGACTAGAGACACATGCATCTGACTGTCTTCATCCACTTTCACGCCACACCTCTGATTTCTCACGCTGAAAATCCATTTTTTCTATTTTTCCCATTATGCAGACTCCTCAACGGTAGGTGGGCCACCGAATGTCGCAGCAATCCTCGGCAAAAGAAGAAA
>JBBMFX010000007.1:17390256-17403244 GCA_037832545.1 Rhabdalestes septentrionalis
AGCCTTGTAATCAAAAGCAGCTGAGAGTGATGAGGGGGAGTTTGAGCCTAGTGTGTCATTGGTTACTTTCTGTTGGGGTTTATGTTTAAAAGGTAAAGTGGGACCGCAGCTCGGCATGCGGTCATTGTAACATTGTCCTTTGTTTGTACTTTTCTTTCGGTCCTGGTTATTTTGTGTTCATTTTGAATGAAGAGAAGTCCAAAACGGTCCTGGATCTTAGCGTGCCTTTTTAAATCCAGCACCGTGACACTTACTCCCTTCATAGTGCACTATGTAAGAATTAAAAGACAGGCCTCTGCACCCAAATAGTGAATAATATGTTTAGACACATAGACAGAATTCCTTAATGGACAACTTGTGCACTTTTTGAATGTACAAACTCAACCTGTGCGATGCACTGTAGAGGAAGTATTTCAAATTCAGAGTACACCCAGAAAAAATAATTGTTATTTTAATACTTATAACATTTAGTAATAAAATAGCAAAAATTAGTAATAATTTGTAGTAACAACTTAGTTGTTTAAGAGACTAAGACAGATGGTATTGGTAGTGGGACATACTCAGGTTTACGGTATCAGTATTGGTATCTGATTTGAAAATATATTTTCATGCCACCATTAATATTTATTACATTTTTAACAGTAAAACTATAATCATTTACATTAAACAGCAAATTCAAGATAAAGTAAATAATATATGAAATTAATTCTGAATTATTACCTTTGGACTTGTTAGCACAAGCTGCCTTATAGTCTCTTTCTGTTTATAATATGGATGTAACCATTTAGACAATTCATTTCCAGCTATAGTTATTTCACAGTTATACATTTGCTATTAGACCTCTAATATCTGACACCTTGGGTGTCCAGTGAGTTATTGTGAGACAGATCATGTGTTTGTCTCCTACCAAGCCTTCTATAACCAGTAAGACTGTGACTGGACTGGTGAGGGGAGCTTCGGGGGATTAACTGCACATTTCTACGTAAACTTTGGAGTTTATTTATATATGAAAATTCTATATAAACTGTAAAATCTGTAACCTTGTCTCACTGTATAAATGTATATAGCTGAGATGACACTAAAGTTTACAATAAAGTTTACAGTATGAAAAAACAGAACTACAGTCATGGTGATGGAAACTCCCGTTCTGTGTGGACACAGGAAACTAAGAGGAAGTATGCCGAGATCTTCTTTCTTGCGACATTTCTTCCTTTTTGGGAAAAAATGTGCAGAATTGAAAGCAGAAACAACACCAGCAGTAGCTCAGGCTTCAGTTTGGCAAGTTTCTCACATTTATTATTATGACACAGCAGAAATGGCGGATAAATGACAGGGTGAGTCTCTCGCTTGACTGTGTAGATAACTGACTACCCCCCATGTGTTTTGTTTTCCTGTGAAAAGCAACGTCTTTCACCTCACTAAAGCAATCAGTGAGCTTACATCTGTAAGTAATGGGGAATTGCCTTTTTTTGCTAAACCAAAGTTATTGTGATAGTGTAGGCTAGCAATGAGTGCAGTAAGACCAAAAAGAAATATACAAGTCCAGTGGTCAAATGTTGATGCTGCTTCTTGTAAAGGAGATAAAGCCAAGTAATTTGTAAGATCAAATATATTTTATTCATGTTTATTTGGATATTGGATGTGGAAAGAAATAATGGTGTCATGTCACTGACCCATGTAGTTTCACTACATTAGTAGCATCACTGTTCAAAATAAAGCAGCCCATATTAAAAATGACAGCTGATGGAGCAGAAGTTAAGTGCCTTGCTTATAACATATTGATCCACAGTTCTCTCATGCATATATGGAGAAACAATGGTCAAGATCAAACAACAGGCTTTAAAAAATATTTGAAAATGAGGTAAGTGTATTAAGACTGCCTTGTTTGTAAACAATAATAATGCAAACAAAGCCATTAGAATGTTAAGAGCTATGAGAAGTTCAAATTACTGACTAATCATTTCAACACTCATAGAAGTAGAAGTACAGAAGTAAAATAAACCATTACCTTTGAATGAAAATGGTAATTAACATCAGCAAATGTATGATTATAAACAATACTACCTCTACTGCTGCTACTGTTATTATTTTATCATTGCTATTATTATTGGTATCATAAATAATATTATTATAATTTTTGGTTGTAGTAGTTATATCGATGGTAGGAGTTTTTGTATTATAATCATTGTTATTAGTAGGAGTAATAGTAGTAATGGTAGTAGCAGTAGCAGAAGTGGAAATACAGTTTGTTTTTACTTGACCTCCATTATAAAATTTTACAAGTTACAGGTTTCTTTATAGCGCCACCTTAAGGTCATTTTTACCAAATGCCACATATCTTAATTTCGTTATTTCCCCACTATTGAAGTCTCCTGACCCCTCTCTCTCTCTCCTCTCTTCCTCTCTCCCGCTGCCTTGCCCTCTTCTCTCTCAGTCAGCCTTGTCAATAATTGATGATGCTTACTGGCTGAAAGGGTAACAGGTCTGCAGGAGGAGTCTATTGCCCATTCACATCTGCCTCTCTCCTTCAGTGTTTTCTATCAATGTGCACACACACAGTACTCACATATACACACAAATAACAGTCAATTGTTTTGTGGGAATATTTATCATCTTGCACAAAACATTCCTTTTGTTTACCCGCGTATGCTTGTGTGTAAGAGTGTGCAACACTGGCAACCCATGGACATGCAAGAGTTACTGCTGTCAGTCAACAGACAGCGGGATAGAAGGAAGGATGTAGAGAGAGATTAAATGAGAGAGAGGCAGGGGGCAGAGAGAAAGTGAGAGGGAGAGAGAGGGAGAGGGAAAAGCAGATTTTAATTTATCTGAATCATTATGCTCCATGGCTGGCCGTTATTTGACTGAAGGATTCGGTCTGTGACAGAACAATGGAAAAAAGGAATGAGAAGTTTTTCTCCAGAAAAAGGAGTTTCACCTTCGGAGCCTATGGAGGGTAAGCTCACTTCACAGAAATATTTTGAACATTGGATAATATCACATTTCAATTTATAGTACATTTACTTGTGAAATTCTTCATCATAAGATGTTTCTGTTTACAGAATTGACAAATTCATCAGTGGCAGTGAAAGCAGGTAAGAAACAAAGTGTTTGAATGGTTTTATTGAACATTTCTACCAGTCTTAGTCAGCGAGAGTATTTCAGAAAGCTGAATTTTGAAGTAAATCTGTATAACTTAAGCCAAAATGAAGGGTGTTCAGTGGGAGCATCAGAGACTTCTCCACCTATTGCACAGGCTAAATTTATATTTAAGTTATGAAACATTCTTTTTGAAATACCTCCTGAATTAAAGTCTTTGCTTGTTCCAGTCGACCAGAGTCTCTAGGCCACACTATCCTGGATATCCTGGACTCTCCATCCAATGAGACCAAACCTTTCATCCCCACCAATTCCAGCCAGAAGGTAGAGTTGTTGTCTTGAGTTCTTTTCCCAAAAGTGCGTTTCTCTATTTCAGACAGGCAGCGGTATATAAATCCATCAACAGAAAGTGATTCTGTCATCCTCAATCTGTATTTTCATTCAATATCCTCTCCTCCTCTTTTCCAATTCTTCTCTTCCACTCTGCTCCAGGTGACTGAGCTGTTTGAGATAATTGAAAAGCTGCAGGTAGATCCATTTTTGTCACTCTCCTTCACCTTCATCTTCTCCAGATGTTTGCATGAGCTTCCTGTCCCCAAGCGGATGGTTGTTCTGTGTTTCTCTTTTCAAAGGGCAGCAGATTAGATGAACAGCGGTGCGAGTTCCCTCCTCCGTTCAAGGTACAAGCCATTCTTATTGCTCTCCAAAACAGATTTGTGTATGTAGTGACAGGCCAGCATAAGACAACAAGGAGATAATGGCAACGATGCATGTGTTTTTCAACAAAATGTGCAGACAGCTTTACCTGTTACCTGGAACCTGGGTGTAGAGACAGACTCTGTAGACTAAACACTAGAGCACAGCACCAGTAAAAGGTTTGAATATTTGTTAGGCTTATATTTAAATACTAAATAGACATTAAAGCTGATGCATATATGAGGGTAATTCCAAACATTTTTTGAAAGAGATCAAGCATGTTCAACAAGTAGTTTTCAGCAGCAAACAAGCAGTTAAATGTTCTTAAGAATGTTAACAAGCTACTTGAGAGAACACCAAGAGCTAAAAAAGCTGAATACACGATAGTTTTCACATATATCTATTTATTTATGTGTTTGTTTATTTGTTTTTTATGCTCACTCTTTTATTCCTTATGTGTTGTTTCATAGATTTGTTGTCTTCGCTGTTATTCTTTACTAATGAATGAAAAATAAAGAACTCTTCTAAAATTAGGTGGGTTCTGATTGGCCCTGTTCTTTAGGACAGTTAATGCTTATGAAATACAACACTGCTAAAGTAAGAGTAAAAAATATGTACATAAAATGATCTATTTACGTGTACAGTTTGTACTATCAATGGATTAGTCTCTTGCTCCTTTAGTCCCAGGTCCTGAAGATCGGGGATGGCTTGCCTCTCATTTTGTCTCCAAAATCTGGAGGTTACTGGATTGACCCTCCACTAGACAGACGTATGGAGATGAGCCCCACGGTGTCACAGGCTGCTCTGGGCTTTGAGAGCTACGATATCATGGAGAGAGACAGTGAGGCCAAAATGTACCAGGAATTCTTCCGATATAGGGTCAGTCAGCTTGGTTTTATAACCAGATTACATATATTCTCAGAAGATGAAAAGTTGTTGCTTTTAAATAATGACCTTAGGTCCCTATTAGTAACTCTGAATTGCATTTATTTATTTGACCTGTGGATTTTGATGTTTTTTCTTATTATAAATACCAGACCCATCCCAAGTAGAGCTTGATTTTCAAGTAAATTTAATTAGATGGGCATTCTGTAGTGTATCCTCAATCATACACATGGTTAACCTTATTACATATGCAAGTGTTCACATGTATACCAAGGATTAACAGATGCCAAAGACTAAGTTTAACACTTATGTTGCTTCATCTGACTTTCCATTTAATTGGAAACCATACAGCTCCTCTGCTCCTGTGTACAGTTAGAGCCTGTGACTCATCTGCCGTTTTGTGCCAACCTACATCTAGATTTTCATGAATGGTCACAGAACAACTTTTACCTGGTGATGAATTACTCTAAACCTAGCAGTGGTACTGATGTTTGTAAAACCCATGCAAAATTACTGTGCTGAAAGAACATTCTTGGATTGGCTTTCAAACTTGAGTACATTTATATTTTGGGTAGCATCTGATTGCCTTGGTAACCGCTACTTGGCTCTCAAGGCCCGGATGTTTTAGTCAGCTGTACTCAGAAGCGGGATGGTCGAAAATCCGCGATGGACTGAAACCACGACTGCTGATCTGCATGAAAGTAGGGGGTTACTGTATTTGAGGTTAGGTGACTTATTTGTCATATGTGAACACACCACAGTACCAAGTGAAAACAGCACAAAATTCTTTCTCTGCATTTAATCCATTCACTCAAGTGAAGCTTGAGGAGCAGTGTGTGGAGACAGTACCTTGCTCAAGGGTACCTAACTTGTCCCACTAGTAGTCTTGGTATTCAAACCCACACTCCCTAAGCACTAGGCCACTAGCTTCCCCAAAAATTGCATTAAATCAAATGATATTGTGTCCTGGACTAACACTTTTTCCCTCTTATACCAACACTTTGCCCTCCCTCCACTCAAATAATACCTAATTTAACAGCAGTCTTGTGTTCAGAGACTGACCACTAATGAGTGGAAAAGCAGGGTTGTCCAGTCTTATCCACAAGGGGCCAGGGTGGTTGCATGGTTTATTCCAAGCAGGCGAGCACATGATCAGTTGTTTTAAAACTGAAACCTGCTAATTAAACATGTGAGATCAGATAAGCCCCTGTTTGTCTGGAATGAAAACCTGCAGTCATATTTGAGAAAGCCGGACACACTGGGGAGAAGGAGACTGTAAAACTAAAGCCTGTAACTTCATACCAATACTGTAGAAGTACAGTAGAAGGTATACAGTAAAGTGAATGTAAACTAGTCAAATAAGACTTGGAGTATCAACCAAAAGCATTTTAAAAGGTCTAATTTATCCAGTGTCCCATCTTTTCCTAACCATTGACCATTACTCTGCCTCCCCCTTACCTAAGTACCATCAGTCATTCACTGCGGTGGATCCCTCTCTGGGGCCATTGGTGCTGTCTATCTGTCTGGAGGAGGAGGAGAACAGACTTAGAGTGATTTTGAGGTGAGACTCCATTTTGTAACACCAGAATGGATTCGTGGTGCACGAGTTGTGAAGTTGACACTGTGACTAAGACTTAATTTTCCACCTTAGGATGAATGAGTGCTCTCTGCATGGGACATTTTCCCTCTCTCTCTTCCAACAACTCCCCACTGCCGTGGAGCTTGCAAAGGTACCTTAGAGAAACTTAAGAATGAACGAGAATAACAACAAACAACATTTACATGTGCTTTATTTTTCTCCATCCTCAGATGCTGTGTGCCAGTGTGAGTGTGTCCAACTTCGAGGCGATCAGCTACCTAAAAGTAATACTTCTTTCCCTTATTTAATTGTTCTTCCAAATGAAGTCAGCTGAAGATGACTCTCTCTCTCTGTCTCTGTCTCTCTCTGTCTCTCTCTCTCTGTCTCTCTCTCTGTCTCTCTGTCTCTCTCTCTGTCTCTCTCTCTCTCTCTCTCACTGTCTCTCTCTCTCTCTCTGTCTCTCTCTCTCTCTCTGTCTCTCTCTCTCTCATTTTAGGCTCCAGAGCTCATTACAGCTTTTGATGAACACAGAGTATCTAATAACTTTAAGTTTGGTGTCTTATATCAGAAAGAAGGACAAGTAAGTAACATTTACACCTTTGGGAAAGATAAGCAAAAAAAGGCTAAAATATACCTGGGGCCTGCAGAAAAAAATCCATGGTTCTCTTTAGATACTTCAGTTAGTTTGTAAAATCTGCTTTGGAAAATCTAAAATTAGTACTAAAATATCATCCATTTATAGACAACCACATTACATGGTCAGCTTGCACAAACGTATGTGTACAATATATTAGAACAGCCCACTTCTCTCTAGAAAGTCTGTTAATTCAGACACTGTCCCAAAACCTTTTTCACCTTTGCCTGAGGTGCTGATAATTGAGTCGCAGTTATTGCAGTTTTTGTGATTTACTTTCACTCACACTCTTTGCCATGTGTAATGTTTGTTTTGCAGCTGACAGAGGAAGACATTCTCTGTAATAATGAAGAGAGTGAAGAGTTTAAAGACTTTCTCTCAATTTTGGGCCAAACAGTCAAACTGCGAGGATTCTCTGGGTAAACAGCATCAATTAGGTGTACATGGACTTGTGCTACTTTAAAAACAAAAAGAAAAAGCAATTAAGACATTTCCAACAGAAGGAGAGTTTTATATGATCTCTGTGACAATAAGCAGTGTTCTCTCTCTATCTAAGGTTTAGAGGTGGACTGGATGTGTCTCATGGCCAGACAGGGAGTGAAGCAGTGTTCACATCCTTTCACGGGAGGGAAATCATGTTCCATGTTGCCACTAAACTGCCCTTCACAGATGGAGATTCACAACAGGTGAGGAATTTGTCCTTCTGCTCACTGGCCACTTTATTCCCCTGTGAAGTAACAACTAAGGACAATCACAAGGGAGCATATGGTGTGGGGTAAAATTTTTTGCAGTCTTGACTGGTCACATAAATATTGCACCCACAACTCACAGAAAGATCCTAGTTGGATGATTTTCCTGGTGCAACTCATTATTTATCTGGTTTTATAGATGTGTTGGAACAAGAAAGTTATCAAATTGTGGTCATTTCTAGTAGACAGCAGCCCATCTGGTATGTTTGGGACAAGTTGATCAACTGAGTAGTTGGTTCAGATATTTTGGGCACGGAGAAAAAACAAAAATTTTAAAGGGTAATCCAGGGCAAGATCTGGCAACCACTAGGCTAGAGGTTGATTCATATAATTGTTTAACATCAGAATGGTTACAGTCTCTAATAATACACCAGAATAATAGAGCTACCAGTAAGAGTTTATCATAGGAAACTGAGCATGCACCAGTCAAAAGTTTACATAGAACTGTGTTCATTAGACTTCAAAACTAAGAAATAACATAATAAACATTTTGGGCTCATTGTGCCTCATGTTATTTTTTAATTTTAATTTTGATATAAATAAATTAAAGCAAAGATGACTTAACTGCATGTATATTTATCTCCAAAACAATTATCTTCATACAATAAACCCTTAGCCTAAAACATATGTAGAATTCTGAAAAATGCATACTCTACTTTTGTATCCACATTAAAAAAAATTTTTTTAATGTTTAAAATTGAATTTAGCATTATTTATTTGTCATTCATTTACATTCAGTTACTGTAAACTGATTTTATTTTCCCTTACTACCCTCTTCTCCTGAACATTCAGCTCCAAAGGAAGAGACACATTGGGAATGACATTGTCGCTGTGGTTTATCAGGAGGGCCACACCCCTTTCATCTGTGATGTCATCACCTCCCACTTCCTTCACTGTTTTATTGCTGTGAGGAGGGTGAAGAGGGAGAATGGGGCAGATGGGGGAGATGGGGGGGCATTTCAGGTGAGTCAGAAAAGTATCTTAGTATGTCTGAAATTACTCATTTCATCATTAAGTTTCATAATTGGATTTTATAAATAAAGATTTTTTGGTATGATTCAGAATATTTGTAAACACATTAAATACACAAACATACTGAGCATTTTAATTAAAAAACAGATTTTTTTTTTGTAATTTTTATTTTATTTAGTGATTAGTATTACTAGATGAGATTATAATCCATTTAAATATATCGTTACCAAACTTAATGCCATGTGTGATTTACAGGTGTCTATCACTGCAAGGGATGATGTACCCCCTTTTGGCCCACCACTCCCCAGTCCTCCTATTTTCACAGAGGTGAGAACTCATGATATCCACTTGCTGGATGTTCACTTGTCTTGCGCTAGATATAAAAATGCCCTCTGATGCACATGGCGGATCTACGGGTAACAATTAATTATTGTACTTTACTAATTTTACTTCGTAAAGGTTCATTTAGACTCATAATATGATCTCAAACACTAGGTGATTTGTTTATTTTTGATATTTCTCTTGCCGATCAGTTGTGTTCTTAGGTTCTTGAATTTTCACCAGGACATCACAGCACCACACCACCATCTAAAAAGGATTCTTACATTTATTTTCTAAAATATTTCCTTTTATTATACTTGAGTATGGTAAATATGCTTTTTTCACTCCATTTTTGCCTCCATACTTCATGATTTTCCAACACTACCCAGTTTTTTACTTAAGTTTAACCAGTGTAACCTGTAACCTAGAACCTGAGCAATTTTATAATGGAGAAAAATATATTATACAGATCTTTGACATTACAGAAGGAATAGTTTGCTTTGAAATACGTGCAATTTTGCCCTCTTACAACAAAAGTTTGTTAATCAGATAAGACATCTGCAGTGTTTAAAATATTTGTCTTTAGTGTACACTTAAGCAATGATGTTAATGACCAATGAGGACTGGAAAATACACTGGAGTGTAGGAAGAACTGATTGAATTAGTTTTTTGCCACACTATTGTCATGATATTACGGGAGCACTCTCCTCTTCAGGGATCTGTGTTTCGGGAGTTTCTCTTGACCAAACTCATCAATGCTGAGATTTCCTGTTACAGGGCTGAACGGTTCAGCAGGCTAGAGGTACTCATTACAAATTTTTGTTCCTGTTTGACTCTTTTACACTGTGTACATTCTACAAAAGCTGTCACATTTCACAGTGAGTCTCTCTATTCATGTTTTTGTGCCTCTTTCTCTCCCTAATTCTAAGTTGCGCACACGTTCCTCGCTCTTAGAGGCCCTGCGCTCAGAATTGTCCTCCCGCTCCCAGGGTATGCAGGGAGAGCCGGTGAACGCAACTGCCCCCTTGAGTGAAGGTGGGAGGGTGGCTCCGGAAGGAGGAGGAGGTTTCATCGAAAACTTTAAGGTGGACAGATGCTTCAGATTTTATTAAAATCTGCAATCGCGAAATAACTAAATGCCTCAAAATGTGCTGGGATGTAGGGTAATCTCAAAAAAGCCTAGCTTATGTTGTATTTTTAAAAAGGGCAACACTTTGAACAATATTTTGGTTTCCAGCTGGATGTTACTGCTGTTTTAAGCTATGAATTTGAGTCCTATTTTATGAATGACTGTGGATGAGTGCCATATTCTAGATGACATGGAGCCATTACTAGAGCAAGATCACTGGCTGTTGCCTTGCAGTCAAAACCTCTCTCTGTTGCAGAGAGCCATCAGGGTGCGCAGTCACTCTTTTGACACGCTGGGAGGTGCAAAGAAGACAGGAGGGACAGCAGTACAGAAGCAAAGGGTAATTTATCTCAAACACACATCCGTGTGTATCCCTTTGAGGGGTGTTTTAATGGTCTTCTGTATGTATGTATGTAATTCCTGATGTGCTAGACCTAACCCCACTCTAATCCTCACTTCAGCAACCAAAATGTACCTGTAGCTCTAAATTATTCTTAGACTAAAAACATTTTCTTTGCCAGGAGCAGTTAAAAATGCACACAACAACACTTAAAATAGTTGGGGAAGGGGTATTATTAATAGGGATCACTGGAAGTTTCATTTTGAATATACTGATCCTATACGTTTTTTTTCCCCTTTGATTCAAACACATGGGAACAGGATGGAGAAAGGTAAGTAACAGCTCTCTGTCTACCTACCTGTCTGCCTACCTACGTTTGGACCTGACCACATGTCACTCACACTTAAGTGTATATGATCAATCTCCAAGTCATTTCAGAATGGTGAATAGATCAACCTTTGTTTTACATCCTCTGTGTGACCTATAGTGAATCAGGTCACAGGACACCTGGTCCTGGCCCACTGCCCACTGACAGCCTGCTCTGCACAGACGTCAAAGGACCCTTAAGCCCTCAAGAAGACATATAACCCACTGCCTGCTGACTCCAGTGCTCCAACCATGAAGATCCACTTTTCTGAACTCAGACTAGACATGAAAGCATGACTAGACTGACAAGCAAGGAAACCGGACAAAGGTGTTCAAGTGTGTTTGTGTAGCACTGACAGAATGATAGAGATGCCTATGATTTGTAGATTTGGTCCTTTTAAACACAGTACACAAGGATTTGTTTTTGTGAGGTCAAAATCTAGACATGCACCAGCATAGCAGAACACCAAATCCTGTCCCTGGAGATATGTCTTCTGAGACTAAAGATCCAAACCTACTTAAACATAGTTGTTTGAGTACATATCTTAAAGAACATATACTCTAACTCCTTGATGATGTTTTGGGTTTGATAGTTTGGGAATGAGTTGCTAAATATCTTATCAGTCAAAATGTAGCTAACAGAATGGAAAGCATCCGCATGAGCACCATACACAATGACAAATGTGAACTAGTGGGGTATATTGCTCACTAGGACTGTGGGGTTTATTTAAAGTGATGAAGCACCATCCAGTTACCGTGAGATATGTTGGAGTAGAGTTTGATATACAGAATTAAACATCAGCATACCTGACCTCACTAATGCTCTGTGGCTAAATACAATCAGATCCTCACTGCATGTTCTAGTGTGAAGCCTTTCAGGAAGAGCTGTTAGTGCTGAAAATGTTGATACCCTTGATTTCAGAAGAAAAGTTGGATGAGAGGGTATCTATAAACTTTGGCAACACTATTTGGCCAGATGCTTCACATAAACTCACCTTGAATTGAACTTCAACTGAATCCTTACAATAACAGTTGTCCTAAATTAACACTATGCCCTAACTCAAAAGCTTTTCAGAATTGACTGGGTTTAATTCTGGACTTGGGTGGCAACCTTAAATTATGACTGTCCACTGTGTTTGTTAACATTCAATGGATTTGGGCCTGACTTGGTGAAATCCTTTAGCAATGGTAGCTCTCAAAACAGGATCTGGTGATCAATTAATCTAATCCTAGCCAGATATTTCAACTTGTTATAGTAGAAAACACTGACACATGAGGTTTGCTACAGCAGGTCCCCTCATTCCAGAACTGGAGAAAGTTATTTATTTTAAGAGTTATATCAGTCACTGAAATGCTGTATTGTTATATAAAGTAAAGATATAATTGTTACTCTTTTATTTGGTCTTCCTTACCTTATGCCAGTAGTGTAGGTTTTTGTCATTTCTTCTTCCCTGGGATTGTCAGTCTACTTGTTCAGTTTCAGATTTCAAGGAGTGATGCATGCGGCAAATTATGATGTAACTCCTTCCATGGAACTGCCTTAGTTTTCTACTGAAGCAGTCCAATTAGTATTTGTTCACACTTTTATCAAAGTTTCAGAGACTGGCATGCAAACAAATTCCTTATTCCTTATCCATGCTGACTTAATAACAAATATTTTTATTGTATATGATGTGATGGTGAGGATAAATTTTGTAAATATCTGTTGCATATTAATATTTAGCCTGTCTTTGTACATGGCTGTAAGCAGATTTAATTTTGCATTGTACATAGTTAATAAACCAATTGTCAAACATGTACAACATTGCCTACTCTTTTGATTTTTTGTTTAAAAAAAATTGATGAGTCCAGAACTCTCTAAACCCGTTTGTTTTAAAACCAGTTTGTTTTAAAAAGAGCATTTTCTGTCAGGCTCCTATGTTCAAGCTCAGCAACTTAATTTATAGTAGAGATCGACTGATATATCGGTTTACCGATATTTTTCCCGATATTTAAGCATTTGACCATAATCGGTTATCGGTTTTGTAAAATCGGGTTTGCCTATAAACACCGCCATCTGGTGGGCGTTTTGAGAGTTACACGCATGATCGCCATTTCAGCAAAGCGTCTGAGGGGGCAACTGTGTGCAAAAGTAAAGATAATTACTTGCTTTCCTATATTTAGTAAACTTTATTAAACATAACAGCTATTAATGCACACATTAGATGTGTTACATAAA
>JBBMFX010000007.1:17416473-17431451 GCA_037832545.1 Rhabdalestes septentrionalis
GTGTGTGTGTGTGTGTGTGTGTGTGTGTGTGTGTGTGTGTGTGTGTGTGTGTGTGTGTGTGTGTGTGTGTTTGTGGGACACTGTGCCTGATCTACTCGTATATGAACACGGCATAGCTGGATTTTCTACTCACACACACAATTGGTGTGAGAGAGAGGGGACTATTTATAAAACAGTGTAACAAGATTCTGGACATGTGTTGCTGTCTATCAGGCCTGCTCACTGGTGCACACACACACACACACACACACATCAACGGACACATGCCAGCCCCAAAAAGGTCTGTCAGTGTAAGTCTGCAGTTGTGTGCGTGAAGCAGACACACTCCGTTGTGGTCTCTGCTTTTTTCATCTTTTTTCTTTTCTTTTCTTTTATTGCTCTTACAAAGCTCTCAAAGTAAAGGCTACTCTTTTTCCACTTTCCGCTTTTCTTTTACATATCCAAGGACCACCTATTTGTTCACGAATTTTGGACTTTTACCTCTCCCAGTCTGTCATCTTGCTTTTTCGGAGAGACTTATACTTCCCCACTTTCCTGTCTTGTGTTTCTCTTTTCCTCACTTCTCTCCCCTTCTTTGCCTCTTCTTGGTTCTTGTCCCTGGCTATGCACCATGCTGTCCTCTCCTACAGTCATTTTGCAGCCTTACGGACTGCCCATGTACCCACAAACTGCCTCCTGCTACCCCAGCTTAGTACAGGTAACTTCTCTCCTTTCTCTCCCCCACTCTCTCTCAATCTAAGTGTCTGTCTATCTCTCTTTCTTTCTCTTTTTTGTCACTTTTTATATTTTTCTTCATATTTGAAACATTTTGTGTTCAATCAGATTTTATCAGATAATACAGTGATATTTTGCTAATGTTACTGGATGTAAGATTACGTCAAGAAGAAACGGAATCAAAGAATTTGTCTCTTTCGATGTTTTATATAAAACATTTGAAAAACAAGAACCTCACAAAAAGCTAAAATTCGAAGGAAAAATAACTATGTACCACAAAACTGGACTGATACCTGAAACTCACTCAGGACGAATATCAAGGAAGCTGTTATGAAACTTCCCTCTGATACTTGGTAATGGGATAAACATGACGATAAACATGATGCAAAATAAACATCTAAATGGAGGCCCTGACCATTTTTTATACACAATCTTTACAGTGAGGGTATTTGATGATCGATTTGTAATCCCACAACTGTTTAGTAAAGACTGTTGCCTTGTGAGTACAGGAAGGATGTTTGATACTCTATGAGAATTGCCTCATTTGTTTATCTTTCTGAAGCAAGGACACACTGCCCTGCTCTTAAATGTGTCCCTGTGTGTGTATCACCCTGTTCGCGGATATCAGAGAACTTGATAAATGGTGCTCTCTCTTTCTCTCTTTCTCTCTCTTTCTCTCTCTCTTTCTCTCTCTCTCTCTCTCTCTCTCTTTCTCTCTCTTTCTCTCTCTTCTCTCTCTTTCTTTCTCACCCTCTCTCTCTCTCTCTCTCTCTCTCTCTCTCTCTCTCTCTCTTTCAGTATCTCACACTGGCTATATTTTTAGTTTATTCCTCTCTGTGTGGATTAACACACTGAGAGAATAACACGTCCCAGTTTCATACACATATGTTTCATACCCTGTTTGTTGGATCATCAGTGGTCACTGACACACAGAGCATGGTAGATGAACTGAAGTTTACTATTTATTTTTCTGTTTTTATTATCTTTTAAACTATTCAAGCATGTGATGTGGGTTTGTAAAATAATTCTTTGAAGACTGGAGGAGATAAAAGTGAAATATCCATCTGGGTGGCTGAGAATGAAGTCAGTGTTATACACAGGTTAACCTCTATAAAGATATGTTATTTAGGATTTATGCATGTGTGTGTATGTATGCTTATGTAAGTGCCTGCTAAAAAGTGTAAAGACTATCTGTCCAGTGATAAAAGCTGTGTGTATGTGTGTGTGTAAGTGTGTGTGAGATCCCTCAGCTGTCTCTAAAGGCACCTGGTATCCTGACGCTGACCTTCAACCTCAAAACTGACAGCTGAAGAGGGGGGTTGGGGTACAAATAATAGTGAAGCAGTGTGTTTGTGTGTGTGTGTTGGGGGGGAGAACGAGAAAAAGAAAGACAGAGAGAAAGATGGCAACAAATCACTACTTTATCTCAGGTGGAAAAAATAAATCTGTGAGATTGGACAAACACAGCCAGATCTCAAGAAGCTTCCATCTATGGAGAAACTAGAGAACTATGTTTGAGGGATGGCTGAGCCCTGTGTGTCTGTGTGTGTGTGTGTGTGTGTGTGTGTGGGTATGGGTGTGTGTGGGTGTGTGTGGGTGTTATATCCCAGTGAGTCCTTGTAGCAAGACATACAACACTGTGTTTAACATGCTGCATTTAACTTCAACGCTATATATATATAAAATAAATGGGGCTGTCCTGTAACAATATGTGGTTTGAAATGTAGGCAGAGATATACATGAGTAGGAAATCCTGCTAAGGTTTCTTAAAAAAAAAAAAACATGTGCTCCAGTAAAACCACACAGCTGAAACAACTCCAGGTCTGAGGTGGCAATGATTGTAAGGTATAAACCAGCTGCAACAAACCACCAGCTGTTGGCTGTCAGTCTTACAGTAAAGTGATGGTTTGGTTTTCCCCTTATTTCCCTTATACTCAGTCAGCCAAATATTTAGCGTCCACAGTGTGCACTTTAAGTTTTTAGCATGAACCTGACACATAATGAGAACTTTTGTATGCCAAATAACATCATTCAAACCGCATACTTATCACACACATCACATACTTGCTTTAATCCATGTTGAGCTGTAATGCCTTGCTGATGTGTTTTCTGAATACATGGACAAATGTACAATGCTTACCTATCCAGAAGGCTGAATTTAGTTTATTCTTTTATTGTTTTTATAGGTAACAATAGGGCCTACAATGTCAGAAACCACAATAACAATTGCATGCAAGCTTTGATAACTAGTTAGCTTTATTAGTCTTGTAGCAAAAACGAGAGATGCAATCTGTATATGACAAAATCTGATGGCCAATTACATTTGATGTTGGGAGAAACCAACATTTGATTTTTATTTGCATGCTGCTACTTTAAGAGGAAATTGGGCTTGATTTTTATTTGATTCCATGCCCTCCACTTTCTAATCACCTTCCTCTGAGAGATGAGGAGACTAACATGGTTATATTTGGCTTGTGCTATCTGCTGGACAGCAGGCTTTGGCCTCTTATCACCACAGACTCTGTTTAGTGTCTATTTATCTGACAGACAGGTGGAGCAGGGGGTTGACTGACAGGGACAAACCAGTGCAGCTGGCAAAGGACAGCCCATAGCATGGATTTTGTATTAGGATTGGTGGATGTGTGGGATTTATGGTGGGCTGGGCAGACAAGGGGCAGGCATTAAAGCATGCAGCAGCTGCTGGTGGTGTTAGGGCAGAACACAAGATGCACTGAAGGGGTAAGACAACAGAACTGCTTCTCGCTTTCTCTTTTCCATTTTTTTAAACTAAACCTCTTATTTTTAACCTCTTACTACCTTGCCGTATAGTGTTGACCCATTGTTGGGTAATGGGCATGTGCATTTATGTACTTTTGTACATAATGTACTTTTAAACAGTTTTTTGGAGGAATTTGCAATAAATAATTTAGTGATACAAAGATTTTTATATTATTATGAAGTGTCTGCCTAGTTAACCGAGTGTAAATCTGCAGCTTGAGCTTTTCATATCAGCACCGCAGCCCACATCTAAGTTTTTATCCAAAATATTGGCCTTCCAAATACCAAGACTGTCTAAATTGGGGGTAAAACTGCAGCTTGAGCTTTTCATATCAGCACTGTAGTTCAAATATAAGTTTGTATGGCCCTCCAAATACCAAGAATGTCTAATTAAACTGATAGCAAGAACAGTGGGAAACTGAATATTTAGTCAGGTATATTTAGTAATTCTTAGGGGAGTTTGACTTTTATTCATAAATGTATTAATTTGATCATAATAACAGCATCCTTCTCTCTCCTTCACAGGGTGCCCCTGCCCAGGAGGCAGGGCCTGGGAGTGGTGACCCTACCCTTCCTCAGGTATATGCCCCACCCCCTTCATATCCCCCTCCTGGACAAGCCCCACCAACACCAGCTGGCAGACTCCCCCCGCTTGATTTCAGCACCGCTCACCCCAGTGCCGAGTATCCAGATCATCATCAGCTGCGAGTTTACCAAAGCACCCAGCATGATGGGGCAGAGCCTATAACTGCCAGTAATACGGTAAGGGCAAGCTGGATTGGAAAATAGTTAAATGTGGGGTAGTGGCATTACACATGAAAAGCATATTCAGTAGTCAGAGTAGACTGAAAGACTAAATTCAACTAAATGTACCTTACCAAAACCTTCTTAAATGCACAGAACTACAGACCATTAACAAGTTAAGAACTTCAGCAGAACGTCTGATTACAAGTGTGCATCAGCATAGCAGCCAATATTGTGAGGGCTTTTATAAACTGAATTTCAAAACTATTGGTCTAATAACAATATTGCACTTTTTGTGCGGTGTCCTTGGGTGCCAGAAAGGTGTCTATAAATAAAAAGATTTATTATTATTAATATTGCACAAGTTTTGTCAATGAATGTGTGTGAATTACACACAAATATGTCACTAGCAACTAAATTACACTGGTTAAGATATAAAAATAATAAAAGTTGAGAACATGGAACTAAGTACACAGAACTAGTAATACCCCACCGATGAATACGTTTTGGTCTGGTAATGTACACTCATAACACTTAAAGGTGCTATGCTTGTAGCATTTAAACAAAATGCTGACTTTGGCAGAAATAAAAGTAGCCAAGCTCTTAACAGCGTAAGTAAAAAAAAAGAGGTTCAGGTTCTGTGGCCTCTGTTGAACTGCAAAGGAACCCCTCTGCATATTTGAAATTTGCGGTCTTCTTCTCCCTTTCTGATTCTCCCAGTCTAAAATAAAACATTTAAGCCACAGAGTTGGGAATATGAGCAAAAGAAAAGCGGAACATATGCTGAACCACTAGAACAGAATGCTTTACATAATTCAAGTCAACCAAAATTTTTTTGACTAAATGTGGTGGAAGATATATATTGTATTAGACAATATATTGTGTGCTATAGTTTGAAACATTGTCTATTTTGAGTCTACATTATAATCCATAGCATAGCTTGAACTAGGCCACAACATCGTAGTTTGAAATACTTCTCAGCAGTATATCAGAGCAGTATCTTAACAGTGTGTATGATTCAGAAGGTCTCTGTTCCTCTTATGTGATGACACACGAGATGTTGGCCGAGTCAGGGACTACTCTTGCCCTGCTATACATATCCCACCCCCCAAAGAGTTATAAAGTCTAACCATGTAAGGCAATTCAGCTGGCACACACAGTGGGGATCAGAGGGTGGGGGGTGGGGGGTGTTTGTGAAACCTCTCTTCCTGTCGCCCCTCCAGTCAGGCGTTTGGACACAGCTGATTGAAAGTATGTTCCTTCTCACCTTAATGAAATTATTGTAAGACAAGTATAAGAAATACTGTTGATGCCTGCTGATGAATTACTGTCAAAATAAACACTTTAGAAAGTTAGAACATGTAAACAGAAATACCCTGGCAACAATGCATGGAAAATATTAAGAGACAACACTAAGTGATCCACATTACTATGCATACTGTGTTAGAAGTGGATTACCTGCTGTTAATATTTGAGCTGTGCAGTGAGGTAGGCTTGGTTTAAATAAGTCTAATATGATTTTGGTACCTCTGTATTACTGATTTCTCAGTTTCTATGTACTAAATGCTAAATGCTGGACTATAGTAAAGCACTGGTAATGTGCATATACCATATACATATATGTGGAGTGTGGGAAGTCAGAACTTCACAATAATATCATTAGTAAGTTTGTCATACAAGTAATGGTTGTGTATTTATACTGTAAGATGTGTGTAATCATGTCAAAATAAGTGTACGTAAAAACTGAAACAGATGGGGCCTGATTAAGTTCAGTGACCATTGTTAAATTAACTCATGGAATTATATATTTTTTACACTGGGTTTAAATGAGTAGCTCAATCAAACATATTATCATGGCAAAAAAAGAATGAATGCAAGTTTATGTAATGGTACTATGAGTTTCAGTTCACATTTATTAGTGATTTCTAACTATTTCTTCAATACTGAGGAGCTTGTAGTGTAGTCATTTGTTGACGCATCAAGATCAAGTGATGACAGTATGGAGCGGTAATGAGTGATTTATTATAGAACATGTCTTTACATATCTGGGTCAGTTAAATTGCTCTGTGTGGCTCAGCCTGTGTGTGTAGTGTGTAATAAACAGTGGAGGGGGGCGTAGTTTGTAATGAACACAGTGGTGTTAGACTCTCTCTGCAGAAACCTCTCCTCACGGAAGGCCACATTATTATCCCACCACTAGAGAGCACCAGTGTTACATGCTCCAGATGCACCATGAAGGGGGGGTCAAGGGGGGCAGGCTGATCGGATGACCCTTCCTCCTTCCCTGCAGTTCCGTCCAGGTTCAGTCAGATAAACATTTTGCATCGTGATATGATAGCACCAACCCCACCCTGTACCCTTAAACCCCCACCCCATCCCATTCCCAGTGCTCCCAGTGTACACTCCAATCCTGTCCCCCAACCCCTGCTGTGTCTGCGTGCTAAGTGTGAGGATGATGATGATGATAACGATGTTGCTGGTGATGATGATGGTGTTTCACCAGTGCCACCACAGCTACAGCTCTGGTGCACCCAGAGTTAACTGTAACCCAATGGTTGTTTAGTGTGTATTCGTGTGTTGTGCTGGTTCTGGTCTGTGTCCGTGCGCTCCCGCCCATCTTGTTCTGTTCCTTTCCTATTAATATTTGCCCTTTTCCCGGAATCTTGAAGTTTAACCTCGTCAGCAGAGTTACAGCACTATGGCTGGCCTGTCACACACCTTGGGACTCCCCAAACCTTCTGGCTTTGAGCTCAACTTCCTCTTCTGCAGCTCTCATTTCCTCTCACACCTTTCTCTATTCTGTCTATCAATCTTTGCCTCTCAGTGTATTTTGCTCCCAACCCCCTCTCCCTCTCTACATCTCATTCAGTCTCTCACTTGATCGTGCTCTCTCTTATTGCGCTGTCTCTCTCCCTCATTTATATTTTCTCTCATTTACTCAGTCCCTTAAATTAGATATATTTATTAACATGCCAGAATGATGTGACAGTGTTGCCATAGCATTGCTGAAATGATGAGAACTAACCGATTAAGGAAGCACAGGTTTCACTTCAGCTCAGTTGACATGATCGAGAAACATAATGTTAGTGCACTTCAATGATAGCTTTTTATTCCTTCTCTCTTTTTTTCATTTTCTTTGTCTTGGTCCTTCTTTACATATATCTAGTTATTTCTCTATTCCTCTCTCTCTCTGACTCTAAATCTACCTCTTCTCTCTTTTTTGACACTCTCTTTTTGCCCAACCTTTCCTTTTTTGGCCACAGCTGCAGCTAATCCTTTTTCTTATCATTTGCATAACGGTTGTGTACATCTGACTGCTTTAATGTTCCTCTCACTTGACCAACACTGCGCTCAGTTTTTTTATTCTTCACCATTAAAAAAAGTACCCTCATTGTTTTGCCTGAAATTTTCTGCTTTTTTAAAAGTTTTTTTCTTGTGTCTAATTGTCACCTCTTTTCTCACAGTTTTTTCGTTTTTTGCACTTTTTTCTCCTTAATCGCCATTTTTGTTATCATTGTAACATTGACTCGTTAATCTACTGTGTATTTTAACATTTTTGTGGCATTTGGTAAGATAGGCTGACACAGACATGCACATACACACTGGCATCGTGATGCATTTTGGGATGGTGGATGATTTGGGTTTGACGCACAGTTACTTGGATGGGGTCTGCATGGGGTAATTTTATGTACAATAAAATAAAACTGTACAGTCTTTTGTGATATGTAACCATGCATCAAGAACCAAAGTAATCGAGTATTTATGCCACGGTGTTTCAGCCACCGCCCCTGGTGTGATTCTGGCTGAATTCATTGCTGTGAAAGTATGTAGAGTTGATGGTCGATTTTCCACATACGGAACATGTTCATCTGATCTCTTTCTAACGGGCATGTATTTAGAAAGCTCACTAAAATGGAGACTTGGTCACGGCTCATCACATTTGCTTGAGAAGAGTCACTGGATGGAGAATGCTCATGTGCTTTTTGTGGTCACTGTAGAATAATTTTTATCCCAAAGTGAACATGTCATGCTCTTGGATGCAGGAACTGCCAGAGTTTTGAAATTACCTCATGATGTGAGCAAAACATAACTGTAAAGTTACACTAAGCAAACCTTTGTATATTACTGACTCACTACCAGTGCCACTTCTGCGAAAAATTTAAAGGAAAACTCTGCTTAGTGCACCTTTACGCTTACTTTTTTGCTTAAACAACACCCCCCCAACCCCACTTTATAATTGCCCCTCCATTGCTGCTACATTGCCTTTCTTATGTTTATTTTCTTCCTGTCTATCATACCTGGCCTCTCAGGATGATGCCCTGGCTCCTGTGACCTCTGATTCCCAGCCTCTGAGCACCTCTGTTTCCAGTGGTGGTGCTGCTGGAAGTGGGGGGGAGGAAGAGGGATCGGGTAAAGCCCAGCCCAAAAGGCTCCACGTGTCCAACATACCCTTCAGATTCCGCGACCCAGACCTGAGGCAGATGTTTGGGGTAAAAACAGACATTGAAAATTATTTCATTACCATCCATGAGTTTACAAAAATGTACCTCAGAAACTGAATAACAGTATTAAACCTTAGATGTCTAAAGATACCCTTCACCTTTCCAATACCTAACATTTTCCTAATACAGTTATTTCTATGGACACAATTGTGTATTTAATTATATTACTGGATACATTTACATTTAGATTCAGTCCACCTTTGGTATTAAGAAGTTTGAAGTATTGATACCATATTTAACAGATTTTCTGGGAAATACTTAATAGAAAACTTAATAGCATGCTTTTGGTATTTCTGAGGACGGTTGCAGCTAACAAATGGTTCAAATAAATGAATAGTTCTACAAATGTCGAAACGTGCTTCTACGAGCAATGACATAAATATGATGGTTATTTTTCCTCCAGCAATTTGGCAAGATTCTAGATGTGGAGATCATCTTTAATGAAAGAGGCTCCAAGGTCAGTACAGACTGCCAAACTCTACAATACCCACTGCCAACCAGAACAGTCAATTTGTTACTCCATCTACTTATATACTGTTGTGTCTCTGACCAGGGTTTTGGCTTTGTGACGTTTGAAAATGCGGTGGAAGCAGATCGGGCCAGAGAGAAACTTAATGGCACCATCGTGGAGGGCAGGAAGATTGAGGTATGGGAAGTTATCAAATCAGTGACTGATCAATCAGCCTGAATCATTTCAGACGCCATTATTTTACACTCTACAATGACTAGGTTCTAAAGGCAGAGGGTCAAGGGAATACATTTTTCTTTAGTTTTTTTCCAGTTTCCTCTGGAGTTATGAGGCTTTTGTGTCCAACAACTAATCACTGGTTATAGTCATGGTCATGGGGAGTTGTTTTAAGTTGGGGGTGCTGGGGAGCGTAAAGGTGACATACAATAAAATCATGCAGAAATATAATTGACTGGGGGGTAATTTCTGTTTCAAATGATAATATTTCATTGGTAAGTTCTCCTTTTCAGTGTCATTACATGCAGCATCACCCACTATCAGTTTTTTTTCATGCGGTTTGAGTCAGTAAGTCAGTGTTTGATAGTGAATGTCTCCTCACTGCAGGTCAACAACGCCACAGCCAGAGTGGTGACCAAGAAGCCTCAGACTCCTCTTGTCAATGGTGAGCTTCCATCTACACAGAAAGTACTAGAAGCGAGTAATTTATTCTAAATGCATTTTAATATAAAATGACATCTAGTGCTTAGATATACTGGTCAAAATATATTTATTTTGCTCAGTTTTAATATTTAATAAATCATGATTCATTTTTCTCTTTTTAGCTGCAGGGTGGAAGATTAATCCCGTAATGGGAGCCATGTATGCCCCTGAACTTTATACTGGTATGTTACCAGTTTCTCATTCTCTTTCATTTCTTTATCACACACTAGAAGACCCTCATTGTTCTGAACTACAGTTTTATTCTTGTTAGTTTGCTGGTCCAGTCTACAGTAGTGAGTTTTTACTGTGGTTTATTCTATAAATCTGTGATTAAAGCACATGTTTTGTGGCTTGATTATTTTAAGCAAAACCCCAATTGTAATGATGTGCTCCTAACCAAGGAGGACTCTACACAGGGCAACTTGGCTAATTCAGACTCATTAGATATACAAAGCCCCCGCAGCATATCTGTAAATGTTTTCTCATCATTATCTCTACTGCAGTTGCCAGCTTCCCGTATCCTGTTCCTACGCCAGCCTTGGCTTACAGAGGATCCGCACTTCGGGGACGTGGCCGCGCTGTTTACAACACAATACGGTCAGCCGCCACGGCAGCTACGCCAGCTGCTGTTCCAGCATATCCAGGGTCAGCAATGTTCCCTTTCTATTACCTTGAAACTTGCAGCCCACAAAACCACCAAAGATTTTTTTACATACAAGAAGAAGATATAACCATCCCAGTTATATAACATGTAAACAATAGATCACGATAATCAGTGTAGTCTTTTTGATTTCGCTTGACTGTGTTATCAGACAACATAGAACAAAAAATTTCATTTGTGATGGAGGAATTCTATATTATCAAAACATGTAGATTATATCTAAGAATTATTAGCCAGCTGCATCTGTTACAGTCATCTTATAATTTGTTAGACCAGTTAGTGAGCTTTACCCAAATGGGCGTTTTTTTGCAAATAATTATCAGAACAGATATTTGTCAGGAATAGGGGTAAGGGAGTGTTGCACAATATGAACTTCTCATCAAATACCCTAATAAATCATTGATCTGATTCTAACCACAACTGGAGGTCAGTGTCGCGCTGACACTGAGGTGTGTAAAAACTCCAGTGACACTGCTGTGCCCCTTTCCATCTCCACACTGCTATTGTCACTGCTCTGTAGAGAATTTCATACGACAATTTGGTCACCAGTCGTCCTGAGATCCGGAACAGACTAATACTGCAAAAGCTAAAAAAAGAATGTCCTAGAGAAGGTGACAAAATGTGCATGGCAAAAGATGGAGGCTACAATCTGTAATTGTAAAATAGATCTATAAGTCAGATACAGTTTGTAATGTGATCAGTGAGTGGAAGTATGAGATGTTTAATAAAATAAATGCTGAGTATCTAGAAGCTCTGATTACCAGCCTGTGTTTGATTGCTTCTTCTCTCGTGTACACAGGGTGGTCTATCAAGATGGACTCTATGGAACTGAAGTCTATGTGAGTTCTCTAATTGTTTCTCACAATTTGTAATTTAAATTCATACATAACTAAATAGAAAGTACTGAATATTTACCATGTTTGCTTCTCTTTATCTTTCTTCAGGGAGGGTATCCTGCCACATACCGAGTCGCTCAATCACCCTCTGCTGCTGCCACAGCTGCTTACAGTGATGGGTGAGATAGGCCTAATTTATTTGGTTTTCACCGTCATGTACACACATCAGTGTTTTTGCCAACAACAGTGTACCCATTTACACGCAGTGCCGCTGGATTTGCTGATAAGACATTTGACCTTTGGCCTTGTGGTCATTATAGTAATGGAAAGGCGTTTTCTGTTCCTGCAGGTATGGGCGAGTGTATGCCACTGCGACAGACCCTTACCATCACTCTGTTGGGCCTACCACCACTTATGGAGTTGGCACTATGGTGAGAGATTCATTACTATTTGTCCTCCCCCTCACCTAAAATCATTATATTTCTTTTACGTTGAGTCATTTATTCCATAGCTTAAGGCTTAGCTTATAGTCAAGTACTTTTATTGTGTGTTTAATTTAATAATAATTATAGTTCATTCTTATGCATTATTTCTTCTTTATTATCAGTATTTGCAATTTTGGATAAAGTCTCCCTGTAAAGGCTTTGCCAAGGGCTGATCAATAATAGAATATTCATACACGTATATGTAGGGTGCCCAAAGCTCTGCGATGCTTGATGATATATTTAAAGGAATGTAGTTTACACAATGATCCCCACATGTTTGGAGACCAAACTTCTCCTTCTTTAGTTTAGCACTGAAGCTACAAATGTTGTTGCTAACAATTATGAATACATCCATGAAACATATTTCAACCTGTTCAAACCACATCCGAGTTGTGGGCCTGTGTCCTCAGAAATAATTTGTTGTTTGGGTTTGCAAATGTTAGTCTTGTTCAGTGCTAAACTAAAGAAGCAACATTTTGACACCAAACTTGTTAAGGCCGTTCGACTGTGCCTAAGGTGAGTGGAGAATTGTGTAAAGTAGATTTGTTGCTGAACCGTTCCTTCACATGTGCAGAACATTACAGTATGTACATAAATAAGGACGAAATGTGTCTTTTTTGACTGCAGGCAAGTTTGTATCGTGGAGGCTACAATCGCTTTACCCCCTACTGAACAACCACCTCTGCCACTTCCCTGTCTCCCAGCTGGACCCAAAGGTCACGCCCAGAGCAAGACAGCTTCTGACCTCATCTGACTCAGGATGTAACCGTCTGAGCTGACCTGAGTGGCCTTCTATGACTGAACTGAACATATGTATTTTAACATAGAGTCTAAGAGTGCTGAACCTATTTATTGAAGCTTAAGATTGCCCCAACACTGAAGGCCAAAGTCTGGGAAGATCCAAGTCATTCAGATCTTGCATTTTTTTAATGTGGTGCTCACAATGTCGGCACTAATCACAGGTTAATCCATCTAGGGAACATTTTTCAAAAAACAGTTCCACTTATCACATCCAGCTGCACCCATGTGTGATTCTAATTTTTGGCTGAATCCTGCAGACGTTACTCCAACACCCTGCCACTACCCAGTTAGCCACTGTCCAGTTTTTTTTTTAAGGTTACACTGAAGCATATGGTGAAACTTCATACTGAGTTTGAGTGCAGTGTGTCACATGTTCAGCCCTGTGTGTGTGTGTGTGTGTGTGTGTGTGTGTGTGTGTGTGTGTGTGTGTGTGTGTGTGTGAGTGAGTGTGTGTGATTTTATATTGGTCAAATGTGAAACTGTGAGGTACAGTGATTGCGCTTGTACAGTTCACACACTGGTCAAACGTTCATCATCACACTGTTTATGATCTACCTCTCAGCTGAAACCTTCTCATTTCTTTCTGTATGATCTGGTGCTTCTCCTTTAACAAGCAATGGATGCTTAGTTCATTACAATCCAACACAACTTTTCCCTCTGCATGCTGCTTTTTCATCTTCTGTTTTTCAAAAACCTAAGGCTCTTTTTTTAACCCCCCCCCCCCATCATATAATGGAATAGTTTGATAAAAAGGTCAAATTTACCCAACTGATACTCACCCTAAACATACTGAATCCAAATGCTGTCAATCAGTCAAGCAATGACTAGTGTCCAAATTTTGCAAGAAGAAAGTAATGGGAGCTTATAACACATTGTTCATGAACGTATCCTCAGAGAACTGTCGTAAGCCACATGGTATTTGTCAATCAGACTTGCGTATGTGGTTTCTGACACTGTATTGCACAGTCTTATCTATAAAAGTAGATAAAAGCATGAGGGTGTTTTTGCCAGACAACAACACAGTTGTTTAAGTGAGATTTTTCAGAACTATTCCTTTATACCCATTCCAGTGTTCCTCTCCTAGCAGTCCTTCTGATTTCCACTTCTCCTTCCTGTTTCTCCTGCTACTGTTGGGGCGATGGGCGAATACTATTCATCTCGTGCTCGCACTAAAAGCACTGAACTTTTTGCTGGCTTTTCTTGAATTCAGCTGCAGCCCAAATGAATCATACCCCTACCTAGCTCCCCGCTGCTTCATGTTTTCTCATTTTTACTTGACAGTCTAGAACACTGATATGTTGAATGTAGAACAGTAATGCAATTCTCATTAACCGCTTAGACAGCACTAGGAGCAGTTGTGACCGTTTGCCTATGACCCTGAGCACCTACCAGACATTTCTCCTTCTTTTCGTGTCTTTTTCTGAAGTTTCTCTTTTAATCTTGCTGTAAATAAACCATCTCTTGTGTTTTCCTCTGCGACTGTCTCTCCTTCTATTTTCTTCTTCTTGACTTGCTGCTGTTTTCTGGTCTCCTGTTTCATGGGTTTCTAAGGCTTTTACCTTCCTTCTTCGTATTCCAGTTTTTTGGGTCAGATATGTGACAACAGAGACAGCCCTGGATAATCAGCCCTCTAACAGTACAGAGTCTTCTGTATGACCAGAGTGTCAAAAAACTGAATTATAAATTATATTTCTTTTGTAAATAATCAATGAATTATGAAATAATATACATTAACAGTGAGTACTATGACTTAGAATTTGGTTGAAAATTTGAATTTGACATTAATTTGTGTATATAGATTTTGTCTCTGGCTTTCCAAAAGGAACTGCATGTTGGTCTCCTGTGTGTGTGCTTCAAGAGGTATAATGAAAATTATGCACAGACAATATAACTTCTAAAACCAAAAAAGGAATTTCAAGATTATATGTATAATTTATAATGAAAGCACAGATGATTTTCACTGCCAGTAATTTGCAGTAGCTACTTTAATTTGACTATTTATCTATCTCTTCCTTCCCTCAATTTTCTTCATCTGCTGCATGTTTACTTTTGCTTTCCTGAGCTTTTTCTGTTTCTTTTTTACATATTTCTTTCTTTCTTTCGGTGTTGACTTATTCTCTAAAGATGTGAGATATAATCTTTCTTTCTTTCTTTCTTTCTTTCTTTCTTTCTTTCTTTCTTTCTTTCTTTCTTTTCTTTCTTTCTTTCTTTCTTTCTTTCTTTCTTTCTTTCTTTCTTTTCTTTCTTAATTTCTGTCTTTCTCAGCCTTCCCCCTTTTCTGTGGCTTGA
>JBBMFX010000007.1:17444917-17457937 GCA_037832545.1 Rhabdalestes septentrionalis
AAAATAATTCTGTAGTAGTATCTACAGCTGTATATACAGATACACACCCAGGTATCGGATCAGTACTTGGTATCGGCCGATACCCTGAGCCCAAATATCGGAATCGGTATTGGGAGGGGAAAAATGGTATCGGAACATCTCTAGTTGTTACTGGTACTAAGAGGTTAGCCAAGCCACCAGCCTTTTAGCAGTGAGGAGAATAGTGTTTAAGCAGTGTTTTTTCAGCGATGTACATTACCGAAGAGCTGCTGTCTGAGCACTTCGCTGTCTGTAAGGGGGTGTGTGAGGATGGGAGGCCCCAGCGTAGCCCCTGGGTATGGCAGCCGTGCTAGAGGGGCTCCTGCTGCCAGAGGATCCATCAGGGGGTGCACTCCCCCTGCCGCTGTCCCCCAATAATGTAATAACAAACAAAAAGCACAAATTCAATAACAGTCATATTTAGATTTAGTCAATACTTTTCAGAAATAGCTGCAAAAAGGCTGCATTATGAGAAGTAGTTCCCTGAAAAAACATTTTTGAGAATCAGAAATGTGTCTAAAAAACTATTGAACAGTATAAATAACCACCAAAATAAAGTTTCTTTACTTATTTAAGGGTTCTTCCAAAACCTTTAGTTTATGTGGAGGTTCCTCAAACTTTTAAAAAGACACTCACACATCCCTTTATACCAAACTAGTGCTTAATTGTGTGTTTCTCAACCGCTGAGCCGCTGACCATAACTGGGCTAGAAAACACACTTTAATGGTCTCAGGAAACAGAAGGTTATTATGGATTGGTAACATACAAACTGTAAACAATATAAATATTAATATAGATGCACAAATAAAAACATATAATTAAAGTAGACTAATTAAACCCATTCAGATTTAGACCGCTAAGCCACAGGTATGGAATGCAGACAGACAGGTAACTAGAGGTGAAAAAAAATAAAAATAAAAAAACAATGGCAATATTCTACAAAGAAATTACAAATCCAAACTACACTGTACTACAGGTGTAATGATTATACAAATTTAAAAGCCCAACACATGGGCTCAAAAATAAAGAGACTTCAACACTAAAAACACTATTGTTCAACACTACTGTTCACATAATGTCACGATCCAAATGCACCCTAAAAGTTAGACACTGTGACTGGTTTCTCTAAAAACTATCCATTTTTATGGTATTATTCAGGCTAAAATTCTTGTTTAACACTTGTTTGACTAATAAAAGGTTGTTTTAACTTATTTTACATATTAAGTGTCAGCAGTTTATTACAAATTTATAATCATTATTTTCCAAAATAAATGTGTTTGTGTGATGAGTACCTGTATCCTGCTGGTGTAGATGCAGGTGAGAGTGTATGTGCGAGTGCTGGTGGTGATGCGGAGTCACATTGAGCATCTGCAATCTCCCCAAAGACTCTCCTCCTCCTGTCCCTCCTCCTGCTGTTCCTCCTGCACCTCCAGCGGGTACAACTCTCTCCCTCTCCCTCTCACGCTCTCTCTCTCCCCCCGTCAGCACCCTCTCCCTTTCCCTCTCTCTCTCCACGCTCCTCGCTCGCTCTGTGCTGGGTGGGGTACGGCTGGGGGTGGAGTATCCTTCAGAGGGTGGGGCCGGTGGGGCAGGATGAGGGTTAGAGTGCGAGGAATGAGGTGAGGGATGATGGAGAGCTGAGGCCGTAGGTGGAGGGGGTGGGGCGGGTGGAGGTGGTGGTGGGGGAGGAGCAGGGGCAGCCGGAGTTACAGTGGGAGGGGCATGGACAGGAATGGAGGGTGGCAACAAAGAGGAAGTAGGTGGGGCTGAAAGAGTCTGGGGGACCGAGCCTGGATTCCTTGCTGCTGTGGGGATAGACTGTGGGGGTGGAGCTGGAGGTGGAGGTGTTCCATAAAGTGCAACCTCACTGGCTGGGGCTCCAACTCCAGCACCACCTGCCAGCAGTAGAGAGTGAGAGTGCGTGTGCGCATGTGCGTGTGCAAGTGGCAGCGCTGGTTCATAAACACGCTCCTCACTTTTAAACTCAAATCCAGACTTCACCCGCTCTCTATGGGCGGCCACTGCGTGGGGAAACCCCACCCCTCCCAGCCCTGGCCCCGCCATGCCCCCTGGCCCAGGCCCTGCTACAGGGTGGGCAGGACCTCCTTCAAGCCCGCCGCCATACAGAAAGCCCAGGATAGCAGCCGCTGTGGCTGCGTCTGCAGGAAGGTGGTGTGGATGGGCAAGTGCTGGGTTCTGGAACTGGGGCAAAAAAAGTGATGGGTGTACGTGGGCATGTGGATGGTGGTGGGCCTGTGCCCGGCTGGCAGCACCAAGTGGAGACATGGCATGGGGGCGGGCATATTCACTCAGAGTCCTCAATGCTGGTGTGTCAGGACCAAGATAGGGGCCTCCAATACCAATCCCCAGGGGCCCCTGGGGGCCTCCCATCACTGCTGATCCCCCAGCCATTGAGGGAAGAAGAAGGGAGTGGGGGATGGAGTGAGAGAGGGAGGGGTGTATTGCGTGGGCATGGTGGGCATGGTGGGCATGGTGCTGTGCGTGGACAGTGGGATGAGAGGGGTTTACACAGGCAGAGGAGGAGGAAGGGTCTAGGAGGATGGAGGAGGGCGGGGAAAAGAAGAGAGAGGAGCCCTGACGTGCACCTGCAGCAGCCAGACCTGCACTAGTGCTGCAGTTACTGTCCTTTTGCTGATAGACAGACAAAGGAAAAAGGGAGAGAAAGAGAAAGAGGTGAAGTCGGCCGACACAGAAACCACAATGCAGTAACACTTACTCACACAATCACACACACTTTAAAACACATCCTTTAAGTGTCATATTAGAACCAAAAAAACTTCGGAACATTTTACAATCTTAAATCATTTGAACATTTGTGTGAGTAACGTTAGGGATTAACATAAGCATTCAACAGCATTTTATGCATCCTTTGCAATATCAGGCTGTTCATGTAGGCTACGAATAACACTAATACAAAAACAAAGAAAGACATATAGCATCACTCATGCCACACAGAGACAGTGTGAGTAAAACAGACAAATAGTTTAACTATGTGACTGTCTAGTGACTGTCTAGTGTCCACATATGGACGTCTAAGCTACCTTATATGAAAATAGATTTCTGCCTGTTACTGTACAGCTTACAAACAAACTGTGTTGTTTAGATCTGTTCTATGCCATGACAGTTAACAGAGATCAATGTATGGTAAATAAATGAGCCACCACAACAAGCAATGGATATATGCATGCTATAATGCAATCATATTTGTCTCATGATAAAATGACAGTCTTGATGATAAATTAATAATGCAGCTTTAGGTCCTCTTATCTACACTTAAACGTTGCCAGGTGCATTCTGTTACTCACCTGCAAGTGTCTCTCCAGATCTCTCTCTCTCTCTCTTTCCCTCTCCCTCTCTCGCTCCCTCTCTTTCTCCCTCAGGTCTCGGGCTCTCTGCTCCACCTCTCTGCGTGCACGCTCTATGGCCTCATTCCTTTTCTTCCAAAGCTTGGAGCCATCAAGTGGGACAAATAGAACGTCAGTGCGGGCACAGGAGTTCCCGCTGCCCCGATCTAGTACCCTGTGAAACCTGAAATGTGGACAAGATATATTTACTGTTTTTAAATTCTCCTAAAATGACCATCAGTACTTTCCAGAATTACTGGCATTACTTTGTTAAGCTTTTATCAGCTTGATCTTTCACTTGTTTTCTTCCAAAGGCTCAGACAAGATACATAGCATCATTGTCTTAATCAAATATAAGGACATTTTACATCAAAATCTTGCTGCCATTTCCAGGAGCCCAGGACTGGTCCATTTCTAAATGTCAGACCAGGAAAATTATTAGAAGCAAATTGAAAATCCATGCAAAAAATGGTCAATAAGACGAAGCGTCAAGCTTTTGCAGTGTCTCCTGACCTGCACCCCAAACCTGTGAGTCATAGAGAAGAGTCCATAAGCATGGATGGAAGACTCTGGAGAGATTCTTTATGGTGGAATGGTTTCTTTATGTATGTCAGTGGTTCTCAATAATGGTACTGGAGTACAACTGCCCTTAGTTGCATCAGGTGCAGGGGAAACTCTAAATGAACACAGATCTAACACTACAAGATTATTATTTGCTGCTCTTACATTTGTACTCTCCCCTTTCTGCCATAACAATGCACATTACCAGCGTGTGGGACTAATAATGGTTTATCTTATCTTATTTTCAATGTACTAAACGAACTATGATCATTAAATGATTTTGTAAATATTTAGTAAATATTTTGGAAACTTTGGAACGGTGGGATACCTCCATAACATCAATGTGAGATCAAGCTGATAACCACCAGTTCAAATGCATGCTAGTTTTCTAAAAACATTGTACCAAGAGTGGAGAGCATTCAATTATTACCTCTCCTTACAATACCTAGTCATTTTCTCTTGTTTTTTTGTCGCACCATCATCAGGTTCTCTCGCTCATCTGTTCTCCAGACTAGTTAGACCAGCACGGATCAGATGCATGTGGTCCCCGTCCTATAACCAAAGCTACTACTGCTCACACAAAAGCCAGCAGAAGCTGCTGATACTAATTACACACTCAGAAAACTTTACTGCCATCAGTTATTTAGTCTGTATACTTCTGCCTCATATATTGTTAGTCATCTTTGATGTTGTCATCCAATTCAGTTTCTAAGCTTCTCTCTCTAAATTGACTTTTTTTGCATTTTTTTGTTAAGGGATCAGAACCAGGCTCTTTGCTCTTCCTTGCTATATCAGAAAGGACATCACTATGCTAGTCCCTTGTGTTTTTCTGATAATTAATTATAGGCTGAATTGATTGTCAGAAGCTTGCTGCTGCACTGCAGAGATTAGATTTCAGTGACCACTCAGGAGACACAGAATGGACGCGGTTAGACTGGTCAGAGTCAAGATCCATGTTGAGTACAGAAGCTAAAGTCACAAGGTGGCCCTAAAGTAGCTAATGTACAAATGTATCCCATATGAATTTTTACTCCACGCTTGCAAGAAAGAAATGTTTCATTTACAAATGACACAATCACACTCTGACAATGTTCTTTACATTGTTTTCATGTAAACTATACATTATAAGGGAATATTTGTGCTTATATTGGGTCAAAATATTTCCAGAATTATTTTTACGATGTAAAATATCTTACCGAGCTGATTGGCTGGCGTGAATTGGAATGTCAACTGGTTTTGGCTCTGGGGAGGGGCTTCTGAGCACAGGGGGTGGGCTCTCTGTCTCCTCCCTCTCCTCTACTGGCTCCTCCTTTATGACAGGTGGTGGCAAAGGACACGAGGATGAGTCTGAGTGGCTGTCTGCTCCTACAGAGGTTGCTGGCATGGAAGTCCCTTGGGCAGAGCTGCAGAGATGTTGCTGAATTTTGGAGTGCTGAGGAGAGTGCACCGGCGCATGACTGTTAGTGCTACTGCTGTTGTTGGAAACGGTGCTGTTCGTATTGCTAGCTGCCAAAGTGTTGCTATTGTTAGCGCTACCATGGTAAGAGCTGGTAAAAGGGGCGTGACTGTTTACAGTGCCATGGTAAGGGGTAGGTCTGCAGCCAGAGAGACAGGAAGTGACTGCACCTGATGCAGGAAGTGGCACATTCACTGGGGGTGCTGAAGTCGAAGGAAATGTGGGGAAGCCCCCTATTTGACTGGTTGAGGGGCTAGGGAGTGGAGAGATGGGAGTCGTTGGGCTCTGGCTGGAGGAACTGTATGGGCCTGGGCGTGAATGAGTGGCTGTAAGTGTGGAAGGAGGCAACGCCTGTCCATGGGAAGTTGGGGGGTGAGGGGGAGGAGGATAAGAGATGGAAGGTGCGTGTCCGTGCGCAGATGAAGATGAAGATGGAGAAAGTGATGGTGGGTGAATGCGATTCGGGTATATGGCAGCTTGTGCACTGCTCTCTCTCTCCCTCTCTCGCTCTCTGGACTGCACAGCCAGGCTCGCAGACTGGAGCCCATAATGTGAGTGAGGAGGGTGGGCCACCAGGGCTCCACCTGGAAACTCACGACCAATATTTGGTGCATGTCCAGTAGGGCTGGGATACTCCCTGGATGCACCAGGATGAGTTACAGATGAAGGGGGTGCCCCTGGTGGGGGGTAATCCCTTAAGAAGTGTGCAGTGGGGGGAGCCTCTGTCCCGGTGGAGGGGGCTTGAGAGGGCTGGCCCTGCCCGGGCTGCTGCACACTGACCTCCACCGAAGATGGATAGTCTTTGTTTGGTGTGACTGAGTTTGAAGTGGACAAAGGTGGGTGGGCTGAGCTGTTCTGGGGTGAACTGGACAGGTCACGATTCAGCAGCTGCCCGGAAGGCAAACCAGTGCCTGGGGTGCTAATGTTTCCTTGACTGCTGTTGCTATTCCCCCCTGCTTCCCTCACCTGCCCTGCAAACTCTCCCCATCTGCCTTCTTTGTCTCTGGGGTGACACCCTCCTCCTCCTGCCCCTCCAGGTCCAAACTCACGGCTCTGTGTAAGGTGCTGCTGGTTTGGCAAGGGAAAGTCTCTTCCAGCATCCCGCTCTCTGAAGCCTGGACCATATTCTCGACCTCCTAGGGGTGCATCCCGACCTGGCGCCTGAGGCCCAATGCTACCATACTCTCGGCTCTGACTAGGTGGTGGATTTCCAAAATCCCGAGGCAGATTGCCACTGTTTGCCCCAGTGCTGACACAGCTGTTTGTGCTAGTAGCACTGTCCTTAATCCCAAACTCCCTTACGGCCCTTTCCCGTTCAGGCGGACCACCATACCTGGGCAGGTACTCCCTGTGTGGGTGGGCGTGCGGATGAGGCAGGTATGGAGGGTGGGTGGGGTGACGGTTGGAGGCAGGGGGGTTGTAGACAGAAGGCAGCTGCTGCTGTTGCACAGGGGGTGCATGGTGGACTCCTGGGTAACGGGTGTATGCCCAGTTGCCGGGGCAGCTAGAGACATGACCACCTGACCATGTAGTAGGGTTGTAGTGATGCGTGTGTGGAGGGGGCGGGGCCTGCTGGGGTAAAGAGGCAGTTTGTGGAAGCAGAGAAGGTGGGGCTGCTTTGTCACACTTTTCCACTTTCTCTGTTTTAATGTCACTTGGAACATTCTGCCCTGCCTCAAGAGGCTTCAGAGCCGGTGGAGGGGGAAGTGGAGGAGCATGGCCAATGCTGGGGTTTCCATGGGAAAACTCTGTTCCGACCACTCCAGGCTTGCCTCCACACTGCGAGCCTTGTTTAGCACTGATACGGCCACAGCCATGCAGAGACTCACTGCCCGAGGGTCCAGAAAACTCCATCTTGGTTGGGAGCTTAGAGTCAGTAGAGAAGTATGGCTTCCTGCTGCTGTCGCTCATGGCAACACCTGCAGATTCTCCACGATGGGGAGGACAGAGGGAGGAAGGTGATTTCAGTGAGGATAAATCCACTTCTGTTGCTCCCTCACCATCCCTGCGCTCCCCAGCACTGCTCTCTTCCCCCCTTCCTGCTTCCCTCCTCTCCTCCCCACCAGATTTAGATGCTCCGCCTTCCTTAGTCTTGCCGCCGTGCTTTGGTGAGTCTGGTGAGTCTGACTCAGAATCCAAACTGGCCAATGGGGAGGCAGAGAGACTTGGGGAGGATGAGCGATTGTCCTGATCAATGTCCCGCCCACTGCTAATACTACTGCTGCTATTGGCTAGGCTTCCTCCAACTGAGCTGCGGCTGCCTTGCGACTGCCCATCTTCGTTGTCGCTCTCCCGTGATTGGCTGTTGCATGAGGTTGGGTTAGGAGCTGAAGTTGTGGTGTCAGTTGAATGGGTTGAAGTTGGGGCATTAGATGAGGAGTCCTAGCAACAGAGAACACAAACACTGACAAGCATATATTTGAGGGGGAAAATGTGTTAAATAGAAATAATTGCTCTTAACACTACCTGAACTTTCTGTCTCTTGGGTGGAGGTACAAGGTCTTCTCCTTCACTTTCGGAGGAATCATGTCCCTGAGAGCGCCTGCTGAAGCAAACCACAGCCATCTCCTCTCCTGCAGCTCTCTGCTAAACACCACAACCATTTTAATCAAGACTGCCAGGCAGACTTATATTTAGAATCAAAGACAAAGGCAATACACAGTTACAGGCACACATCGCTATACAAAGCCTCTAATGCAGCTCGCATGTAGATGAAAGAACTTAAAGATCTGACATCACATATTTGGCACCAACCCATCCACACAATGAAAAGACGTGACGAATGGATGAGAGAGAGAGAAAGAAAGAGAGAGAGTAGGAGAGAAAGAAAAAGAGAAAGAAAAAAGTGAGAAATGGAGAGAGATGGTGAGCACGTAGTTCAACCAAAAAGACGGGGGGACAGCAAATGTGAGGAGAGTGGAGAAGGACAAATAAGGAAAAAATGAGAGATGAAGGAACAGAGGTGTACAGACTAGGATAACCAAGCCAGCACAGAAATTAAGAAAGAATCTTAGAAAGAGCCTTCTATTAATATAGAAATAAATGATAGGGAGTAAGTTGAAAGGCTCACTGTTTGTCTTTCGCTCCGTTCTGCTCGAGAGGGGCTGGGGTGAGGACGTCTGCCCCTCCTCTCCTCACTGCCCCCCCTCCTGCGCCCGCTACGCACGGGCATCTGCAGTCATGCCCAAGGTGGGTGGGTGAATGGGCAGAAAAATAAATGAGAAGAAGAAAAGAGGGGGTAAAACAAAGTTACTACTAGACCGGTGCTGTACGGTCACGATGGGTGCTGCATTGCTTGAAATTCTTAATAGTACACTACCATGTTAAGACTGACTATCCTACCAGGTTATATTCCACCTTGTCTTTGAAGTTTTATTGATTCTCAATTTTTAAGTGAGACATGTCAATTTTTCCCAACAAAACAATAGATTTTTGGCTAATTAACAAGCTCTTGATTGCCGCTGTGGACAATTTCAATTGTTTTTTTCAGACCAGTGAAAATAAATGGCTTTGTTATTTAAAAAATACATGATCCACCATCCATGTGTGTGATCTACTATTCCCAGACCTTAATGTCTTGTAATAAAGTTTAAATGTTTAATATAATGTGTATTTTGGTCTAATCTATTTGCCAAAGTGTGTTTATCGAGTGGCAGTGCCATAAATTAATAGGTTGTGTTGGATGTCATCATTAAAAACACAAAGATATGTAGTGGATTTGTGATTAACTGAATTGCTAAACATATAGTGAATGACTGGTCTTATGTAAACGTTGTGGCACATTCTCCAGCACGAAGCCTGTGGAGAAAGTCTGCTCCGAAAATTCAGAAATGTCCTCACCGGGTCTTTATGAGTTCGTGTTTTCATCGCTGCCTCTCTGCGGGGTCCATTCCTCCCAGGGAGTGATACAAAGCCAGGTTGAGAGAACGCTATGACACGGATTAACACACTGCCAGGTGGACTTCAAATTCTGAAAGGGAAACACAATAAATAATGTCACTGTCAATTGCAATAAACCACAAATACAGAAACAAGTAAACAAATCCATGTTTAATTCATTTCCATCATTTCCAGCGCCACAGAGATTCCAAGCAAGAATTGTTACTCAGACCAGGCCATATGAAGATATAGCACTTCCCTTCTTTATCCTGATAGGGGGTCTAAGACATACAATATATTGGGGTGTCAGAGTCTCTAAACTGGATCTCTGTTCCAGTTTATCAAGGTGTTGGATGGTTTAGAGGTCAGGTCTGTGAAGGCCAGTCAAGTTCTTCATCAATAAACTCATCCAACCATGTCTTTATGGGCCTTGCCTTGTGCTGTGGGGCACATTTCTGCTGGAATAGAAAAGAGCCTTCCTCAAAATGTGTCCACAAATGTGTCCATGGCGTTATGAAAAATATCTTGGTATGCTGAATCGTAAAGATTGACCTTTACTGGAAGTAAGGGGCTCAGCGCAAACCCTGAAACACAGGTATGTCCCAGTTCTTTGGTCCAAATCGTATATCTGTACACCAGGAGATACAAAATAATTCCACAGAGCCATTCTTATGACTACCCAAACTTGATGCTGCATCAATGAATGCAACAGAATTAAGCAGGTTTTGTAGGTATCTGACAAAACTACTGTATTCCAACAGCATCAAACCAACCTCAAGCAATCTCCAAACCAGATTACCGTAGCCAAGATTGATGATTTGCATTATTGTGTGTGAAATGTTCTGTGTAATAGTCCTCTGAACTGTCTAACCACTGGATCACCACGGACAAAAATCAATTACCAGCAACATTTTAAATATAACTATTAATACGAACATTCTGTGACATTAAATGTTAATCTTTACATTAAATAACTATGCTGACAAACAGGCATTGAAAGATCGAGTTTGTGCTGAATGAGAAGACCACTTAAGATCACTTAATGATAATATATAATATATGCATCGGTTTCCTTGCTTGTTTGGAATGAAAACCTGCAGCCACACCAGCCCTTTATGGATAAGATTTGACACCCACAGTCTAGAACATTGCTCAACACCCAGTACACTTTGTCGATAATGCTCAAGTACATCCTCTATGCCAGAAATAGGAAGGACATTATCTCCTAATACATAAAAAAACTAAAATGTTACTTGATAGAAAAAAAACCATAAACATAAACCAATTTACAAGAGCTCAGATGCAGCAGAGATTGGTACAGATTGTCCTCACTGAGAACATATTCATAGTCCCTGCATTGTGTTCTGATATGGGTAAGAATTGTACTATGCAGAAGTCCACAGAAACCACACATGGAGCAGGACCTGGCTTGCCTGGGCATTGGGAACTGACCCTGCCCATACAAAATGTAACACACTGGTGATCCATTACATTTATATTTTGGAATATTTCAGCAATAGAATATAACTATGAATAACATTATGTTTGTTATTTGGTCACTAGTTGACCATTGGTCATCACAGCCATGATGTGACTAACACACAACCCTAACTGTCCTTTTGCTTTCACACAAATGTGCTTTTAAACAAAGTGTAAAGCAAAGAAGCACTGAAAATTGTATGAAACATGCTTTAATATCAGTAGATCCTTCCACAAACAGGTACTCCCCTTTTGTGCTAGCGGAAGCACATTGAAAATGTTGCAATATCAAGTTCAGCTCATTTTTCCTTTCAGCTCTTTATCACTCCATGGCACAACTTACTGACACTCTTGCTAACCCTAGTTTGTTCAGGCCTGCTGTAAATCTGGCTAAATAGGCTGCAGTTTAAATTTTTTTTCAATCTTATGAATTTCATCTAATGTATCGTTGTTGGTGTTGTATGTGATAATGTAGACTGTTATTAGCGCGTGCTCAGCAGAATGATCCAACAATGGTGTTGGTATTAACTGAAAAGCTATCACAATATATTTCATTTGTGGATGGGAGCAGCATCATCTTTCACAAGAATTAAATTTTTTGAAACATATTAATTAACCAACAGTATGGAAGCAGGTGAGAAATTTCACAGCAGAGTACAGCTACATTATAACCCACAGCAATGACACAGAGAGTGTTGCTAACAATGTACCAAAATCAGACACATTCATTAGTTTGCTGCAGATTAAACCTGATAATTCCATTTGCTGCATTTAAAATTTCCCCTCAGGATTGAAATATGTCCATAAGTGTAAGAATGGTCCTCTGTAATTGAATGTGTCACACTACAATGATGCATCATATGGTAGGAAATTAGCACTGTTGAATTGCAGCACTGCGCCCTTATGAGGACAAAATCCAGCGTCCTGAAACAGCAAACAGCCAGTAACCTCTCACCCAGTCAGAGGGGCATTAGTGACCTGCAAGCTACTGCACCATCTACCCTCAACTCACACCCGCCCTCAGACCAGACAGAGCAGGCTGGAAAGCTCCAGGGCATCTGAGGATCTGCTCACCTTAGCCATTAGAATCTGAAGCCTCATTCATAAATAAGTATGAGTGTCCTAATACAGTATGAACAAATTCACTTCACTTTCAGTCCAGCACAGCAATCCAATCCCAAACCTACAACCCCCCACACACACTCAATCCTACTCGCACACACTTCATTTATACTGAATGAGACTATATATAGCACCCTAACTGTCTTGTGAATGTGTGCGAGCACGTTTAGCAAGGCTTTTACAGAAATAAACACACTTTTACACCCAGACTCCCGTGTTCATGAAGGAGGCAGCAGCACGGATGGTGACTGTATACAAACAAATCTACAGCTTGTGCCAAACAGACACAAACACACACACACACACACACACACAAATGCTGATGTTTATGCACAACCATCAAATCCAGGCACTCGTCTGTACAGAGAAAGCAACTGAGTTAAATTAACACCTACTGGGCAGACTGGAGCAGCACCTATGTTGCAACGCACTCAGTATTTCTCAGAATATGCATATACATACATACACACACACGTACACACATACACACACACACACACACACACACACACACACACCTTTGCGAACCTAGTATAAATTACACATCAGGATTATTTGTGGACCAATTACTGTGTAGACAGAGTAATGTATCCCACTGACACACAATACAGTCCACCAGTGCCCTGACTACAGCTGAACCTCCATCCATCAAACACACAAACACACACACACACACGCAACTGGCAGTTCTCACTGTAAAACACTGCCTAACACCTACCTGTATGGGAGACAAGCACATACACACATGTGTCATCCAAAATCACTAACACAGCTTTGTCTGTCAGAAATACACACACGTCAGTGTGTGACAGACACCCACACTCATAAACAACATTTCCTTGTCTGCAAGACAATCGCATTCACACACTCGTCTAGAGACACCCTAAATATAGGACTGTCTGTAACACACACACACACACATACATTGTGCCAAGCTTTGTCTGTAACACGGGCACTCTTACTGTACATGACGCACACACACAAGCATAGCTGCATGTGTGTATATGTGCATGCTTTATCTCAGTGTGTAACACACCACACACACGTAGCTGTCTGTGACACGCGCGTACCCCAAAAAGGTAACACTGGTTGTAACCCATGCCCACACTCATACTGCACACATAACAGTCTGTAGCCCCC
>JBBMFX010000007.1:17469064-17480168 GCA_037832545.1 Rhabdalestes septentrionalis
CTGCGAGCAAGCACCACACAAAGTTAGGTGCAGTTTTAATGCAGGCAAAATGTATATTCGTCGTATAAGACGCACCAGCTCCCCCCCACCCTGTTTTGGGGAAGAAAAAGTGCGTCTTATAGGCCGAAAAATACAGTACTTTGACAACAATAACCGCACTGAGATGCTTCTTGTAGACATCTACCAGTCTTGGACATCAATCTGAGGAAACTTTGCCCCAATCCTCAAAGCAGAAATATTTCATGGGGGCTTTGACTCTCTGTTTCTTATTTTCAGCCAGTCCTTGGTGGATTCACTGATATGTTATAGGTCATTGTCATGTTGCAGGGTCCAGTTCTGCTTCAGCATAAATTTGCTTACAGATGGGTTTACGAAAGCAGAATTCAAGGAGGATTTTATGATAGTGAAAAATTCTGTGTTTCCCCCACTGCAGCGCAGCATCCCCAAACCGTGATACTTCGTGCTTCACAGTTTGATTCATGCCAATCATGTCCTCTGTTCTGGTGTCCAAATAATTAAATTTTAAACTCACCCTTCTAGACTCATTGTCAATGTTCTCTCTGGTAAACTTCAGTCTGGCCTTCATTTTTCTCTTTGAGAGCAAAGGTTTCTTCCTTACACACCTCCCATGCAAGTTAAATTTTTGCAGGCTCTTTCTGACTGTAGAGGCATGTACTTTCACATCAACAGTAGCGAAACCCTGCTGTAGGTCCATCAATTATGTTACAGGGTTTTTGGAGACTTCTTTAGTATGTTCTCAGGGTAAACTTGCTTGGACGGCCAGACCTGGGCATGTTGGCAGTTGTTTTGAAAGTCTTTCATATGTGGACAATTTTGTGGTCAATGGTGCAATGGTTGAAGGCCTCCGACAGCTTTTTCGATCTCACCATGGTTTTCACTCTCACTTCAACAGTCAGGAGCACGCCATCCGAAATGTCTGATTTTTAAATAGGCAGGTGTTCTTCAAAATGCTGGGTAAGGAGGTTGAAATCAAGCTAATGAGATACAGCTGTGTGTGATTTGAGCAATTTTAAGTGGGAATAAATGTGGGATGTCTTGATTTATTCTTCACCAGAAACTGCATTGTACAGAAGATTTTTTGAAACTTTTCTTTAGTTTTAATTGTTTAGTTGTGTTACTTGCATATACCAGTATTGTTACAATTGAGATTTAATATCCGTATGTCCACTAATGTTACATAAACACACAGGCTTTCATATGGTGTCTTAACGTTTCACTTTACTGTAGTCTAGTTTACAATGCCTGAAAAAAGTCTTGTCGCTTAATCAAACATGTTATTGTAACATGTTTGTGTATTCTAAATAAAGAATATGTATAATTTCTACATTATTTTTGTAAACGACAATACTTTTGTCGAGGCAAAATTGGACCTTTCTTTATTAATTAAATGATACAACTCAATAAATGATGCAAAACTTTATTTTGGTATAATAAGCATAATCTAGAGGGCTTTACCTTTCTTACAAGCCATTTCCAATTTCAACTAATTAACTAAAAATCAAGTTATTATTTGTTGTTCCTACAACTGGATTAAGAGGCAAGACTTTTGGCACTGTATATCATATTTCATATAGTTGTTTTCTATGGATTTTGTTGGACTTATTTAGACTTTACATTTGATATTCTTCTTGTTTTGGAGGTTTTGTGCATCATAACATAAGTAATTTCCTCCAGCAAGTTTTCTGTTTCTGATTTCCACTTCTGAATCATGAATGATAGAGGCTGAAAATTCTCAACATCATGTCTGTTCACTTAGAAGGCCTCTCGTTTAACAGAAATTAGTAACTGGCTTGCTGGAAAAGCAGAATAACTGAAGAAAAAAGGTGCATTGTTTGAACCAAACACTACCAACGATGTTATTCCTGATCTGTTTTATAAAATGAAATAACTTTCAATCAATCCACATTGCACCTGGCCATGTATTAGTGGATCTAACTTCCCTGTGGCAGTGCCAGGGTAGCCACCAAACTTTCCTATAAATAACACAGCAACTGCCCTACAGCATCCTAAAAATCAGAGAGCATTATTTTTAATAAAGGTGCGTACAACTTCACCATTGCTTCACAGTCCTGCCTCACTGGGTAAAAATATCCAGTGAGGCAGGAAGGTCCTGGAAGACCGCAAAGCAATGGGACACTTTGCACAACTGTACTGTAGCAATTTGACTCTTTGTCAGTGGGCTTTGTCAATTCGAATGTTGTTCAAATTTAGTTGCTTAAAAAAGGAGAGGAAGACATGTGTCAAGACACTTTTCTGTTATGGCCCCACATGGTTGAAACAACTCAATCTTGCAATCAGACCTGTGGTGTCCCTCGCTGTCTTTGCTGTTTTCCTCTTCAAGGAGCACCTTGGTGAGTAAGCAGTCCTCTCGCTTATTCGTCATTTTCTTTATATTTAAAAAACCTCACACACAACCTTACACACTTTCCTTATTTGTGTCTTAAACCCTGACTTTTTGCCTTTTTTTACAGGGTTTGTTAAGTAACAGATGTGGACTACTTACACACTGATAACACCATCTGACCATACCCAAAACGTCAACGGCAGAGGGGGTGCAAGAGAGAGACATTTATTCTAGGTCCCACTGAATGGCAATAATAGGACCCATTTGCACAGAGAGACCAGGGGGCACTGTGTGGGGACGGTACCTTGCTCAAGCGACCTCAGTGGTGCCACTATTAGCACTTTTTAAACAGGCTTGTTCAAATGTAGCATTGTAGAAACTAACCAGCTCTCGACTTCGAACGGTGCACAGTCGTTTTATCGCATCATGGCGACAGAACATGGCCCTGTGGCAGTGAGGTGGCAGCTGTTCATCTCCAGCAGGTCTTGTGGGCCAAGAGATAACTTGTTGACAACAAAGCCTAGCCCTTATCAGCTAGAAGTGTGTAGACACAATCCGCAGCATATCAAAATGTTTAGCGTCTGTGGTTACCCTTACAAAATTGCCATTTCTCATGAAAATCCTCTAAAACCCACAATAACAAGTAGAGGTGAATGTGTGACCATGCACATTTCCTGAATTAATACGTTCAAAAGTCAAGTTTATATTTTTCAATGGGCAAACGACTTGAAAGCTGCTCACATAGCATGACAGCTCATCTCAGTTCCTCCCTCAGCTGCGACCAGCTACTGGAGGGCACAGTTGACCTGCAACAGTCCCAGGGTTGACAAGCACATTGCTAGCCTATATTCTAAGCACTGACCTCACAGGGCATTGAATTGGAAATAAAGAAATTCAGTTTGTCTCCAACCACATTTCGTTCAAATTTTCACAAACACTTTAAGCACCCTCGAAATAAACATCTTATCCTCCTTTGAAAGGCTAAAACAGCCTCTATACTGCCATCTGGTGGACCACACAGTTTTAACACCTACCTGTTCTGAAGAAGCTTCCTACGAAGCTTAGGAAAAGCTCCGAGTTAATGTATCTTATAGCACGATTATTCTCCAGCTTCTTGGTCAGGCCACACAGAAACCTCTTCCACTGCTATTTTAAAGAGCATTATGAGAACAAGGAGCCATGTATCCCTTGTAATACATAGGGGAGCCCAGGTTGGTTGTCACACTTTTTACTTAAATGTAATTACTGCCAAAACTATAGTATAGTAAACATACACTTTCTGTACACAGTCAATGCTTAACGTGTCAGGTACAAATGGATGGTCCTTGCTCTGGTAGTATCCATTCTCTTCCAAAGATATGGGCAGCCAAACACCCTGTGCAGATGTGAAAACCAACCATATTGTGGGGTAGGTTATCACACCCTATGGGGTGGGTCGTGCCTGTGTTATTCTAAAATGAAAAATATATGAATTTCTTTAAATGATCGACAGTCTTAGTTAGTATATCAAACAAAACAAATCTAGTGCGTATAAAAACATAAAGGTGACAACCTTCCTCAACTGACATTTTTTAAGCTAAGCTAAATTGTATCTCTATTTATACTTAAAATTATATTTTATATCAATAAGGTTCTCACTTCAAGCTTATGCTGCTTTCATCTCCACGGTCAACGTAAATGACCTCTGGCACTAATTATGAACATTTTTGTGTCAATGGTTTTGATCAGCAGCTTCAAATGTCTGAGGTATGAGTGTGACAACCAACCACGCTCAACCCATGGAAGTCACAAACGGAAAAGTGGAAAAACACAACAGGCGATCCAACTTTGATGTGATGTCCTTAAACAAGTCAAAATGAGGCTCAGTACTGTGTGTGGCCTCCACGTGCCTCTATGACCTCCCTAAACCTGAGCATGCCCTTGGAGAGGTGGTGGATGGTCTCCTGAGGGGATCATCTCCCAGACCTGGACTAAAGCATACACCAACTCCTGGACAGTCTGTGGTGGATGTCCCAGATGTGCTCAATTGGATTCAGGTCTGGGGACCAGGCGGGCCAGTCCATAGCATCAATGCTGCCTTCTTGCAGGAACTGCTGACACACCCCGGCTACATGAGGTCTAGCATTGTCTTGCACTAGGAGGAAGCCAAGGCCAACCGCACTAGCATATGGCCTCACAAGGTGTCTGAGGATCTCATCTCGGTACTGAATGGCAGTCAGGCTACCTCTGGTGAGCACCCCTAAAGATCTGCTACCACACACCATTATTGACCCACTGCCAAACTGGTCATGCTGGAGGATGTTGCAGGCAGCAGAACATTCTGGTCACATCTGTCGCATGCACTCAGTGTGAACCTGCTTTCATCTGTGAAGTACACAGGGCACCAGGGGTGAATATGCCAATCTTGGAGTTCTCTGGCAAATGCAAAACAACCTGCCTCCCCATTGGTAGCGGGCCCTCATACCACACTCACGGAGTCTGTTTCTGACTGTTTGAGCAGACCCATGCACATTTGTGGCCTGCTTGAAGTATATACATGGAAATGTTTGCTCCTTACCAAAACACAGCTAGCCAGATTTTGGACATTAAAGAAGAGATGGTTACCTAACAAGATTTTATTATTTGTTAATAAGGTTAATAAGTCAACAGTGTACAATCCAACTCACATATTACCATGGTGTCAACAACACAAACATTTAGGTACTTTTGTGTATGTGTGTGTGTGTGTGTGTGTGTGTGTGTGTGGGGGGGGGGGGTGGGGGGTGGGGGGGTGGTGTAGTGTGTTTTTACATCTTTTAATATTTAAGTGTTGGAAGCATGGGAACAAACTCATTTAGTTTCAGATTGTGTGTGTGTGTGTGTGTGTGTCATGTTCCGGGGGACTGAAGAGTTGAACCACTGATGCATACTACGCTTACAGGTAATATATTGAAGGCTGGTGTGTATGCTTTGGGAAACGAGCCCTGGCATGAAGCTTGCACATGAAAGTATCAATTCTGTACAACACTGCAGCAGTCAAAACATTTTAACTTGCACATACACACTACATGCCAGGATGCAGGTCAACATGTGGCTCATACAGGTTATCAGTCCAGTCCAGTCTCAGCGTCTTACAATTCTCTCCTTCACAGCATCAGGTAGATCATGGTCCGATTGCTCAGCTCCTTCACCTGTGAACATATAGTCAATTAGAATCAGCAATTAATAATCAGCAAGAACTTGAATATTTCTCAAAACAAAGCTCTTAAACAAAATGCCATTAATTACCTTTGACATACTTGGAGTACTGTTTTGACACCCAACTGGCCACAGCAGTATTTTTTTTCACACCTTTCCTCATTAAATAAGATTTGATTCAAGTGATCACCTAATCAGTACCTCATAACACAGAATGAGGTGTTGTGCAAGAATTTCAGACACTTGTATGTGGTATGAAATGGTTGTCATACTCTTAGGGATGCTGATTTAAAATAAAATTGCAGTGGTCCCATATTAATTTCCCCAAGTCTGTACGTATGTATGCATATGCATACATCTATACATACACATACACCCACACCGCTAGAGATAAAGATGCCCCTCACCAGTCGTAGCGAGGGCGAGGAGGATGTCGGGGCGACTCGTGACGTGGTGCAGGGGAGGAAGAATTTGGGGGTGCAGTCAAAGCCAACTGCCCTGCTCCCATCCTGCGGTCCCTTCCATAATCCAGCCCACGGACATTAGGAGGTGCGTACCGTCCCACCTCCCTCCTCCACTCCTCATCAAATGCTGCTGCATCACCTGAATGAGAGAGAAAGCATGCTCTATGAATACTCTGCCGGTAATGGCAACTGAGCTTCAGAGCAGGAAGGGGCTGGCTGCTTATCAGTACCACAGCAGTGATAATTCACTTTCAGCTCTGGGCCCCTGTAGGGAAGATTAAAGGTTATACGGTGCACTTACTTTCCTCCAGGTTGATGAAGTCTTGTCTGTCCTCTCGGTCACCAGTGCGGCGGTTTCTGGAGCGTTCAACCACATGTGCTCGCTCTCCAATGTGGTGGCCAATAGACATCCGCTCAACACCACTCTCACTGTCGCGGAGAGACTGACGAGTCTCTCTGATCTAAACACACATGTACCAGAGTCAATCAACTAAATTTTGCATGGCCAGCAGTTATAATTGATGTATGAAATTATTTTTGTGACTGTGCCTTCATGATCTTTATTTTGTTTGTGTGTCTGCACATGTAAGCATGATGTTTCAACCCTCCTGGGCCATTTTACGTTTGGATACTTTCTAGACTGGTATTGAAGTGAAATTGTGCCCGTCTGCATATGCTTTTGATGCTTCTCTCCATAAGCAGCATGATTTATGAAATACTTGTATATCTATATTGTATCTCACCCCTCCAGGAGCAGTGCGCACTTCGCTGGTCTGCTGGTAGACCTTGGGCGCTCCAGAGTCAGTGGAGGAGTAGGAGATGACTGTGGAGGAGGAGTAGGTCTGACAGCTCGGAGTACCAGACATTCTCTCCTGAAAGAGCCAAGAGCATCGCACAGTCACTCAGAGAAATATGCATTTCCATTCAATAAACATAACCATTATGGACAAAAGTGAAGACTGGATCAATCAGTCCTGCCAGAAGCAGAAACAAAACCAGAACCTACATTCTTTATCCACCATTTTAGAACCCTCCACCTCTTTGTAGCTCCATTTTGCTAGCATCCTGAGCCTCAAGTAAGCTGTCGATGCATAATTTGTTAATCAACCTCCATCACTCAACTAAGAAGAGCAAAACACACAGTCTAAACACAAACTGATCATCCAGTCTCTTAACCTACTGATGGGAAACTTGATCTTGACACTACGTTTAATTTCCAAAGAGGAGGTTTGTTTCAAGATGCGGCTCAATTGTTACTTTCCTGTGATCCTTGAAAAATGTGACAGTGAACTAGACAGAACTAGACAGTGAAGTCAATCATCTGATCTCAAATGAGCCCCCCAAAAATTCTTAAGTTAAAAAGTGGTTTGAACTTTTCCCAGTTCAAATTATTTGTGAGGCAAGAATTAAACTGCCTGGCATACATATTAATCCACCTAAGTCCTAGAGAAATATCTAAATAACTAACCATAAGACTTACTGATATTTCTTCCTTATTGTTATAGTTGAAAAAAAAGATTAGTTCTCCTATGTTTTTAATTAAAAACGCCAGTGTAGAAGTTATTAGAAAAAAGGATGTAAATTATGAATTATGAAACCTTGAATGCCTTAACATACTAGCTTCAAATGCTTAGATGCTTTTTGATGTTTCATTTTGCCCATCATTACAGACACAATTCAGGTAAACCACTAGCGAATATTTTAGTAACCCCTCATTCCGGATTCCAGTCAGCAAATAAGGCATTAAAAACCCAATGCATTAACTGTGCATACGTAATTGTCTTATTAAACTGTCGTGTTTTTAGGTTTCCATAAGGTCAAGTAAAGAAGATATCTTAACACACACATGAACCCAGACTTGGACACACTCTTTTATGGAATATTTCTTTGAGTACAATTTTTCATGTGCAGTTTTTAGGATTAAATATTATTATCATTACTGGGTGAAATGTGCAATTTATAGATGTGCAAGTCTGCAACAACCACACCCAAAAGAAATCACATCCAAGAACCAAACTGGGGTAAGTGGAAATTTCTCAGGTGTGCAATATTTCTCTCATGTACAATATTTTTCTCTTGGGTGAAACCTTGAGTACATGATGTGCAATCTTTGTGGTTTTCTGACATACTTTTAGGGCTGATATATTACTCTGAGCAATTTGCAGCTCCAAATGAATCTATGCATCTGAATACTGTGTAATTAAAAAGTCCCTGGTGGTGAAATGGTCAGGTGTCCCACTACTTTTGTCCACACAGCACTCAACGTCTGTGCTGGTTTTTGCAGGGTTCAGGCATCCCATAACTTTTGTCCATACAATATGGACAAAATGAATAGGATGCCTGACACCCTGCAAAACCCAGCCAGGACTTAGAGCCATAGACACAGAACATGTTTATGCATAGAGCTACGTGTTGCCCGCACTCACAAACACAATTAAAACAACAAGGAAGAAATAAGAAAAAACCTACATCATCACATAAAATAATTGTTGGACTGATTGAACTATTGTTTTTTGATGCTCTTTCTTTTGTACTGTCTACTTTTCTGCAGTAACCATGGAAAAGTATAAAAAGGCTTATCGTATCTATTTTAGTGGACATTTATACATCAAAGTGGCATTTGGCTGATGCCCCTATCCAGAGCAACTTACAATCAGTAGGTACTAGCAACTGAGGCTTAGGTGTCTTGCTCAAGGACACAGTCGTAGAAATTGGGTGTTTGGTCCTGGAGCCTTATGGTCACTGGGTTCACTAACAAGTGTTTTCCCATGTGGCCGGTCTTGTCAAATGTCAAACAGAAGAACTATGGCTTCAGTTTCATGATTTCATGGCACTTCTGAAATTCTGATCAATAATTAACTGCCGCAACACTCACCATGTTCTCCATCATCTCACTCATCATGCCAAACATGTCCATGAAGCCCCCGCCCTGCAAGGAGGAGCAATCATCAGAACTCAAAAAACACTTCTAAAGAAAACGTCTGCATTTATGTTATCGATAATGTGTAGAAGGAAAGAAAAATTAAAATCATACCATTCCCATCATGCCAAATGGGGTCAATGCTCCAGCCTGTGGCTACAAATAGTGAAAACAGAAAGGAGAATCAGAGTTCCTCTTAATTAGAGGTTCTCAGATCAAGCATGGATTGTCTGGAAGGCCCCGAGAACTGTTTAGGGATTTACTGTTCTAAACGACAAAAGGTAAATGATCCAAGAAACCCAATTTCGTTATTTAAATTAAACCTCTGGACTGAAGAGTGTGGCATATGTATATTTTTCATTTATTGTAAGTTCTGACAATTTGAAGTGAAGTGCACAAAACGGTAGTATTGTTATTAAATTACACCATATCATTTTTTCCAATGCCATCAAATAAAAACTGCAAAGAAAAAGAAAGCAGACTGGATGTAACATTTCGTGTCATGATTTATTTTTTCCTTGAATGTCCTCTCTAATTTAGGGATCAAGCATGTGCTTAAGTCTTGTGAACGAACGCAGCATCTTTTCAAACTGCTGCTTTTCAACATGCCTATGGAACAGAAACTCACAATTCTGTTACCTCAGCTACCAAATGCCTGTCCTGACAGTTATGGGTGAGATGCTAACCAACCCACCCAGAGAGTGTAAAGCACTTTTGTGGACTCACTTAAGATGTGGCATTGCCAGGGACTGCTCTCTGCACTTTTTATAAATATCTTTTTAATAAACAATAAAACCACTGTGCTTACAGTAAGCTAATTCAATATTTATTTGCTATTCTAGTGCACTGCATCTGCTGCTGCACCTTCTCAGGTATCACAATATTATACACACATCCCTATAAACCAGTGACTGGTTTATGTATGGGTCCACAACTTACACACACAAAGAATTAAAGAGTTACACACCAATAATTTTATGGCTAAACAGGTATGTTTGGTATTACCTGACCTGAGAATGAGGTAAGATCATAAAAAGTCATAAACATAAAATACAACGTGCATAAATACATAAACACAATGTGCAGTAACCCCCAGCTTATATGCGGATCATTTTTCGGAGATTCAGTCTATCGTGAAATTTTTCTAAAAATTCGTCCATGGCCCCTTGTCCTCGTGCTGGTTGTTTATGTTTGGTTAGCAAGGCAATCAGACACCTGAACTGAATGAGCATCCACTGCTCACCAGCGCAATCCAAACAACCAAACAGCACAAGTATGAGGGGTCGTGGGGGAAGAGAGTCCCGGACATCACCTCTGGTCAGAAGTGGGAGGTTTAAAATGGCAAATCCGAGAATGCTTTTATTTATTTCTCTTTATGGCAGCAGCAGTCCAGATTAGGTCAATAAACAATAAATCAATTAATTGCACGATAACTAAAATGAGGTCGATAATTTTCCGTTTGCTTTCCTCGTGTCTTTCTCTACCAAAAACTCAAATGACTAAGGACTTCACTGTGGTGCATTGGTCTCTACCGCCCCCTCTTGTTTCCTTAGGGTAATGAAGAAAGAACTCTACTGTCACTTAGCCTAACTGCTAGCCGCACAGTGCGGGCGGCGAGAAAACGCTAACGTGTTAATAATCGGAGATGGAATTGGTGTCAAAGTCGAACGCGTCAGCTTCAGTGTGGAAGCACTTTGGATTTAAACCGAACAGACATTGTGAAACACTGTGCTAGATGGTAAGTTGCATTTGTGGTAAAACAGTAGCAAGAGCAGGGGTGGGTAACTGCAACCAAGCCCTGTGGGCCACATGTGTCTTGTTGGGTCTTTTTAATCCAGCCAGGCACGGAACCGTGTCTCGTCCGGGTTAAGTCGTGGTTACTAAAATTACGTATGCATTTGCTCTGTGATTACCACTTACGCCATTGCGTATGGCCGTACCACTTCTAGGACGGCAAGTTTTTTTTTTTTTTTTTTTTTTTTTAAATGACCGTTCTTTCAGCTCCCACATGGCTTAGTTTACTACCATCTGTAGAATCATATTTTAGCCAAACCTGTGTGTAGATAAGCCCTTAGATTGTTTTACAGTTGATTTTATTTACAAATATTTGGATTTTATATTTTTATTTTTGGCTGTTTTGCTTTCATATTATAATGTTTGTGATTGACACAACCCAGG
>JBBMFX010000007.1:17481761-17498837 GCA_037832545.1 Rhabdalestes septentrionalis
TTTATCCGTTAGACGGTCAGCTAAGCAACATCAGCAATAGTGACTTTTGCTCAACGAAAAAAGAGCGGGGTAAAGTTGGTTTTGTTTTTGATATTCATGACACAGTCAGCGATAAACAGCAATAACTTCAAAACCTAGGGCTCTAAAAATTCTAAACTTTGTGACCGGCAAAAGGACAACACCGATCACGTTTCATTTTCAGTATTTCCGATCTATATAATGAGCACTGCCCCGCACAAGCCGTCTCAATGTGCATTAAGGTGGGAGAGCTCGCTCTCAGCGGAGCTTTCAGTAAGGGACCGTGAGGAAATCCTAGTTTTCTTCTTCTTTTTTTTTTTTTTAGCTTCTCATTTAAAGGGTCTATAGACATGAATCCAGTGTCATGTATCTATTTTCCTGCTGACAAAAGTTATTACAAAAAAAAAATTGTGTTTAAAAAATGACCTTGGTATTTGAAAAATCCTGGCTACGGCCATGCACACGACAAACTTTTTCAACCACTTAGTGGACCTCGGTCCAGATCCGGACCGAGTGATGGTTCTGTCGGGACCCGTGTTCAGTCTGGAAAATTCACGAGGTTAATTCATTTTCATGGAGCATTATTTTGGATGGTCATGGCTATTGACAGCGGGTGCTGCTACTCCAGTTAATACGACAACAGCTTCACTCGTTAGTTTGCTAGTGATGGGAAGTTGGTATTTTCAGAGAGTTTTTTATTCTGGCACAGCTCCCAAAGGAAAGCCGGTTCTTTCGTCTCTCAAACGGACGTTATATTATTATGTTCTGTGTGGTGTTACGCGGTTCAGCTTTTTTTAAACACCCGCCCCATTCCGACCCGTGAGGAGATCCAAACCGCACCACCCAACCTGCAAATCTACGCGACCCGACCCGAGGAAAAAACAAATAGTTTACAACACGTTTTGATCGATAATTAATTGCGTTTTTGTAACTTTTTTTTTTATTTGCCTGGGACTACTTTAATTTATGGCAAACGTGCTATTTGTGCACTTAGGTAATTTCCTGCATAGGAAATGAACACTAAATATTGTGGAAATCAAATTAAGATTTGGACATAGGGGAAAGCAATAAGACATAAATTGGACTTCAGATCGGACCTTCTACTTGGACAAAATTTAAAGCTGGACCTCAGTGACTTTTAATTGAATACCCCTGGTATAGAGGCTAGGAGAGTAGTCACACCACAAGTAGCTGCGGCAACATGTACAAAAGAAAACAATCCACTCTGACACAGAGTTTTGAGAAAGGCTCCATATGAGAGGACAATAATTTAGCAAAAGTTTGAGTTGTATTAGTTGCCATTTTTATTTTTTACCATTAAGTTTTCTTGTTCTTGTTGATATTTTGTTCTGACATTTAAGTATTTAAGCTTTAAAGAAATATGTTGGCAAAATTTAAATCAGTTTAGAAATGTTCTTTGGCCTAAATGGTGTTTTTTTTAGGAATATATTTTTACAAAGGTAAATATTTTGGTTGTAGTATTCAGTAACTTGAAAATAGTAAAAAAAAATCTATAGTTACAAAGTAATATAAATACAACGATGAAATCGAAATCGTGATTTGACTGTAAAAAAAAATCGTCATATGAAATTTTTGCCATATCGCCCACCCCTAGCTTAGTAGCTTCTTTTCATTTTGGTCATTGCTGTTTTAAGACAGTGACTCTGGTATGTCTTCTTGTGGTTTATTTTAACTGATATAAGTGCTTTCACGTGTAACTCATTTGAGCCAACTTGATGGTTGCAATAAATAATTCACAGTGTAGTTTCAGAGACAGTAGTTGTCAGTGATGATTGTAATGTTCATGTACGCACAGTCTTTCAGACAGAAAAACAGGAAGCATTGAGGGTGGTATAGTTTCTGTTGTTTTGTTGCGACATAAAAGAAGAAATTGTTTGTTGTACTAACAGAACTTTGAGTGATGGCAATGCTGTGATGAAGCAAAGTAATAGGAAACTGCAGAGATCATAATGGTTCAGTTAATAATATAATAACTTTGTTTGAATAATTGATTAAGGAAGTACTTATAGTTGCATCAGTGTTGTTTTTGAGAGGCTGTTTAACAGTATTTAAGTTCTGTTCTCTGATAACGGTTTCCCTGCTCCTGTCAGTGGGTGCCAGAGATTTCCCATCACTGTCCTCGTACTCCCTTCCTGCTGGTGGGCACTCAGGTGGATCTGAGGGATGACAGTAATACAGTGGAGAAACTAGCCAAGAACAAACAGCGCCCCCTATCGCCCGAGAGTGGCGACAAGCTGGCCAGAGACCTCAGAGCCGTGAAATATGTGGAATGCTCAGCTCTCACTCAGGTAAAAAAACATATTTTTTGCACATTACAGGTGCTTTGTTATCACTAAGATCAGTGTATCATTGTAGTATGTGAGTTTTACCCAAAATCCAGGATTTACCTTTACATATGACCAATGACCTTATATTAGCAAAGGAAAATGTCACAATTTCTAGAGCAGCACCCATACTATATAAAATAAAGTAGCTTCTAAAATATGAATGATATTTGAAACAATGAGAAGGCAACTTATGTTTGGTCTTTTTTTTCTCCTTTGAATATTTCTGTTTTTTTATTTTTTGGTTGTTAAATAGTCAGTGTATGACTTGCCAATATCTCCCTATCTCAGAGAGGACTGAAGAATGTGTTTGACGAGGCCATACTTGCAGCACTGGAGCCTCCAGAGACCAAACCAAAGAAGCGCTTTGTTCTGCTGGAGAAGAGGACAGGGGTCGAGGGACACACACTCCACAGAAAAAGTGAGGGAGAGAGTACAGTAAGGGATTATGGGCTGGGAGGGTTTGCCTAGTAGACTTGGCTGGGTAAGCAAAAATGGGAAGAAGAGAGAGACAGAAATGTGAAAAGAGTGGGAGATAGGCTTACAAGTGTATTTGAAAAAAAAAAAAACAACTGTTTATTGTGCCTTTAAAATCTTACACAATGACAAAGAAAAACTTGAGACTTGAATCAGCAGCTCTCCTGTCACAACTAGGAAATAAAATATTAGTGAAAAATGGGAGCACTTTATGTGGGATTGTATACTGTATCTCTCCTAAGTTTCAGACTGGCATATTATTACTGAGAAACAAACCAGGTATTAAATTCACATTTTGTAAAACTTGACAAAGCCAACCATCTGCTAGAACGAACAACTAGTTCAATGTTTATCTATGACAAAAATGATGGTTAACTAGTACTGTGTTCTGAGTCTTACATTGTTCAATCTGTAAGCATATATTTCATTAAAAAAAGATTATTCACTATGTAGACAACCAGTTTAAGGATTTTCTGTTAGAGAATTGCTCTCATCATATAATTATGGGCAGCAAAAGTGAACTTAAGAAAGACATGCGCTTGTTCCATAAATGTCAGTGAGATCATTTTGCTTAATTTTAAGAGCATTTGTCCAGAGCTGCAAAGATTTTACTATTGAATATAAATCCTCTGTAGATCTTCCACATAGATTACTAAGCTTAATCAAGCTAGTCAAAGTGAAGCTCTTGGCATTGTTACCCTGCAGGGTGAATAAAAAATGTTTGCATTTTGTCAAAATAATGTTTTAAAACCACGGTAAGAGCTGTATTTTTTTCAAAGCAGATTGATGGCTCACCAGGGATCATCTGGGAATTTAATAACAGAGAAATAATCTAGGGTTGGTACTGTTTGAAATCCACTGCTTAAGCAGTACCAAAGGAAACATTGCAGGGTGCAGCAGCTCCTGACTGGGGCACTAATGCTACACTGTACTGAAGGTATGTCCTGTATTTTTCAGCCTAATTTCTATCTGATGCTTCTGGATTGTCCACTTCTGTCCATTTAAAAGAACAGAATCCCACTCCAAGCTTGCTTATAGTAGAAGCCATTGGACACTTGCTGAAGTTTGTGAATAAATTTAAAATAACAAGCATTTAGGGAAAATTCAAAAGTCTTATCTGGTGCCCATGCATGTAGGCAAGAACCTGTGAGGAACCTCTGTGTTTACTTGGAGCCTAATGGTAGGCAACAGCGTAAGCCATAGGTAAAATATCATAGATTTTTACCTCTAAAATAATGAATGATACAAATGTATAGCTTACTTTACAAATACATTTTGAAGCAAGAAGTACTCTACAATAGTGGGTTTCCCATTCATCTTTACTGGCAAAATACAGCAGCAGACCGTTCAAAGTGTTTCAAGTCAATGGGTTTTCTGTTTATTGGTAATTGATCATGTGCTAAAGATCCAGCAGATAGTGATTAGCTTGAAAAATGTTCCAGTATTCCTTTAAAAGTCTTAATGTTCCTTTTTTGGGTGGACAAATTTAGTGGTTATGCGCTTTAAACTTGATATATTTTTTTTAATTATTTTTGTTTTTTGATAGGGCAATATTGTGTGACTTAATGAAAATTTAATGGTTTGAAATGTGCTATTTTGAATAACCATTTTAACAGGCAAATAAAGAGGTCTTCAGTGTGGCCTTTTCTTAGTCCAGCTCTGTGGTGTTTTTAATTTCACTATATTTGTAATAAAAGTGTGCAACTGACACAAACATCGACATCTTTTATTCTAGCTACTGACATCAGTGGTTGAATATTGGGAAACAAATACTACTGTAATTGCTTGATTATGCATTCTACACCTCACAAACTACAGTGGATTAGTGTAGCATTTGGTGTATAAACCATTTTATTTTGACCATGCAGTCAGAGAGTATAGCAGCAAGAAGAGAACAATTGAACCAGCATGCAGCAGAACAACATGCTGGTCAAACACGGAGTACTCGGTAATGCAGGAGAGGAATTCAAATAAATAGGAGATGAGTGAAACCAGCAGTAACACTGATGAGGAATTATAAATACTGCAGATGCAGAGTGCACTAGTTCTAAATATGTAACACTATTACATACTAAAGCCCCATAAAGAAAGTGTTATTTCACGGTTAATTTCCGCCTTAAAGCTTTGTCTGATCAAGTTAGTGCATGTCAGTGTGTGTGTCTGGGTTTATGCGCATGCATCAATGATGGGGGCGGGGGTGCTGTAAGTAGCATTGGCCATTATTTTTGTTCATGGGACTGTGCGAAGGTAAGGAACCGCAAACATGAGAACAGGATAAACAGAAAGTGGGTGAATGTGCGTGAGAGAACGTCAGTTTAATTTTATAACATTTTCTTCCCTTCTGCTCTGCTGTACCTCGGGTTAGTAAATTGTAAGACTGTAGGAATTGTTGGATATTGAGGCTGGACGCTGAGAAGAGGATATTTTTGTAGCAAAAGGTACGGCAGGGCCTTGTTGCATGTGGATGTCACTCTCTGCAGGTGTGAATGAGCACAGTGTTTTTGCACTGCTGGCACCGGACAGAGCAGCACCAGGAGAACTTGCAGGAGCAGCGCTGGATCACCTCGGCTCTTCCAGCCCGGAAGCCTGGTCCACAGCACACCAACTCACAACCATCCGGCGCCAGCCGTGAAGTTCCTGCAGCCCAAGGAGTGAAAGGGGAAACAGGGAGAAATACTCTGATCACCTGCAATAGCAGTCAACCTAAGCATTATTGATTTTGCGAGTGGGCTCCACCTAATTCATTCTAGGAACCCCATTTAAAAGAGAATTAGATGTTAGAGTAATTTTCTGTCCCTCCTAGGCATGGGCCGGTGTAAGATTCTGATGGTATGGTAACCTTGGATAAAAATATCACGGTTTCGCGGTAGCACGGTATTGTAATTACTGCTCTACAATGTTGTATTTAAATGTCTGGGTTAAAAAACAACTCTCTTTTTTCCAACTGAACACAGTATATTTTATTTTAGGAAACATATAGAACATTTTGTAACATTGAACATCAGGCAAACTAATTAAAATAAATAATTGAATCTGCCTAATTAAATTAAATTGCAGTCACTGAGCCTAAACCTGCAGCTCAACTATAATCAAAATAAAAAGAAACAAATAAAATTTTCAAAAACAAATCCTTCCTTTGCAACACAAACACTGTACATATCGTAGGAACGGTATAACTTTTTTTTGCGGTTTTGAATCCGTGACTTTTTAAAACCGCGGTATACGTTGAAACCGGTTATCATCCCATGTCTAGTCCCTCCTTTATGTTCTGAAACACATATTCTTGGCATTGGAAACTGCCACAGATCTCAGTAAAAAAAAACAAACATTGAATATCTGCTAAATGTGTCAACCCCGGTTTGTGCACTGTGCATGTAAGGAGAAACGGATGTCTCTTCAAAAGCAGTAATTAAGCCCATGGAAAGCACTTGATTCAGCAAAGTCAGACTCAATGTCAAAACATCAAAGAACACTTCATATTCTCTTGAAAGTAACAGTTCATCACAAAGGAAGCTGTGCTGGCAAGCTGCATTTAAATGGTTTAGGACACTCCCTCCCGGAAATTGTTCTTAAATGCTTGCTCCCAGTCCCATGTTCCACTTAATCACTTGTTCGTTATCTAATTGTTATCTGAAGTAATCTTGGAAGCAGCATCATAATTGTTGTTCTTTCCATGTTGTTCTCTTAACTGAGAGATGTGGTAGAACTGGGAGAGGAATGTTCAGTTCTGGGTGGGTATTTTCAAAACATAGGTTAAATAATATACATGTTCTACAGTGATTCCTTTATCTAGTGCAGTTCTAATGCCCTTACCATTGCAGCGACGACCAGCTGTCCCGGGAATGCCGTTTTCAGGGTCCAGAGCGCAGAAATCTGGCGAGGCTGCCAAGTACACAAGGTCACGTGCAGCTGGCGGCTTCACCTGGGGGTCCTTTGGCAGTAGAGCTGTGCGAGAGCCCACTCGTGTCAGCCGTACCTTAAACGGACCAACAAAGGAGAGAGACTGTACTGCATGTTTCAGTCCAGAGCATCTCGTTCATTAGGTTTGACTCATCATCTACTTCAATAGAATTAGATACCTTATACACCTTGGCTGGGGTATAGTTTGAGACTGGGCATCTGATGTCAAAGTCGATTTGTGTTCACCATTCTTTAATCCTGCTCTTGGCTGGATATTGTTGGGTGGTGGACCACTCTCAACCTTGCAGTGATGCTGATGTGCTTCATACAGTAATTCCTGCCCCACTATCAAATAACTAAGACGTCAGTGTCACCACTGCAGTGAGAATGGCATAGCTCTATGTAGCAAAACCAATAGTTTAAAAACTTGTAAATCTTTATACTAATATAGTGGATCAATAAGGTAAGGGGACCTCACAAAATAGTCAGTAAGTGGAAGTAAATAGGGAGGGTTTTCATTTCATAAATGGTGACCATATCAAAATTAGCAAGGATTTTCTGTGCTCGTTTTTGAGTCTGTGTTATCAAGAATAGTTTTAGAAAGTTTTGCACTGTTCCTGCTCTGGTCATATTGATTTGTTTCTGGCTTCACTTAGAGTGGAGAGCCCCGGCCATGGCAGGGTCAGGGGACTTTGGCGAGTTTGTACCTCTGTGGCTCCATCAAAGCGCTCCTTCAGCACAGCACCGACCCGGCGAAATGGGGGCATGACCTTCCAGCAGGTTCTGAGCTCACAGGAGCCTGACACGCCATGACACTTACATTCTACCTGCATGTTGTGGAGGATAGCCTGGAATAAATTCAAGAGAGGTAGTGAGGGAGAATGGAACCTGAGTGAAAATTATTGGAACATTTTTACTAGAGATCAACCGATATATCGATTTCACCTATATTTTCCCCGATATTTAAGCATTATCGGTTTCGTAATACCGGGTTTACCGATGAGAATTGCGCGCCTGATCGCCATTGCAGCACAACGTCTGAGGTGAAACTGCATGCAAAAGTAAAGTATACTTACTTGCATTCCTATATTTAGTAAACTTTATTAAACATAACAGCTATTAATCCACACATTAGATGTGTTACATAAATAACTGATATGTAGTTTATGCAGTTTGTAGACATGTAGTTTATGCACCATTGAATACTTTGCACTTTTTTATTATTTTCTTTAGGTTTTTTGTATTTTTTGCAATTTCAGAGCCCTAGTTTTGATTTGTATGCAAGGGGGGAGTGATTATTATAAATAAAACATTTTTTTCAGTTCAGTGTTGTAATAACTGTGTCAAAAACCGAAGTATAATAGTAAATAAATATCTGTTCTGAATATCGGTTATCGGGCACATAAACATGCAAATAATTGGTCGATCACTAATTTTTGCACATATATACTAGTTTCCAGGCGCTTACCTTGCGCCCTGCCTCATTATTATGGATGTTCATAAGTGGTCGACCTGATGACGTGCCTTTAGCACGTTCTGGCTCATCCACGAATGTCTGTGAGAATGCCACCCCATAGGACAGGTTATCTGAACAGCCAGACCACTGGAACCCTGTGGAATGAAGGAGAAAGGAGTCCATTTTTACTGTTAACATTGTGGTGCAGGTACAGCTGTGCTCTCTTCATTGGGCTGATAGCTAGATGTGAAAATGAATTAAATCCAGTGAGGCAGGAAACATTAATAAACTCCAAAAGGGCCCTCCCCTGTAGTTAGTTGTCTTCCTTCTCTCATATTCCATTGATCTTACGCTTACATCCTCTGTAAAATGTCTGAAAAATGTGTCTATTTTGGGGACAGGGGTTGAAATCACAAAATCCTCTGCACACCTAAGGAAAACTAACTAAAGTATTTATGTATTATTACAGTGGTTGTCAATTTTTTATACCACAAATTCCATCAGAAAGTACTGGGCTCTCCAAGTTATTCCCTTATGATCATTGAAAAACAAGAAGCATAGGCCTTCCCTATTCAGCGGCATAGAGTTCATGTAGGAGGCCAAAGAGTGAGGGCATAAAAAATAACCACTATAATTACTTAACACATGCAAGAATATTACGAATATTAGTAAGAATTTTAGCATTTTCATCATTGTGTAGGTTCTTAAAATTAATTATTTTCACAGTTAATAATAATAATAATAAAAATAATAATAATACTTTCTTTGAAAAGCACCTTTCAAAACACTCATGGACACTGTACAAAATAAAATAATAAGAGGAAATACATAAGAACAGACACTATACAGAATCTAAATAAAACAATCCAAAAAAATGGCTGAGAAGATAAATTAATGTTGAGTAAGCTATTTTGAACAGGTGAGTTTTGAGTCTAGATTTATAGAAAGGAAAAAAAGTGACAAGAATGGCAGTGGCATTTGGGGTGAGAGAAGGATGGAGATGATTGATGTTGCTAAGATGGAAGTATGCAGGCCGAGTGACATTACAGATGTGTGAATTAAAAGATGAAGTGCTGTTAAGGATGACACCCAGACTTTTCACCTGTGGGATGGTGGTGGGGGGGACCAAAGAGTAGTCAATATTAATTAAAAAATGATCAGTTTTGGATAGTGTAGACTTTGAGATTACCAGAAGAAATTATAATTTATTACTGTTAAGTTTAAGAACATTTGAAGAGAACCATAATTTAATTTCAGCTAAACAGAGGGGGGATGGGGGAAGAATGGAATCAGGTATAGTGGATAGATGGAGCTGGGTGTCGTCTGCATAACAGTGAAACTGAATATTATGTTTACGAAAGATGTGTCCAAGAAGAACATTTAGATAATGAGGAGAAGGGGCCACAGGCCAGATTTCTGGGGCACAACAGTAGTAACAGGGGACTACTGAGAGGTGAACAATTTAAGCTGGGTGAACTGAATGTGGTCAGACAAGTATGATTTAAACCAGTCTAGTGGAGTATGGCAGAGAATGATGGAGATGAACCTACTAAGGAGAACAGAGTGAGAAATAGTGTCGAAGGCAGCACGCAGAATAAGGATGGTAAGTAGACTGGAGTCAGCTGCTATAAGAAGGTAATTGTATTTTTTTTAATGAGTGCTGTTTTGGTGCTATGGAACTGACGAAACCCAGGCTGGAAAGTATTCATACTGATTATTATTAGTTAAGTGAGAATAAATATGTGTGATGTTATTTCTTAATATAAAAACCAAAATAAGAAAAGGAAAATATTTTAGATTCCATTTTTATTATTTTTATTCTCCTTGTATTTAAATCCATAGTAGAATTTCAATACTAGTAAGAGTTTTGTAATATTTGAGAGATTCCGCACCGTGCACCATAGTTTGAGAGCCAGTATTTTAGTAGGGGTAGCTATTATAATGTCCAGCGAATCACAGATGGCTGAGACTATTTTTAATTTTGGCATATCTCCCAGGGTTTAAGTTACCCAGTGCCTTATAGAAAACACTTATAATAAAGGGAAACAAGCTAATTTTAAAATACTAAACAAATGTATTAAGACGTAACGATAATTAGCTTTCGGAGGATTCTTCTCCTGAGATTGCAGTAACATACGTGCCTGCCATCGTTTTCTCAGAATTAGGTCACTGAGCAAGCGCGCTACAAAAGCTGCTTCACTCCACGCATTGTAAAATACTGATAAAAATCAATTTGTGCTCGTTACATCTAAATACACAATTGTAATAGAGCATGTGTCACTTTTTGATTAAATGATTTATAACACTTGTCGCACTTGCTACACCGATTCTATGACCATTTAATTCTGTGACCGTAGGGGGCGTGGTATCATAGTTTTGAAGTAAAGTGAACATAGAGTCCCTCCGTGCATGAGATGAACACGCAGGTAGTATACAACTGTTCCCGCGATTAAAACACATGGAGCGAGGTACATCTGAGCAAGTTATTGTCACCAGACAATGTTCCCTGGGTGCTGGGCCGGTGCCTGCCCAACGCTTCCCCCGGTGAATGGGTTAATTTCAGAGAAAGAGTTTCACACTCTTCAATCTCTGTGCTGTGCTGTGGTGTGTTCAGGCGAGACTATAAGGGGTCACTTTACTTCATGAATACACATAAAATTTATAAGTGCCTTGTATAGGGACTGTGGTAGCTTCATGGGTACAACACTCGCCTGACAATCATAAAGAACCTGACACAAATTTTCACATATTTCCAAGTTCAAGTCCCTCTTACTACCATTGTGTTCCTGGGTAAGATTCTTAACACTCAGATATAACAGGGGCACTTTTCCCCCTAATTATTGATAATAAGAAGCTCTGGATAAGGGTACTCTTCTTCACGCAAAGCAGTCGAATAACAGGTACCTTTCTTATTTTAAATTATTATTTAATATTTAATGTGCTTTTAAACATGAATCAAGTGGGAAATAATATTAAAGCATGAGTACCAAAGTCATCCAAAAAACAGATACATTATTTAGTTATATAAAATAATTTTATTTTATGAAATTATTATTTATTCATTTTAATTCTTTTAAACATGTATAAAATAGGAAATACCTTTAAACGAAGTCCCAACTACATCATACTTTAAAACATTTTAACCGGTTAGGTGTCTGTTGGGAGCTAATTTGTTGAACAGCAAAACTGCAGAACAGTGCTGGGTCATAGATTTCAGTGGTCACAGAAGTTAATATCTGACTGGCTGACTGGTGTCAGGCATATCTGCCTTCGACTACCTTGTCCCGTCACTGTACATTTGAGAGCTGTGCTGGGAGCACTGGACCTATGGGACTGGAGTTTATCACACCTGTAGTACAGTTTCAGGGACTTCACTTTCAAACCTCAGTACTATCACTCCTGATAAAGTGGATCTGTTTCTGCCGTGTTATGTATCCAATTTGTTGTATCCTTGTTTGTTTATGTTTATTTTGTGTACTTGCATATGAAAAAGGCCCTAAGGTATTCCTCTTCTTCTTATTATTATTATTATCATTGTCATTGCTATTATTGGTTAAAGGATAAAATCACTAGTTTCCTGTCCAACTCATATACATAGAGTTTCAGAGAGACGCATGGATGCTGTCCAGCAGCTACAGCTGAAGGCTCATTTGCCTTCTCTGTTTTTATTGACTCACCCTCTGGGCTGACCCCTCTGACCTTCCGGTCACAGCCGCACCTCTCCAGCTCCCCCCGGCTGCAGCCCCTTGTCACTGCCACAGCCACCGCTGCAGAGGACAGAGCATGGACGAAGGCTGCCTCCCGCGTGCCTGTGATGCATGGGGTCAGTATTACGTCAGCCACTCTCAGTGCTGGTATTTGTGTATGAGACTTCATTTACAGTTCTCACATTCATAGACTTATTGCCAGAAATGTCAAATATGGATTATTGGGTTTTCATATTGGATTTTAAAAAAATATAGAAATTAGGTCTAGGTGACATGTAGGCAAGGCTGTGAAGTTCTGACCTTGATTCATCACCCGGCCAAACACATTAATGCCACGAGGTGTGGTGGAACAGTTCCAGCGACGGTTCCTAAACTGGTGCTGACACTGCCAAGACAAACAGGCAGAGAAAGTGAGAGTAAAACAACTGGAACAAAGAAGCACAATAAAACCAAGATTGTTTTATACATATTTGCAACGCATTTTTCCCGGCAGTCTTACGATGAGCCACCTAGGACACCTTTCCAACAGTTGTGACAAGACTCTGCATATTTTTTTAAAGCATGAAATTCTTAACAGTTGCATTTGCATCTTTGGCAGAACATTGAGTGTTTACATTCAAACTTTTAGATCAGAATGTCTTACTCTAAAGACATTTGGCAGAGTGAGATTCCCTCTGGAATCTGTAAAGAGTTTAAAGCCTGGCTGATCGTTCCAAAGGATCATGCATGGATTGCCTTATTGCTCAAAGAAGACATTTGTCTTCTAGTGGCTTTCAAACACAACTGTTCCATAGCAGTTCAAACAATGGAGACATTTGTGGATGTGTTCGATGATCACTCTCACCTCCTCGATTACCATCTCTGCAGCTTTCCTTACGGACTCCATGACCTCCCCCCGTGCTCGGCACACCCCCACCTGTCCTGCAGAAAGCCCCCTCAGACGCCCACATGGCCCATCGCCCGATATAGGACGAGAACGAGGCAACCGGGTCAGAGAACTGCGAAGAGACAGGCTGTAAGTATCTTACCATAAAGAAAGAAAGCAGATAAAGGGAAAGAGTTAAACAAGAAGAGGGTCGGTGAAAAAGGGACAAGAAAAAAAGCAAAGCAGAAGAGATATGGAGTTTTAAGAGTTGACAAAGACAAAGAGTGAGCTGCAAAGGGTGCGTGAGAAGAAGAAACATGTCACCATCTTTTACAGGTTATAGCGTTGCAAACAACAACGTCCAGGCGTGCCAACTTACAGCCAGTTGGTGGCCATGGAGAGGTGGGTTGCCCATAGCAACAGCAGGAGGAGTCGTCCCGTGTGATTCACAGAGGAGACAGTTGGCATCAGACTGTCTGTCCTTCTGTCTGTCCTTCTGTCTGCGGTGTGGTCTGGGTGTGTGGACAGAGGTGTGGCTGTTTCTTGTTTCCTCTCACTCTCTCAGCTTTGGTGTTGGGGATTATCCCCTCATATCTGCTGAAACAGATGTGTGAGTTGTAAAATGTTCTCTGGCCTCTTAAACTTCAGGGCTGTTATTCAGTGATTAATCTTTAGGATTATGAACCTGTGACTACTTGAAATTACTCAGTAGCTAAATATATACATCCTATTATGTATCCATCATGTAGCTATAACTGCTGTTTGGGTTAGTATGCAGTCCTTTTAGAGTCTAAATGCACAGAAGTTTCTTGTAATTTGACAAGGCCCAGAACCAGCCCGTGTTAAGTCTAGTGGAAAATGATATATTTAGCGAGACAGTATTTATAGGCCCCTCACAGCAACAACATCAGCACCCAGAAATATGGCAAAATATACTCACCATTCACCACAACTCATGTGACTGCGTATGATGCATTGTGATAGAAGAGATAACTGGCTCATTTAAAAGCTCTTGTGATTTCTTCCAGAAAGTCAAAGGTGAATCAGATGAAGTGAGAGTCTTACCAGTCCAGACAGAGCACACTGAACATCCACTCAAAAATACATCCAGCACAGTCACGTTTGTGCCAGTCAGTCCACACAGATGTGCATTCAGTAGAATCACAGTGTCTTAACCCCACCTTGACCGCCAGTCATCTTACAGGATTTTGATTCATGGTCACAGGTAAAAGAAATGAAGATTACTGCTGATCTTGACCAGTACCTTTGTCTAAGAAGGGTGTATTTCTCTAAATCACATCCCTTTTCTAGATATCTAAAACTGAACACTTTAAGACCAATGAATACAGTTAGTTAAAATGATATCCTTATAGAAGAAAAAAAAAAGTGAATATTTCGGTCCATTCTCCATGTAGTGGGAAGTCCAGTGGAATCAGAGAGACTGAATGTAGATGGAGTGCTGGGAGAGGCATTATAAAGGGGGCCTGGATGGAGGGAGAGAGGGAGGGATGGAGGAGAGGGGACATAGGAGGGGTAATGGGTCAGATTGTAGTACATTAAGAGTGACATGGAGAAATGAGTTTGGCCTCATTATCATTGTTAGCAGAGGACACAATTTGTGACCTCATCTTAAAGGCGACTGAGCTGCCCCTTCAACTCATGGCAACTCTGGCTACCGAGTTTAACTTTAGGTTTTAGTTGTAGGAGAAGTAGTATTAAGCTGCAGTATTAAAGCAGTGTGGTAATAATAATGAATGATGTATTTTGCAGCTCTGTATTGGTGCATACGCACAGGTGTGTATGTGTGCATGTGTGTGCGTGATCATTTAAACGAGAGGGTGACCTGGAAGTCTCCTACTTGAGTACACATTTGTTCTGAGGTGAAAGTATATATAACTTTATGCTGTGTATGTGTGAGTGTATGTGTGTGTGTGTGTGTGTGTGACTGTGTGTATGTGTTTGTGTTTGTGTATGTGTGCATGTGTGGAGGTGTTTGTGTGTGTGTACATGTGTTTGTGTATGTATGCGTGTGTTTGAGTGTGTATGTGTTTGTGTATGTGTGTGCACATGTTTGTATATGTTTGTGTGTGTGTGTTTGTGTCTGTGCATGTGTGTACATGTGTTTGTGTACATGTGTTTGTGTGTGTGTGTCTGTATATGTTTATATATGTGTGTGTGCATTTACATGCATTTGTGTGTTAGTGTGTGTGTGTGTGTGTGTGTGTGTGTGTGTGTACGCGTGTGTGCGCGTGTGCACATCTGTGTTACCAAGTGTCAGTGAAGGCTGTGTCAGAAAATGCTGCCCTTAAATCCTGCAGCCCTTACAAAATGGTTGTGCGTAAAACAGGCAACAGAGTGTGAGAGTGTGAGAAAGAAATATGGGCCTCCACAATAAATAACCTGTTAGATACAATGCAGGAGAGGAAGGGCAGCACAACCCTGGTCCAATCCCACCCTGGTGAACACGCCTTACCTAATGTTTAATTTTCCCAAACTTTGTTACTCGTTTTACGAGTGTCCCCCTCCCTCTTTACCCTGTTCACCCCCTACTCGCTCATCCTTTACCCCTCTGCATTGTCTTAAAAGAAGGGATGACATTTAGACAAGAGTGGAACCGCAGTGCCGACAAATATTGGAACTGGAGAAAATAAATCACCTCTGAGTTGGGGGGTGTGGTGAGGGAGTGTTAGGGTGGGTGCTGGAGTGGGACCCCAAAATTGAGAGGTTCAGCAGAACATTTCAAACTATGCATTCCACTGTTTGTGGAGCTTTTGTTTATGTTTTAACATCATCAATAGTTGGAGAAGACTTTACAGTTTATGTTTGTGTTTTGTGATAAACTTCAGCCTAAAACATTTAAAGAGAAAATGTGAGCAATTGAGAGACATGTGGATTGATGCAAGTACTCAAAAGGCATCAAGAAAATAATTATATCTTTAGGGTGTTCTTGTGCTGCTCGCTCTTGATAACCGTGTTTGCAATGAAAGTGCAGTGAAATGCTGTGTGAATTCTAAATGATAATGATAAATGAGAAACTTTGGTTATTCTGTGGTTGTCAGGCAAACACTATGTTGTGGATAGTGAAGGAGTTAATGAACGCACCATTCCTAATAAACTGCCTGTTTTAGTGAAATTACTGTCCTGTTGTTGTGTATTTGAGGCGTATGGACATAGGATGTAGAATTTCTGTGATATGATGTAAGTAAAGTTTATTTTTGAAGGTTTGTTGTGACTTCAGGGGCCATAAGACCAGCAGGAGCTCTCACCGTTAATCCAGCTGAGGGATTATATACTGGACATGAAAGATTTGGGGAAACTGATTTTTTCACAATTTTTTCATTACAAAGGAACTTTTGGGAAAAGGTTTGTTGGAATTTCACTATTAAAAATAGTTTGGAAAAGAAATGTGAGACCATAATTTAGTAAAATCATACTCTGCACCAAAAAAATGCAATAATGAACATTAAACAAAATTAATTCTTCATTGTTCATAAGTGATTGAACAATGTTTTTTGCTAATTAAAAAAACTTTTGACGTGCAGTGTAGATATTTATCTGTCAGAGGTGCTGTCTGTGTATCATTAGTGTGGCTGAGAGTCTCTCTAGCTCCTCCTCCAGCTGTGAGAATGATAAACCTCTGCACTTTCCTGTGCTGCTATCCCATCTGTCCATGCCTCTTCATCTTTCTCACTCGTTTCCTTTATGTTTTTGTGGCTCTTTCAATCTACCCTCTCCTCTCAGTCTCCAACATCCTTCCCAGTGACGTCTTCCTCTGTCTCCCCCAGCAACGCCATGACGACGTGTGGCCCAGTGTCATGTCCGGCGCCTCTTGTCTCCTCCTCCCTTTGTCAAACTGCCTCTCATAAATAACGCCACTCGCACCACATCCTTTTACACTCATTTCCCCAGAGCCTGTTTTCAGCTCCAGGCCGAACATTAATTGATACAAATTGGATGTGCTTTGGTTTGGTTTCTGAGGTGTCATTTGATGTTACACTCCATAGGATTAACAGAATCTTGAGTCTAAACCCCTAAACTTTTTTTTTTGCATTCATCCATCAAAGATGCTTAACACAATATGTAGGCCTATACTTCTCTACTTACGTGCACTAAACACAAATTGTACTTGACGTCTGCTTGTATGTGATGCATATTTTAAACTGAATTTACCAGTCAGGCTGCTCTCTGCAAACAGTGACATATTACATTATGATCCTATGTGCAGAGAAAATGTGATTTGAAAGCAACTAAGGCAATGCTGAGCGACTGCAGTGAAATAAATACTGTGTCCTGGCTGTCCGTAAAGAT
>JBBMFX010000007.1:17517054-17530347 GCA_037832545.1 Rhabdalestes septentrionalis
GTTAACTTGAAAGATTGTAGATTTTTAAAGTAGTCTATGAATTTGCCTCTACTGTATATGCATAAAAATACCTACATACTTCAAAAACACAGCATGTATGTCTCACAAGGCTTCCAATGCTGTGCCTATGTGTCTGTTTGTCTGTAACAGGAAGTACTATAAATATATCCTGACACGTAACTTTGAGGCTCTGAACACGCGTGGTGGTGGGAATCAAGTGTCTCTGCTGAATGTGGTGATGGACCTCAAGAAGTGCTGTAACCACCCCTACCTCTTCCCTACAGCTGCCACTGTAAGATTCCACTCAGACTATGAAGGGTGCTGGTGATAATCAGGGACTGGAAAAACTAGACATTACTCTGTTGACCCAGCGGTGGTTTTGAAATTTGCTGATTGATTTTTGTTGATTTTTTATGTCAGGAAGCTCCAAAAATGCCCAATGGGATGTATGAAGGTGGGGCCCTCACAAAATCCTCTGGGAAACTGATGTTACTCTATAAGATGCTGAAGAAGCTAAAGGAGGGAGGACACAGAGTGCTGATTTTCTCACAGGTGCTTTAATAAACCCAAGCAAACACAAAACCAACACATTAGTCATACAAACCATAAACACATAAAAATAAAACTCATATTTTCTCAGGTATACACACAAATATTTGAACCAAAACCACTCAAAATCACAGTGACTAAACATAGACACACAAACACAGGTCAGATACTGATGCCATGTGTTTAGTTCTGGTTCACAAATGCCACTCCAGCACATTGTAAAACCACTTGAATGAACTCCATCACCCTAGATAATGCAGTTTTACAACCATTTACAGGGAGTTTTTGTAAGGAAATTAGAAAGCTATGTATATCTTTGAGCAACACTGTCAGCAATAGGTGGAGCTTAAAATTGCTGAATCAACATATTAACAGGTGTGTCTGTATACTTGTGTATGTGCAGTTTTAATTAGGATCACGCACTTGTTCACCTTTTTCCATTTCTCTCCCTCCCTTTCTCTTTCTGCTTCTCAACTCTCTCTCTCTCTCTCTGTCCTGTAGATGACAAAGATGTTGGACTTACTGGAGGACTTCCTGGAGAATGAGGGGTACAAGTATGAGAGGATTGATGGTGGGGTGACAGGGGTGATGAGGCAAGAGGCCATCGACAGGTTCAATGGTGAGGGTCTCCACTTCAGAGAAGGCAAATCTGTGTCACAGTTTCAGTTTCAGTAATATTGCATAGTGCAAGAATAAAAACCAAATGTACCAGTGATGTGAAATATCATTCTCTAGCTTTTTGTTTGAAATGTGTAAATAGTGTATCTGACTGTTTTCCTTTCATGCTATATAGCTCCTGGAGCCCCTCAGTTTGTCTTCCTCCTCTCCACCAGAGCTGGTGGTTTGGGCATCAATCTGGCAACAGCAGACACTGTCATCATCTATGACTCAGACTGGAACCCACATAATGACATACAGGTAGACACACCATCATTAGAATTAAATTAAACACATTAGTCATTTATCATTATGGTGTTGGAAAGGGAACAGGTTATAAATGAACTACCAACAAGAATCACTAGCCTTGCCTTCATGACCCTATTAGGGTATTGATTATTGGGCTGCATAATAAGCGTGAATATTATATTTCAGTGTCTCTAGCCAGAAGTTACTAGCATGCATAATAGCATGAGTATTAGGCCATCTACTCATTTGTAGGCTAGTGAATAAACATTATAAAACACAATTATTAAACCAGTAAATACATAAACTTCTTTCTAAATGATAACCATGACTGAAATAAATTATATACATCCTCTTCTCCTTTTTTCTCTTTTTTCTCGCAGGCATTCAGCAGGGCCCATCGTATAGGCCAGAACAGGAAAGTGATGATCTATCGTTTTGTCACTAAAGCATCAGTTGAGGAGAGAATCACTCAGGTCTGCTGCATTCAATGAAACATTGCACTTTGCACAGTACCTAGGAAAAAAATGATTGCTTGAGCATGTGGTTTTGTTTTGCGTGTTTTGTTTCTGTAGGTGGCAAAGAAAAAGATGATGCTGACCCACCTGGTGGTGCGTCCTGGTCTGGGCTCCAAAGCGGGTTCCATGTCTAAACAAGAACTAGACGACATCTTAAAGTTTGGCACGGAAGAACTATTCAAGGATGAGATAAGTGAGGGTAGGGACCAATAAATATCAAATATGCTTAAAATGCCACATAGGTACAGACATTAGTATGTATCTATATAAGATTCTGATGGTTTTGATGCATTTCATTCTCATGCTCTGCTGTACTAAATTCTGCCATATATTCATGTTTAATTGAGAAGGTGATTAAAGGAAGTGTCATCTGTTTTGATAGGTGATAATAAAGAAGAGGACAGCAGTGTGATCCATTATGATGATCCGGCCATTGAGAGACTGCTGGACAGAAACCAGGATGCCACAGAAGACACCGAGCTTCAGAGTATGAATGAATATCTTAGTTCCTTCAAGGTGGCTCAGTACGTCGTCAAAGATGAGGATGAGGAGGTATGCTTGAGCCTATGTGTTTGTATGGCCCCTGGAAGTTTTTGCAGTAATGATATATCTAAAATGCATTGATAATTTTTTAATATGTAGATTTTCTTTTGTTACTTTTATGATTGTTTATAGTGTTGATTTCACAATTGTTCAGGAATTCTTTTTAACTTCACTTATGCCAGCACAAGTGACCATGTTTCTCTTTTTCAGTTTTATCAATTTCCTGTTCCTCCTCTCCATTTTTATGCATCTCTCTTATTTCTTTCTCTCCTCTTCTTTTGCTGGCTATCAGGAGGATGATGTTGATAGAGAAATAATAAAGCAGGAGGAGAGTGTGGATCCTGATTACTGGGAGAAGCTGTTACGTCATCATTATGAACAGCAGCAGGAGGACCTAGCACGTCACCTGGGCAAAGGCAAACGCCCACGCAAACCAGTCAACTACAACGACTGTTCCCAGGAGGACCGAGGTAGTAGACGGGGTACAGGACGAGCTTTTAACACTTCTATTATTACTTCTTTCTCCTCACTGTGTATGTGTATTTGTGTGTGTGTGTGTGTGTGTGTGTGTGTGTGTGTGTGTGTGTGTGTCGGGACATGAACATGTTTGAAAACAAGAATATAGAACCATCCTGTTCTAAAGTCTGGTAAAGTAACTTCTCATGTGTGTTTTGTGGATGTGTGAATTGGAGAAACAATTCTTGTTTGTCATAATCAAAACCCTGTCTATTAGAATGTAGGACAGAAAATTTCCTTATTTACAGAAGACACTTGGATAGATTGTGTTTCTGTGTGTGATTGTGACCCCTAACAATACTAATATCTTTGAAAAGACTTTGAATCATATGTTTTTCTCTTTTCTCAGATTGGCAGGATGACCAGTCTGATAACCAGTCAGATTACTCTGTGGCCTCAGAGGAGGGAGATGAGGACTTTGATGAGCGCTCAGAAGGTAAATACTTATGTGGAGAGTGGTATGTATATATGTCGTGTATATGTGTGTGCGTGTACAAATTGACCTTCTCTTGTTCTGTCTCCTTTACAGCGAATAACCGTAGGCCAAGTCGGAAGGGCTTGAGGAATGATAAAGATAAGCCACTGCCCCCTCTACTGGCCAGAGTGGGAGGCAACATTGAGGTCAGCTCCACCTTTTTTTCTTAGACCCAGTTCACATGTGGTTATAATTTTTGTCTCAAGTGATCTGATCACAAGTCCATAGTCTGCATGTAGCCTTTTCATGCATTTCAGGTGTACCTGCAGTGACCAAATATTTGGTTACTACCATTTCATTTTCAGGGATGGGCACTGTGCATATTTATAATCATTGTCTATGAAAATGATAAACACATGAATTTTAAATACAGCAAACAAACTTTGTCCTCTTATGATTAGATCTCCCAACACACACATTAATTAATAGAGCTTTAGTAATTTTTTTTTTACTGTTTTTCTCATATGCACTCTGTCCTTCTCTTTTCCTAGGTGCTAGGCTTTAATGCTCGTCAGAGGAAGGCGTTCTTGAATGCAGTGATGCGTTATGGGATGCCTCCCCAGGATGCCTTTACCACACAGTGGCTCGTCAGAGACCTGAGGGGAAAATCAGAGAAAGAGTTTAAGTGAGTCAGAGATCTTTATGTGTTTATGTATTACATGTTTTGTTTTGCCATTGCATTCCTTTAATGACAAATTTTTCCCTACCACTCTCTTTCTTTCTCTTTCTCAGAGCATATGTTTCCCTGTTTATGCGCCACCTGTGTGAACCTGGAGCTGATGGTGCTGAAACCTTTGCTGATGGTGTTCCTCGTGAAGGGTTGTCACGACAACATGTGCTCACACGCATCGGTGTGATGTCACTGATTAGAAAGAAGGTGTGTGGCAGGTGGAGACTTGATTATTTGTGATGTGCCTAGTAAAGGCTGCCAAACATGTAATTTAAAAAAATGGTCAACTATTCCTCATTATGGAGAAAAAAGGGAAACAGTATTTTGTTCTTTTTTTTTTTACTATCACTGTATTTCAGGCACTGTCCTTGAACAGTTGTCTTCTGCCCACAGTGCCAAGTCATGGATTTAATATTTACCAGACCATTCACTCATAGTTCCCAGATAACTACACATTTTTTCAAACCTAATTGTAGTAGCCTGCGACTGGTCTGTGGACATGTGTTTTGATTAGTTGCTGGCCATTCGTTCTGACCTGATTGGCTCTCTGGTGTGCAGGTGCAGGAATTTGAGCATGTGAATGGCCAGTGGTCAATGCCATGGATGAAAGAACTGGAGGAGAGCAAAAGAGCAGCAGCTGTTGCCGCTGGAGATGACCCCAAAACACCCTCTACTGGAACACCGGCAGACACTCAACCCAACACACCTGCACCAGGTACACACAGACACAATAATACACCTGCACCAGGTACACACAGACACTCTAATACACCTGCACCAGGTATACATAGACACACTAATACACCTGCACCAGGTACACACAGACACCCTAATACACCAGCACCAGGTACACACAGACACAATAATACACCTGCACCAGGTACACACAGACACTCTAATACACCTGCACCAGGTACACAAAGACACACTAATACACCTGTAACAGGTACACACAGACACCCTAATACACCAGCACCAGGTACACACAGACACTTTAATACACCAGCACCAGGTACACACAGACACTCTTATACACCTGTACCAGGTACACACAAACACACTAATACACCTGTAACAGGTACACACAGACACTCTAATACACCTTCACCAGGTACACACAGACACCCTAATACACCTGTATACACCTGCACCAGGTACACATAGACACCCTAATACACCTGTATACACCTGCACCAGGTACACATAGACACCCTAATACACCTGTATGCACCTTCACCAGGTACACACAGACACTCTAATACACCTGCACCAGGTACACACAGACACACTAATACACCAGCACCAGGTACACACAGACACACTAATACACCAGCACCAGGTACACACAGACACACAAATTCACCAGCACCAGGTATTCACAGACTGTTCCAACACCGCTGCTCATGAAAAGGGTTGATGTTTTCAGGTGCGTGGTCATCGAGCATGTTGCCTTGTAAGCAGACTGGTATTGTTCAGCGTAGGTGGTTGTTTCTTTTTTATGTGTTAGGTACTTCACTCAAAGCACTTCATATGTATGATGGTCAAAGCCACAGGGCCTGTTCCAAACATACTAAACTGGCTGTAAGCTGTATCACAGTGTTTCAAGACCTGTTCAGGGGTCCTGTCAGGTTCTGCCGCTTTGTTGGGGCCTGTCTCATCTTGTGTAGCCTCAGGATCAGTGCACATGATGCAGTGACAGCAAAGTGATGTATTTGTTTTTTATGTCCCTGTTGAACTGTGTGACAAAGTGATTCAGATCATCAGGGAGAAATTCATTTAGTGTGTGGGTTGAACAGCTGCTGTGGCCTTTATAGTGTGTGATGCACTGCCACATATAACAGCAGTGCAAGCTGTTAAACAGCCTTTTTCAAAGCTGAGAGAATGAAACATGCTACTGTGCACATTCACAACCTTGTAAAATATTTATTTCATGTAAGTGGTCAAAACAATTTCATGTAAGTGGGCAAAACTCACAGATTTACATTTACAGCATTTAGCAGACTTTCTTATCCAGAGCGATGTGCTTGAGTAGTCCACATCAGTTCTTCAAACATGAAAAGCTAGATTTAAATCAGTATACGTTGTTGAACCAAGTTACTGCCAGCTACGTTCATAATCACTATCAATGTGTAAAAAGGGATTTTTGTTCAACGTATTAAAGATAAAGGTGGCTAAAATGATAAGAGCAAACCAGTTTGGACTACAAAGCAATATTAAACACTAACCCGGATAGCTTGTAGTCATTCTGTGCATTATGTTATCCTACATGCTACAGTCCAACAAGTACAGCAATATGTGCAGAGCTAAGACAGTGCAAATAATACAGAGTGTAATTGGAAGGATTCTCAGGGAGCTAGCCAGTGCACACACACACACCTCGACAACACAACAATAAAATCACTCTTACACAACCACCAGTATTACAACCATTATGGAGTAAAATCAACATAATGAAGACTGTGGTCTTTTGCCCTTAAGAATATGCTCAAGAGCACCATCTGCGTCACCTTCTTGATGTTGCAGCTGCTGTAGATGTTGGTTTGTCTCTGTTCTTCAGTAAGGCTTGTGTCTTCCCCAAACAGAGGATCTTTCAAAAGGAGAGGAGTCAGAGAAGGAAATAGAAGAGAGGACTGAGGGAGATGGGGAGAAGGACAAGAAAAGTTCCAGCATGCAGGACGATGAAGTACTAAGACCAAAATCTGTCTAATCTTGCCTTTTATCTGTTTTTATTCTAGTTGTGACTTTTTCATACACTTTTGTTCTTGTCCTTCTCTGTAAGATTATTGAAATACCTGATGATAATGAGAACCCCCCCAGTCCAGAAAAGAAGACAATAGGAAAGGATACAGAAGGAGATTCAACTGCACCAGAAAGGGATGGAGGGAGCAGAGATACAGGGGGGGCAAAGGAAAAAGAGAAGGATGGAGAGAAAGAGGTGAAATCATCTTATTCTCCAAAAGAGAGCTCCTCTGCAGAGGCCAAAGAGGAAAGTTTTGAGGACTCCAAACCCAAAGGTAAGATGGTTTGCTGTTCAGATCACACAGAAAAATTTTTTTCCCATACACTAAGTAATTTTGTAATTTCTCGCTTGCTACTACAGAGGATACAAAGGAGGAAAAGACTGAGAAAATGGGCAGCAGTCCAGCTGGAGAGGAGAAGAAAGGTGCACACACAAACACATACATGCACATTCATCTTATTGAGAGCACACAAGTGGTAGATACCACACTCATACTCAATGTTGAGTGTCTCCCCTTCTCTTGCATTTTGCCACGGCAGAGGTGAAAGAAGACAAGGATAGTGTAAAAATGGAAGAGTCCAGTAGACTGCAGAATGGAGAGGATGGAGGTGCAGACAGTGAAGAGAAGAAGAAAGCTGTAAAGCAGAGGTTTATGTTCAACATCGCTGATGGCGGTTTTACAGGTATACAGTGTACACCAGTCAGCTCTGTTATTAGAACAACTGATTAATTCATTGCAATTGCACCCTTCAATGAATGGGGCATATGAGTCAACGAATGACAGTTCTTAAAGAAAAAATGGTAAGAATGGTAAGGATCAGACTGACTTTGACAAGGACCGAATTGTTTTGGCTTAATAAAATGCCATAGAAAATAACAAACAAACAACCAAAAGTGTTCAAAGGAAGGACAACCAATGTCCTGGGTGCAGGAGGCTCACTAATGTATGTGGGGAGGGAAGGTTAAGCTGTCGGATCATGTCCTATAAAAGAGCCACTGAAGTGTAGAATGCTGAAAAGGTTAGTGCTGACCTGTGTTAAACACAGACTTTTCAGCTGAGCCCTGTCCACCATAAGAAGCATCTAGAGTAGGCATTTGAGCATCAGAACTAAACCATGGAACAATTACAGTAGCCAGATTTCTTTTATACCATGTTGACGGACAGTTATGTGTGCATCTCTTTCCTGGGCAAAAATTGGTACCAGTTTCCACTTTGGGTAGAAAGCAAGCCAGTGGAGGCAGCGTAATACTGTGGGCAATATTCTACCAGGAAATCTTGAACACTGGCATTCATGTGGATGTTACTTTGACACCTACCACCTATCTAAATATTGTTTCAGACTGAGTACATCCCTCCATGGCAACAATATCCCCTAATTTAAGTAGGATTAGGTGCCTGGTGATTAGTACAGGTGCTTAGTTTTAGTCATTGTAGTGTCTTGGAATGATGGCAAACAAGGAACTCTCAGACGTGGTTGAGGGTTTAAGTTCCAAAACTGTAATTGAAATTGTTTCCCTCTTTTAATTTCCATACTCCTCTTGTGTGTAGAATTACACTCTCTCTGGCAGAACGAGGAGAGGGCCGCCACCGTCACTAAGAAGACCTACGAGATCTGGCACCGTCGCCATGACTACTGGCTCCTGGCTGGCATCATACAGTATCCTTACCTACACAGTTTAACAGTATGTTTTAGTGTGAACTCTTGATGAACCATTACCTTACTGTACTACCCTGTGGAACACAGAGAATGCTTATGACATTCTCATTAGCAGCAAAACAGCAACAATAATAGAAAAGTATTATGTATTCTCTCTTCTGCACACTGGTTGCCTCACTCATTGCACCAGGCCCCTGCTTTTATAACCCTTGACACTGTGTTCTCAGACATGGCTATGCTCGTTGGCAGGATGTTCAGAATGATCCACGCTTTGCCATTCTTAATCAGCCATTCAAAGGAGAGATGAGCCGTGGAAACTTCCTCGAGATCAAAAATAAGTTCCTCGCTCGCAGGTTTAAGGTACAACATGCTCATTAATTCAGTCACTTACACACATTCATATATACTGCTAGAACTACACAAATGCCAGTCCTGCTAATCTCCGGTTTCCCCACAGCTATTAGAGCAGGCATTAGTGATTGAGGAGCAGCTGCGCAGGGCGGCGTATCTGAACATGACGGAGGACCCGTCCCACCCCTCCATGGCACTCAACACACGCTTCAGTGAGGTGGAATGCTTGGCTGAATCCCACCAGCACCTCAGCAAGGAATCCATGTCTGGGAATAAACCTGCTAATGCTGTACTTCACAAAGGTACAATACTACTCAGCTGCACTAATAGCATTATATAGTTAAAGTATTACACACTTACAGCACAACACACACAAGTACAGAGTTACCAAAATTGCGCAGTAACACTTCTATTATACAGTTACAACATGAACACAACAGCATAAAGCACACATCCTTTACCACACTAACTTTATACACTGTTAGTGAAAAGGTGCAAGCAATATAAATGTACCCTCAAAGGTACAATTGTGTACATTATATGAGGTTTTTAGATAAACAAAATTCACCTTCCCAGGGGAACCGTGCATATTTGTACTTTTTACACCTTCACTTTTTTAAATAGACAAAATAAAGAGCTTGGAGTCGAAACGGGGTGGATGGAGTCAATACAACTTAAAAAGTGTAACTGCGACGGAAAATGGTGCAATTATGTTCTCTAACTAAAGGTATGAAGATGTACTCTTGAGGGTACCACCCCACTGACAGCGTTTAAACCCAGAAAGGTACTGTTTTTTCTGAGAGTGTATACAGTGCAGTTACACACCACTCATTAATACAACACTACACATTTATACAATAAGTAGTTACAAAATTAAATACAACAGGTTGCAAACATTGGCTTGAAATTACACCTTGACCCCCGCACTGGACAGCTACATCTAATACACTGCTACTCAACAAATGTCCAAAAACTTTTGGACTCTTTCTCTTGGTCTGTTTTTCAGTTCTCAAGCAACTAGAGGAGCTGCTCAGTGACATGAAAGCTGACGTCACGCGTCTCCCAGCGACCATCGCCCGGATACCCCCGGTTGCAGTGCGTCTGCAGATGTCAGAGCGGAGCATTCTGAGCCGACTGGCGAGCCGCGGGCCCGAAATCACGCAAACACAGGCACCCCGTTAACCCTGGGTGACTTTTTGACCCTTACTTCCAATAGGCTCTGTCTTGATCCAGAATAGATTCGCTTGTTCCTTCTCGTGCTGGATCAGGTGACCCAGAGCTCTGTACAGAAAGTCCTTCCTGCTGTTAGAATAGAGGACGAGAGAGAGAGCCTCCACTGTAACATACTGTGTTCCTCCTTAACACTTTTCCTTACAGGCGCCCCAAATCTCAGTAGCACTAAAATGGCTCAGCCAAAAGCTGCAGTCGTGTTGTGGTCATGTGACGTCCCTCTCACTCCCCACTCAAGCGCCTCTGCGTTTGGCAACTAGGGTGAATCACTCGTGTCGCATTGTGTTGTTGTCATGATAACCTCAGGCTAATCTGACTACTCCTCCCAGTCTTTACAGTAATAACACTCAACTGTATAACAGAGCGCATGGGTCTCAACTCCTTGCTGACTGCACTGCCTTGAGATTTTCACGTCACGTGTTTTGTCTGGTTGGATTTTCTTCAGAAAAAAATGATGCATTTGAATTCAAATGTGTTCATTATTTTCATGTGAATTAAACTGGTTACAACATCTCAATTATGTCTTTCAATTCACTTACATTTATCATTGTGTTGATGTAATATATTTAATTTATATGGAAATGAAAACACATTTGAATGATCTAAATTCTGTGCATTACCTTTTAGTGTATGATTTTGAATGTCTGAATATACACTGAAACACTGATACTATGACTGGTTAAACAAGCTAAATGTCTCTAGACCTCTAGGTCTGAGATTTCATTAACAAATCACATTTGAAAACAACCTCTTTCCTGTCACTCATTCTCCGTCCAACCAGTTTCATGTTATGGGTTGGACACTGGATGGTGCCACTCAAACCTTTCAAAAGCCACGCTTCCTTCTCCAGCCCACAGTCAGACAAAAACATGAGTAGGACGTGTTCAAAATGAGACTGGTTTTCCACGTTACAGACGTTTGATTAGCTCACTTTGTAATTATTGTTGTTACCCTGGTATTGTTTATACTCATATTCTTTCTGTTTTTTGAGACCTACATACAATAAAAAGTAAAGAAAGGGATATCTGGATGTTATGAGTGTTTTTTTCAGGACCTTTGTGCCTATAATTATGTATCTGGATGAAAGTGTTACCCAAATTTTGCCTGAGGGGAATATTTCATTATTGATGTCAGGGCTTGGAATAACATTGACTAGGATTATCAGTCCTTTAAGATCATGTTAAGTTAGTGTGGTTATTGAAGTCCTATTTTAGCCCATCTAAAGGAACCATAAATATATATTAGGGTGACCAAACGTCCGGTTTTCCCCGGACATGTCCGTATTTCTCGTCCTGTCCGGGGCTTGCGGGTTTCTTTCTAGAAAGTGGGGAAATGTCCCGTTTTTTTATTACCTTTCATTGGACCATTAAATTGACCGGCACTGCGCACGGCGCTGCGTGTGACGTAATCCCTGATCCGCGTCAGTGCGGGCAGCTCTGTTTAAAATCAGAAGACCGCGAGTCTGTCAGCACGCTAGCAACATGCCGAAGCGTAAGTGCACATTTACTGAGGATTTACAGAAGAAATTCCCAACGTTCAGACCGGGTCGAGACGAGTGGGAAGCCTTGTGCACAGTGTGCAAAGCAGGCACAAAAAAGCTGTTCGAGTCGATAACGGAGTACGCCCCCCCAATTTCACTATGGTGTCCTGATTTTTCAAAACCAAAATATTGTCACCCTAATATATATCTTATAAGTTCATTTCAAAATCTATACATTTTCTGTACTAATTCTGTACAGTTTAAGTATATTTCTTTACACCTTGTAAACTGATTTTTATTGTACATTTTTGAATGCTCATGTAATACCAATTTACATTCAGTTAAGTTACCGTCTCGTAAAAATGTTCAGATAAATCAATTAAATTAACTAATTTTTTAAATTATAGCAATACTTATTTTGGCTCAACCATCAACCATTACTCCATGATGGAAGTACATGTAAAAAATCACAGTGATACACTGTGTACATTAAATTTATATATGTGTCTAAAATGGTTAATATTATGTATCAAAAGCACACGTTTTGGGCATTCCCTCCTCTTCAAGGACTAATGACCCTCCAACACTTCAAAATAATAAAAATAATAATAAAGCAGGTGCACATAAAGTAATTCTTTCATAAATAAGACACATGTAGTATTGTCATATACATTAGTCTGATGCATTAGTGTTTTGGCAAAAGGGAGGTAATGCAAATCTGACAGAAATATGAAATAAATCTGACAGACTATATACAATAAAATAACGGGACGAGAAGGCCCGGCTCATAATCTTCGTTCTGGTTCATCCCAAAGGTACTGGATGAAATTGAGATCAGGGGCTCAGTGCTGGGACGGTCAATGGAGCTGTCCAAAATGTCTAGGTATGCTTATATATTAACATTGCCATTCACTGGAAGTAAAAGTCCATAATAACTGATATTTTATGGGCTATTATTCTTTATGTGGGCCTTTTACACTAACAGAATGTTAATGCTCCTAAATAAGAGGTGTGAGCAACAGCAAAGCAACTAATGGAGCACAATGGGGCAGAAGGATGTTAAAGACTAAACAAAAGTGTTTTTTTCCTCACAAAGAGGAGTAGGAGAATAGAAGTAGAATTAGACATATCAGAATTTGAAAACACAGAGACAGGTACAAATCTGTCTACTTAATTTAAATGAATTAACTGAATAAATTAGCTGGTAATTAATTTTTGTTACCGCAGGTGTTTTTTCCTGCTAAAAGGGTAAAGTGAATGAAAACTTGCAGGTATATAAATCTCACCATACTCACTGTTTACTCAGTAACTTCAAGTTTTAATTTCTCCAGACCCACTAACCACTGTCCCTGACACCCCCTCCTTGCCGTCCTATCACACACCCACACACCTTTTCAGTCAGTTTGTGACGGGTGTACGGAGACCATCCCGAAATAAGGACTAAGCGAGTTCGTGTGTGTATATGTGCGTTGGGAAGAAGAATTGGACGCTTTCTGCCCCTCAGACAAAACATGGCAATTTGACAAAATTACAGGGTGGAGAAGTGTAATCATTCTGCCAGATAACTTATCACAGCCACCGTTTAGAGAGAGAGAGAGAGAGAGAGAGAGAGAGAGAGAGAGAGAGAGAGAGAGAGAGAGAGAGAGAGAGAGAGAGCGAG